>JAGFBZ010000044.1:1752500-2067500 GCA_018398805.1 Hirundichthys speculiger
CAGCTTAAGTTACATAAAATTTAAGTCAGGCTTAAATACAATTCAAGTCTTAAAAATGACTATAGAAGATCTCTGACTCATGTTATTTTATTTCAAACATTACATGAACTAACTAGCTGAAAGCGCTCTTGACCTAACAAGCTAATTAATTTCCCACCTATCTGTAAGTTAATGATTTTTACTTCGTTTTTTTTTACTTTTTTTATGTGCCTAACATAGTCATCACATCACACATCTTCATTTGGATGGACCGTTATGAGATCATATGTCATGCATATATTCATGCATTAATTCATGCTGAGTCTTGCATTTATTAATGAACAAATTACAGCTAAGTTATGAACATTATAATCATTGCATTACATTTTGGATCAATTTTCATCAGAGCAGGACAGTCACAGAAGAAAAAGTAGACACTGCACCATTTCAGTTTGCCCATCTTTAATGGGCAATTGAGTTTTGAGGTCAGGTGAGACGAGTTAAAAATAGTGAATGTCATAGAAATGCTGCCATTGTGTTCCTCACTTATATATTCTGAATTCATAATTCAAGCAGCAGGGAAGCACAAAAAGCCTTTGTTTTTCCATTAGAGACCAACCCTACTGAGTAATTAAAGGTTGGCTCCAACCAACAGCAGAGAACACGGCTCAGGGTTAGGGTTATTGTCTTGGCGCTCATCTGAAAGCTTTTGTATCCATCTGGTATTTTATTTCTATGCAATGTCCTTTAACTCGATCTACCCCTGATTTATCATTTTTTGAAGGTTGCAGACTGAAGCACTTTTACCAAGGAATCTCCCTGGTATTATTATATACCACAACAGATGTAGCATTTTCTGTGCTTTATTTATGATGCATAACACTTTTGAAGAGTTGCAGCTCAGGTTTTTTTTTTTTTTACCAGTTCAAAAGTGTGATATATGCAGAATAGCATAGCATCCATGTCAAGGAGTCATTTTTAAGGTTATTATTTGCCCTCAAATTTACAAGTTTAAGTCAATCCAGACTTCAAAATCATATAGGTATCCCGTTTTGGCCGGGAAAGTCCCGTATTTTACTCTTCTCTCCCGCCGTCCTCCTGTATTAGTGTTTTTCCTGTATTTTAACCTGCGTTTTGAAAAATAATACTGCAACGGTAAACACAGAGTCATGTGATTTACCAAAAAGCTCCAATTTGGTCTCATCTGTCCACAGGACATTTTACCAGAAGGATTTTGGCTTGTTCAGGTGTGTTTTGGCAAACTCTACCCGGGCTTTCTTGTGTCTGTCTTTCAGTAGATGCTTCCTTCTGGGTCTCCTACCATAGAGCCCTCTTTCATTGACCTGGAGACGGATGGTACGCATTGAAATAGTTGTAACTTGTGTCTGAAGGTCAGCTTGAATCTGTTTAGCAGTTGTCCGAGGTTCTTCTGCCACCATTCCAACAATCCTTCGCTGCATTCTTTCATCCATAATTCTCTTGCGGCCACTTCTTGGAAGGTTGGCTACCGTACCATGAGCCTTAAACTTCTTTATAACATTTCACACACTGGATACAGGAACATGAAGGTCTCTGGAGATGGACTTGTAGCCTTGAGATTGTCTATGCTTTGCTACAATCTTTTCTTTGACTTCCTCAGACAATTCTTTGCTTTTCTTTCTTTTGTCCATGCTCAGTATGGTCATGCAGTGACTCACAACAGCAGAATGAGGGGGTTGCTCCTTTTAAACTGGTTGGATGACTGATTACTAGATTGCTGTCACCTGTAAACTCACCACAGGTGAGTTCAAGGTGAATGACCTGCTTGAAATGTATTTATTCTTTGTAAATCTATAAGGGTGTCAAAACTTTTGTCACAGCATTTTCTGTGTAATCTATTATTTAAAATTTAATATTAAGTTCTGATTAAAAAACAAAGTTCCTGTACTATTATTAGTTTAATAAAGAATTTGAGACACCAAATACTTTCGTCAATTTCAATTTATTTTGCAGACATTTGGAGTTGTTGCATCTTTATGTGCAAGGGTGCCAAAACTTTCAGCCATGACGGTAGCTGTGTAGCTGGGATTTTAGCTTTTTTGTACCCCAAAAATGTAAGGGATACTGGAGGTTGGTTGGGACGGTGGGACTGCTCGCAGTGGGCATCAGAAATTTTCCCTTATTTTCAAATCCAAATCTTGACAGGTATGTTCAACATCAGACTTCAAAATCAAGTTGTTCGGGCAGCAAAGAGACCCAGGCTCTCTCCAGTTACCTCCTCCAGGTCTTCTGGGGTGATTCCAAAGGATTCTCAAACCAGTCAAGACACATAATCTCTCCAGCATGTCCTGGGCCAGCCCTGGGGCCTCCACCCAGTTGGACATGCCCAGAGCACCTCCCCACAGAGGCATCCTGGAGGCAATTCTAACTGGATGAACAAATGTCCTTCACAAATGAAAGAGCTTATCATTCTATCTTTAAGGGTGATTTCAGACGCTTGTATCCAGATTCTCATTTTTTCAGTCCCTACCAACAGTTCTGGCCATAGTTGAGGGTAGGAACATTGATGACCCAGTAAACAGAGAGCCTTGCCTTTTGGCTCATCTTCTCATTCACCACAACAGACCTTTATGGAGTTTTGTATCAGGCCATTTAGTCCCTGCACAAATGGAGTAAGAGTTTTGGTTATTAATATTTTGCAGAGTATCAAAACATGTTTGAATCTAGGGTTATAAATCTGAGGAAGTTCTTACCAGGTGTTACTTTTAAAGTTAACATAAAACTACTGGTATTTCAATATGTACACAATTAGAAAAACAAAAAGGTATTCAAAATCATTAGGAAAAAAATTCTGACTCACCTGAAGGGTTTGCTGTTTGAAAAAATGTCAGAAAGTCATTGCATATTAGAATTTTCAGGCTTCCACTTTTTGACATTTTTCAAGTCAACAGCAGACAAGATGACTTCTGCTAGCAGCTCCCTCTGGAAACTTCTATCACCTTCTTCAAGAGGATCCTGTGGGATAAGGGTGGATTTGATGCTAGGTGTGAGAGAGCACACATTTTTCTGAGTGTAAAAGGACTAAACAGCAAAAAGCAGTGACCCTGGCACCTTACACTCCTCCTAGCACTTTTGAAGGGGTACCTCAGGGAAAACAGGGATAAGCTATTATAAATCCACAAAACATATTTGCAAAGGATTAACAAATTCCCTGGATTCTTCCATTTGCATGTGGAAACAGCATCCGTCCACGCTCTGTCATCAGAGGAGTTTTGCTGTGCATCATTGTGAGTCCAGAGAGCAACAGTCAGAGGTAGTCAGGGACACTGAAGGCCAACATGTACTCAAAAACACAGTGGAGGCAGTGCCAAAAGAAATGGAAAGCTCCTTTCAAGTGTTTTGACAGGATGTTCAACATCTTAATTTCAATAAATAAATGAATGAATAACGATCCCGTTTACAAATACAGCATCCACAGGGTTCACAACGTGGTGGCATTGTCACACCTCAGAAGTGTCTGTTGTTCACAAAACTACAGCTGAGCTTTTGCTTGCTAATGCTGGGTCAACGATTTTGTTGCCTTCATTTAAAAAAAATACTAGAGTAAATTGCTTTATGTTTTAAATTCTGTAGCTGTATGCACGTTGCAATTTTGATCAAAGCTCGTTTGTTGATGGAAAATATTTCACTACATCGACTCTCTTGAGTGTTTCACTCTCATTTGACTATTTACTTCCACTACATTTCAGAGGCTAAAGTATTTTACTTTCATGAAACTCCATGATTTAGCATGTGGATTCACTTTTGGACACACTGGTTTTAGATTATTGTATCGTACTTGCATTGTACTGTATGATGTTATCAATCTCACATCAGTGTGAAGCAGTTGCAGTTTCCTCTTCTTTTACTGCAGCTCATTAAGGTTTATCTACATTTCTTTTTGCACAGCTTACTTACGGTCGTACTACAGCCTTTCAGTTGGCATGTTTCAAATTAAATAATGACAGAAAACTCTTGATAGTGACAGAAAAGCAATACATCTGTACACTAAAGAGGAAATACAACACAAATACATGGTTATAGCATCATGAGTTATCAAGAAATACGACAAGAGACGTCATTACATTGATAAGTGTGAAAGAGGGACAAAGGAACACAATGGGTGAATTCCAATTCCTCCCTTAATCCTCAATCTCAACTCTCAATCTCAAAAATGCGCACTCCCGCTTAGTGCAAGTGCTGTCCAGATTCTAAGAACGTCAAGTTGAGGGACAGGTTTGAGGGCTGTATCGCCCTCAATATTGAGATTCTCCAGCACCACCGTTGAAAGTAAGGGCTACCCAGAAGGCACTGAGTAATTTAGCCAAGACGTATTCGAAAAGGATGGCGACAAAAAAAAAGATAGCTACAAATGTAAAAGTATCTTCGTAGTTCTGAAAGATATAAATGTTACGAAACCATTTTTATTGTCTTTGTTTGAGACTTTTTTCATGGATTAACATCGTTGTTGGGTAACATTTATTTTTTTACTTTACGATGTTTGCTGCCGGTCCGGCAGCAAACTTGTATACCTTGTTGTGTAGCGACAGGACTGAATAATGTATCCTCTATTGTGTTATTTGCTAATATTATTTGGAGAACATACAGCGTTCTTTTCAATGTTATCCCTGTGTCATTTCAGGGAATACAGAGACAACACGGGCTCTGATACATTTCAGTCTGAAGACGTAACTGCACTCGAGGGGTGTCCCATTTCTAAGTCACAAGTTAGCCCTTACACTTACTTTCGATGGTTAAGATTGAGGGCCAAAAATTGTGGGTTAAGGGCGAGGGTTGAGATTGAGGGTTAAGGGAGGAATTGGAATTCACCCAATATGTCTGCTGCGTGGAGATTTTTAAAGTGTCAAAAGTGATAACAAAGTTGCTGTTTACAATGAATAATCAACATTGGTCAGGCGAAGAGGTGTCAAAATCCACTCCTTCAACACCACTAATTTAATAAGTCACCTTAAGAACCATCATCTTGGGAAGTACGAGGAATTTGTGAAGATCAAGCAAGAGAACGAGACTTCTGTCAGAATGATTGTCTGGCAACCATAGTTTTAAATTGTTCCCAGTTTCTATAAACTGGTTGGTATGCAATCAACAAATGGATTGAATAAAACTGCAAGTGTCTACATGGGCAGGAGGAAAGATGTTATGTAATCAACGTACAACAAAGATTTTTCCAGATGAGTGTTCAGCTGTTTTTACTCTTACATGCACGTCCTGTGGGCATGAATGGATGTGTGATATGTGATAACGGTGATGCAATGGGTTGCGTTGCTCCAGTAAACATCCCACCCTGGGCAGCTACCCATAGGGGCCATGCTTAAACCTGCTAAATGAATGAAACTGGACAGGTAGGAATAATTTTACCTTTCGTTCCTCTGCCTCACAAGCTCATATATGCGAAGAATGTGTAGAACTAATTTGCTATGGTCTTTTGTTTGGTAATACTTATTATGAGCATTTAACCCTCATACCGCCGACTGGGGTCCTCTCGGACCCCAGAGGTGTACTTTTTGTCATATCTCAGAGGTGCTTTATTCTATAATTCCAATTTTTCATGACTTTGTCAATCAATTTGTTCCTAATGATGTCATATGATTTTTTTCTGTTTCTGTCTTTATCTGTGCTTTTTAAAAATTCCAATGCATTGGGGTCCAAGAGGACCCCAGTCAAAATCTCTAATTCCGTCTATGTATTTTTAATAGATGGAACCATTTATTGAGTCAATGTTTGCCATGGGTCCTAATTTAAAGTATCACACACTCTCAGGGGGGGTGGGGGCACTCTGTCAGTCATTTTGAGGGAGGTAGACACAAATGCAGCAGAGACAGATTCAGTCATGTGCTCTGTCAACAACACAAAATACTGCTCCTCCTAAGGTAAGACGACTTTCAAAGTCAGGAATAAAATACATAATTCCATCCTAAAAATGTATATGACTATGAAATGGAATGTTTAAGTTCTATTTCACAAGATAAGACTGTAAAATAGTTTGTAGTGCATTTGATTGCCACACTGCAAGCCCCAATCCGTGCAGCAATGACCATCATGGGAGTAGGGAAAACTCCACATGCTGACGTCCAACACTTGGCTGAAAAACCTACTTGCAAAAAAAGGTGTTGCCTTTGCTCCCGAAGCACAGATAGAAAAGTAGCAAGTACTTGCTCCTTCTGCCACATGCCAGTATGTCCTGACCATAGCAGGAGACAAATTGTGTGCCATAACTGTCTATAGTCCAGAGTTCAAACATCAGTGCTGCCACCAGTTTTAAGTTCTTGGGGAAAACAATCAGCACTTTTTCCTGCATTTGACGTAATGTCCACTTCATAGTTTTTGGAGACGGCAACTGCATTTTGACATAATGTGCATTCCTTTTACATTATAAACAAATTGAACAATCTAAATTTGAATTGCATTTATTCAACTTTGTTTTGAATATCGACTTTTGTATTAAAATTCAAATAAAATTAAAATGTAATGACATTTAAATGATTGTGGGTTTATTTAAGTTTTTTATATACAGTCATGGAAAAAATTATTAGACCACCCTTGTTTTCTTCAGTTTCTTGTTCATTTTAATGCCTGGTACAACTAAAGGTACATTTGTTTGGACAAACATAACGATAACCACAAAGATTGCTCATAAGAGTTTTATTTAAGAGCTGATATCTTACCATTTTCCATGGTTTTCTTGATTATAACCTAAATCACTTAAGTTTTTACATCAATAGCTATGGCGTTGCACTGCCAAAAACACTGCTTTTATGCATTCAGTGTTTTCTTTTCTGTCTGTTTTAGTCACATGATGCCGTTTAGTGGTACCAGGTATTAAAATGAACAAGAAAGTGAAGAAAAAATGGTGGTCTAATAATTTTTTTCATGACTGTATAGGGTTCAAAATGACCTTTGTTGGTTTCACCATATAAATACAACACAAATAATGTTTACTTGAAATTACTGAACACTAAATTATATCAGAATCAAGTCTAACGTGACTACCATAGAGATGGTAATAGAGAGGGAAAAGCTGCGCTGTAGCCTCATTCTTTAACTGATTTGAAAAATTTCAATGGATTTGTGCTTAGCTAGGATAGGATCTTAATTGTTGTAAAGGAGATCATAAAATTCCACTGTTGACATTTTTGGGTTAAAGAAAAGTATATTTTCGTTTTTATAAAGTATGCAAATTAACTATAACTTTCTTAAAATAATAATATTCTGTTGTTGTTTTTTTCCTCAGATGACATTTAATACATCAGTAATAATATTCTGAGAAGAAAAAAAGTTGTAATTTTTCTTTGATGGTTGTTTATTACCATATTTATTCTTGGGGTCCGCACGGACCCCAGTCGGTAATCCATGTATGCGAAATATGTCGGTAGAATGAGGGTTAAAGGACATTCAGGGACAAAACCAAATGATCATCCTTGTGTTTATTTCCTGTGTTCTGTGATCCCTTCCATCTAAATTAGCATTAAAAATAACTATCAACACAATGAAGAACGAAGCAGGTCTGCAAAATCAACCATGCAAGTGATGTCACATTTAGGCTTCTTCAAGGATGGCTGGACGCTTGTGGTGGAAATGGAAAATATAACATAATTTTCCCAGCAAAACTACTTGAATTTCAGATACAATTGTGCAAACCATACCATATCTCATCAAATGCAACAGAAATACACTTATTTAACTCAGTGCTCCACTTGCGCTTTAAAATTGTTGTTCTCAACTAATGCTCAGTTAAAAACACCTGTAGCTTGACAACTTTTGGAGATTGTGCTTTTCCAGCTCAGCAGCTGCAGCACTCCAGAAAAAAGTGTCAGGAAGAAGTAATACAATTTAATGGACTTGTATTTTAGACCTCTGTGGAAATGCAAAAGAAGCAGACCTGAATTAATCTTTTAGCCACTTGAAAAAAAGCTCTTCGTAATTTAAGTTCTGGGTGATTTAAGCTAATATGTGCCGTTAGACACAGATGCTTTCATCTTAATAATCTAATGATCTTATAAAGACTAATGAATGAGTAAGAGTGACCAAACTTACTCAGTACTTTTTATTGTATTAAATAATTTAAGTATCCTAGATGTAACTGATATTCATGAACTTCTAAAGCAGAGGATCTGAATATTTTTTTTCCAATAATGTCTCATGCTATTTGACTTTATGCCGATTTTAACCAGTATTAAACTTACTTGACTTTTAAAATTGATGGTCCATGTCTGCCTAAAATTACTCAGCACTGATTGATAGTTTAAATCAACTATTCTACAAATCTTATTATGAACTCAAGGTCCTTGATAATATTTTAGACTTTACACTGATCACCCAAGAAAAAGTTCAGAGGCATGGATTTTTTTTCTTCAGAAGTATCGCAACATTGGCTGATGAAGTCTTCAATTAGCTCTTGCTGAAAGTCAAGATTTTTGTCTTCCCATCTTTTAAATGCATACTTCAAGGGGATCTCTTTTTTCATTTATTGACACACATTCCCTCAAATTCACAAATTAGCCAGCAAACAAAAATGAAAGACATTAACAGGACTGTTCACTTAGTAGAGAGGAATATAATTGCTGTGGCCTTAGCGGTTCCCAGTTGGTTTCTAGAAAAGGTAAAATGCAAATTCTACCCTCTTGACAAATAAGCTCTCTCACTAACCTCCACTGAGGAAGAAGAACCTGTTGAATATTCAGATAAGAACTACTCCTCATTTCAATTATTAATCATTAGGATTTCTGTATCGAGATATATTTTTAAAAAGATCACTTAGGCTTCGCTGGTGCAGACTGTCAGTCATCTGGGTCATGGTAACCATCAGAGATCAGAATCAAAGCAACTGGACTTTTTTCTTGTTCTTGAAGACGTTTCATCTTCCATCCAGAAGGCTTTGTCAGTTCAGACTGCTCCTTGACTCCTTTGATAGAGGATTTGAGTTTCAAGCTGCTGGGAAAGATTGAAGTGGAGATGGCTCCTGTAGTCTGTTAGTTTCTGTGATGTCTTGTCATACTCCCATATGGCAAGGGTATTCTTCCCAAAGAGCAAAGCAATATGCTGATGTAGACTCTCACTCATCCAGGTCGTGGAAACTCTCTAACTCTTTGTCAATTCAGACAGTCTCTTAGAATCACCTGGTCCTAACCAGGTTGTAAAATTAGGTAAATACTATCTCAGAAGAGCAACAGCACACAGCATATTAAATCATCACAATTTGTTTAACAAAAACTTAGTAAAAAAAATAATAATAATGATAACATGTAAAAAACGAGTCATTCCCCATGTTTCAATAAGTCGTATCACTTGAAACGATTGATGACTGATGAGGTCAGACAGAAAATAGAGTTTGGCTTCACTTTTCCTTCCAATGTTGCTTCAATTCATTGAGGTTTGCAGGCCTTTGTTTGTGTACAACTCGTGTAAGAGATTGCCACAGGATTTCCATCAGATCAAGGTCTGGACTTCAACTGGCCTATGGCAACACCTCAGTCACTCATTTTTCTGGACATGGTCTTGTAAATGAGCTTGCTATGCTTGGGATCATTTTCCTGTTAAATGACCCAGTTTGGGCCAAGTTTTAGCTATCAAAGAGAGATTCACATTTAACTCGAGAAGACCTTGATATATAGAAGAGTTCAAATCATCAAGAGATCAGGTCAAGGACTGTAAGGTGTCCAGGTTCATTAGAGGCAAAACAAGGCTAAATCATTACCACTTTACCATCATGTTAACTAGCTAACAAGCATGACTCGGCCGCCAGGGATTCATAACAGCCACAGAACAACAGTTTATTTGGCTCAGAAATGGCTTCTGTTACGGCAGGGCTCTGAACTTCTTTGTTCCCAGTATGCTTCTCCTAAATACAGCAGCTGTGCCAGTTAGTCTCTCTTTGGTGCTGATCCCGGCACCACTGCTCAACGTCCCCCCCCTAGCTGAGCAGAAACCACACCCCACCACCACAGTTAGTTAGCAGGCTGATTTGCTGTGTTTAGTTTTCACAAAAAAATGGCACAAACATCTCCACTTTGTTCTCACCTGTCCAAAGGACATTGTCTGACTGGTAACTGCCTTGTATGTTTTCTACTTGTTAATGATGTTTGTTATTGTAGACTGGGGGACTCCAAATTGTTTGCCTCTTCACCTTTCCCAGAATGATGGGCAGATACAATTTACTCTCTAAAATCATTGCTGATTACTTTCCCCCTTAGCCCACATACACATACACACCCAGAGCAGCTAACTACTGAAACCTATATGATCCATTAATAAAGTGCATCTGATTAGCAGCAGCTGTCTGCTACTTACCCTCTAAATCCCTATAAAAGCGATGGCGTACTGAGTTTTTCACACATGCTTCTGCATTTTGATTTATCATTAAAAATTTAGATTTTCATTAACGGATGACACTCTGTAACCCGTCATGTGTAGCTGTTTGTCACTAGTTGTATTTTTTCCTAAACTCTTAAACTCAAAAAGTAAAATGAATCTTAGAACTGAAAGGAGCCGTCCTTTCCTTCTCTCTCTCTCTCTCTCTCTCTCTGACTGTATTTCTTGCTATGATAAAAATTCCTGAAAAATCTCTACCATCCTTTGGAGAGTAATCTGAACAGTAAGTCCCTATATCTGCAGAGGACAGCCAGGCCAATGATCTGCCTCCCTTTTGAAAATCACCCAAGGGCTTTTTGTATTCCTCTGAGGCTCCTCGGTACAGGTCCCCAGGCTCCCTCTTAACTGGACTGGATTTTTTTAAGCAGACACCTCTCCGTTGAATTCTCCTCCTCTCAGACAGGTTTAAAATACCTCCCGTTCCAGCTGGACAGCCTTATTCAGCATTCAAGTCCACCAGTCGCTTATTGGGCTGCTGCAGTAATTTATTCTTTGGAAGTAGCAGAGCGAGGAAAAAACAAAACACTGATATATTATCAACTTATTAAGTCTTGAGTGAAATGGGTGTTAAAAAACACCACCTACAGGAACAGAGCCCCATATCTAAGCCTATTTAAGTAATTATTGTGTCTCGCCTCTGTGACAGCAGGAATTTTACCTTAGGCTACGGCCTCTTAAAACAGGTATACTGGCTTATATGGTATTACCTCTTCTTTCAGGTGTTCTTATGCACCCCATTGCACAGAACAAAAGGCATGCCAGCTCTAGATGTCATTTGAAGCTATGTCTCTGTGCATCTGAAGAATGTTTTTGCCAGCATTTATTCTGTGTTCTATCTTAAACTAAGCCAACAAAATATGTATTAGTCTCAGACCTCAAAGCTCCCCTCGCTTCTCTGGACAAATCTTGATCAGTCAGTGAGGCTTGTCAAAGCATCTGTGAAGAAAAACACCTGGCTGCTGGATATGGAAATCAGATTTATGACAACCTTGTTTCACAGGATTTTGTGAAACAACCACAAGTTCTTAACACTGCTTTACAATTTGGAAGCATATAATATGTTTTAATTCTATGCCAGCACCTCGTAAAGCAGCAAGCTTCTCTTCCATAGTCTTGGCTTTTCAGGGTGACTAATCCCGTCCTATGCAGCAGTGACGATTCTGGCATCGCTTTGAAAAGAAAAGAATTAACAACTGCTAAAATGTAGCAGAACTAACTTAAAAATAAACATATAAAAAAACACTACTACTATAAATCCTTGATTATTACCCATCTTTTTTCAACCTAATGAAAAAGCTCTTCTGCCTTCTCCTAATCAAGCAGCAACTGAAATGAAAACAACATTAAAAAAAAAGAAGACAATAATATCCTGAAAAGCCTAAATGCAAAGTCAGCCTTATGTACAAAAATGTTCACAATTCTGATTCCTTTGTTCTTTATGACTGTAGTGCATTTAAATTTTACCGTCACCACCTCCAAATATCTGACTTTTTCTCATCTTTATATTACTCCAGGTGGTCAAGGAGAATGGGAATTTATCTGTTCACCGCAACAAAGATGCAAACTGACTTTCCATTGTACGGTGCAAGCACGTAATTCCCACTGCTGCCATCAAAGTCAAAATGAGCTGATAGCCTGTTTTCTATGAAATTGTAAGATGTCTCAGTTTCAACATCTGATATGTTCTTAATCTTCTGTTGGGAATAAAATTTGGGTTTATGAGAATACAAATCATTGTATTCTGTTTTTATGTAGGTTTTACACAACGTCTCAACTTTTTAGGAACTTGGGTTGCAGCTTTGCTGCTACTATTGTACCCTCAGAAGTCTAAAACGTCTGTGAAGCATTGTACGGTACATCACTCATCCTCAGTCACTGCTACAATAGATATACACAGTTGCAGAACTGGGACCTGTCAACATTCATTTTTAAGCCAGTAAGAGAAGAACGCTTTGTTGATGCCAATGCTAGCAAGCAAAAAGAGCCAGGTTTTAATCAGGCACTGATGTGTTGTGTTGTAGTTTGGTATTTATGTGTGTTGAATTGTTGTCTTCACAGTTAAACGTGTGATGAGCAACTTGACAAGTTGTCAGTATTAACAAAATGTGGCCAGCCAATGCAAAATCCTTTGTAAAAAAAAAAAAAAAATCCATGGTAAAAAGGAGTGTATAATTTGTTGTGTATGATTTCAGGATGGATGGATCCCACAGAGTTACTGTCAAAGCCTAATGGCTCACTAAGTCAGAACAGATAAAGTCTACTGAAAAATTTAGAATGTGCTAAAACTAAAAATCACAAGTACAGAATATTCGTCAAATAAAGCGGTGCTGAAGAGAGGTCAAGTAGGACTGTTGGAGTGTGTGAAGGCAAGTGTGTAGGCGTGTATGAGAGGGGGAATATGTAGAAGAGCCGATCCCATCAGACTCTTGTTAAATCCTGTTGGGTTTTTCAATATAAACTGATAAGCAAGTAGACATGCTTCACTTACAATTTTTGCCCCCTGTCTCAGAATGAGCACAGTCTTCCCCCAGCCTAAAACTCCCCTTTTCTCACATCATTAGTCTCTCCGGGCATCTCCTTGTTCTCTCCAAGGAGCTCACAGAGGATTTGGAGCTCCTCTCCTCCTAGTCTCACCTTCATCCTTTTCATCCTTTTTTCTCCTCTCATCCACCTACTTATTTGCTTCTCCCACCTTTTTTTCTTTCCTCTCATTCTCTCCCCACTGCTTCCTGAGTCCAAAAAAATTAAAGCCAAACACACAAACGCACACTACATTACACATGTGCACAAGCATACAGAATCAAGCCCAAACCCATCTGTAGCCAGCAGCACAGCATCTAATCCTTATGCTTGGGGAGGAGGGGGACCTTGCAATCATTCCTGCTCTTTTTCTGCCCCACCATTCATTTCCTTATCTCTTCCTCTCTTCAATAATTTTATCCATCCTTTTATGCATGCCCAACATCTCCTCTGGTAGGTGTTGCTTTTGAGGATGCGAAGGAAGGGCTACCTCCTTTGAACTTTTTGTATCCAGTCCAGTGGTTTGTCTCTAGATGTACAGAAACTAACATGCATACATTCCTAGCTAATTTCACTCATCTGCACACCTTCGAGTAAAGACTACATTAAGTTGATGCTGTATTTAGTTGGAGCGAAACCTGAAGTCAGTAATCTTTGCGTGGCACATGACTGAAAGCACTGGCCCCGCGATGATGATGCTATTGTACATCTGCGCTGGACTCTGCTGCCGCCCTGTGGCCACCTTTGTGAACTGTAACCCCTTTCTCATTATGACCATTTGATTTTTTTTTTTTTTTTTTTTTTTTTGGAGGGGTTGCATCACAACCCCCCTCCTCAGACACACCACCACTACCTTTGCTTTCCTTTACGATCCAAAATGCCGACTCAACCCCTCCTCTAAGAGTTGGATAGATATTGTTTGAAGATATACAACATGTTGCTATGGTGACAACTCCTGGGTTTTATTTTCATGGCATTTTGGAAGACGGGGATATGGCGGTGCACAGGGAGCACTGAGGCTCTGTGTGTGTATCTGTTCATGTGTGTTCCAGCATGAAGCGAGGAAGAGCATAGGAGGAGGGGTGGAGTGGGTTCTTTTTGAAGAAGAGGGATATTAAAAAAAAACACACATGCAGACCCATAAATAAGAAACAGTCCCTCAGATGTTGTGTTTTTATGCATGCCACACATCACTAGCCTACTATGGTCCATGTGGACAAAAACTAAGAGCTCTAACTAGCAGCCATCTCTGGGGAGTGTTTAACCTGTTCTTCCTCCTCATTTGTTCCACCACCTCTCCATCTACCATCACCACCTCTGATCTCCGGCTGCTCTGTCTCTCTGGGGACAACTTTTCAGGCTGCCTGATTGGCCTCTGCTCAGGTGCATGTGCTAATGTGTGTGTGTGTGCATGTGAGATGTGAGAGCATGAGCATGCTGGCTTCAATCAATTAGATGGTGAAGCAATTACCATTACCCATTGTATGCTTTGTATGTCAACACACATCTGCACATTGCACTCGAGGGAGAAGTAAAACATCACTGATTGTCAGCTCCCTACCAATGAAGACTCCCCGATGGTCAAGCCCACACAGACACACACTGCGATGATGGAATGCACATTTGTGTGTGTGTGAGTGTGTGAGTCTGTGCAATGGTTCACAAGATACACCACCAACTCTCTCTTTTGGACCAGACGGCAGCCTTGGAGACACCTATATGTGTGTGTTCATGAGGGTGTGTGTGTGTGTGTGTGTGTGCAGCCCAGATGGCCATCTTCAAGGGGTTTTCTGGAACATTCAGACACTTGTTGCTTCTCCTCATGTCTCTTTCTTTCCTTCACTCTCTCTCATTCTCGCCCTTACAAACACACACACAAACAGTGCTTTTTGAAGTGTGAAGCAGCTTGCGGTCAGTTCTTTTCCTCTTCCATCGTTCTATCAGATAACAGCTTTTAGAGCCTTCAGATACATGACGAAACAAAAACAACTGTTCCCAGAGGAAGACCAGAGCAGACATTTATGTTGGATGTGTAATAAGGCAGTGGTGTTTTTAATCCGTCTGTGGTTATAGACTAGCAGAGCGAATCAAACAGTGTTGTTTATTTGGTTGAGCCCAAAGGTGTGATGTCAAATATGTGCTGTAACCTCTTAGATTTTCAGTCTGGCATTTAAGAATGGTGGCACCTCATTTATGACTGTAGTTAAAGGTGGGGTAAGTGATTCTACACTATTTCTAACCCAGATCACTACTTGTCACACTGAGTAAATATCTCTTCACCATCCACTAGCTGCTTGTGTCATGGGTACACTGCAAAATCGGCCCGATCTTCATCCACAGCCCTGGCAGCCCTGCTCCTGCCACTCACCAACAGGGGAAGAATTTGTGTTTGTATGCATGGCGTGAAGGAGGATTGTTGCCATTTGGGGAAGTTCATGATGGGGCATGTTTTCTTGGGTAGCAATAGAGGGAGAATGAGCGAGGAACTGGCACTCTAGGTTTTGTTGATGTTTGGTTTCAAAGATCAACAAATGGGACATTTTCCAGGGGGTGTTCCAGAAAACAGGTTTTATCACTTACCACAGTGGTCCCCAACTTTTTTTGTGCCACGGACCGATTTAATGTCCGATCAGTAAAATGTGCCGCAGATAAATACAACAAAATAAAATGACACGAATGATACGATAAGACCGGGTCTTATTGATGAGACTGACAGCAGATGGGAAAAAAAATGTTCTTATGGCGTGAGGTTTTGGTCTTGATGGTCCGCAGCCGGGGAGTGACTCAAAGAGTTGGTGTCCGGGGTGGGAGGGATCAGCCACAATCGGTAACATTCTTTGGAAAGACACGTGTGTTTTTTACTCATTTTGTCCAGCTTGGGGGCTTAAACGTATCACGTGACTGAAACACGGGTCTTGAAGAGTGGTTATGTGTCAAGAGTAACTCATAGACGGATGTAACGGAGAGAATCTGGTCAAATTTTCAAAATAAAACATAATTTAGACTTGGATAGTAAATCAAAGGGTAATAATGGAAGTTATTTATTTTTTTCTCTGCTGCCCGGTACCAAATAACTCACATACCGGTACCGGGCTGGGGACCGGGGTTTGGGAACCACTGACTTACCAGGTAAAGTGACGTAGGATGCCACCTGTGCAACAAATCCAGTCGTGAAATTTCCTCACTCCTAAATATTCCACAGTCAGCTGTATTATAAGGAAAAGGAAGTGTTTGGGAGCAACAGCAACTCAGCCACGAAGTGGGCGGCCACATAAACTGACTGAGCGGGGTCAGCGGATGCTGAAGCGTATAGTGCAGAGATCTCCAACTTTCTGCAGTCAACCACTACAGACTTCCAAACTTCATGTAGCCTTCAGATTAGCTCAACAACAGTGCACAGAGAGCTTCATGAATGGGTTTCTATGGTTGAGCAGCTGCATCCAAACCACACATCACCAAGTGCAATGCAAAGCGTCGGATGCAGTGGTGTAAAACACACCACCACTGGACTCTAGAGCAGTGGAGGAACGTTCTCTGGAGTGATGAATCACACTTCTCCATCTGGATATCTGATGGAAGAGTCTGGGTTTGGTGGTTTCCAGGAGAATGGTACTTGTCTGACTGCATTGATCTAAATGTAAAGTTTGGTGGAGGGGGGGGGATTATGGTGTGGGGTTGTTTTTCAGGAGCTGGGCTTGGCCCCTTAGTTCCAGTGAAAGGAACTCTGAATGCTTCAGCAGATTAAGACATTTTGGACAATTCCATGCTCCCAACTTTGTGGGAACAGTTTGGAGCTGGTCCCTTCCTCTTCCAACATGACTGTGCAGCAGTGCACAAAGCAAGGTTCCATAAAGACATGGATGGAAGAGTCTGGGGTGGAAGAACTTGACTGGCCTGCACAGAGTCCTGACATCAACCCGATAGAACACCTTGAATTAGAGCAGAGACTGAGAGCCAGACCTTCTCAGCCAACATCAGTGTTTGACCTCACAAATGCTCTTCTGGAAGAATGGTCAAAAATCCCCATAAACACACTCCTAAACCTTGTGGACAGCCTTCCCAGAAGAGTTGAAGCTGTTCTAGCTGTAAAGGGTGGACCCACGTCATATTGATTAGGAATGGGATGTTACTAAAGCTCATATGTGAGTCAAGGCAGGTGAGCGAATACTTTTGGCAATATAGTGTATGTACATTCTACCAATACAGTAAATTTCCATGAATATAGTCGTTTCAACACTCCATAGGTGATATATGCATCATTTGCTGTGAGCGTGTGCCACCCTGTGTTAATGAATATGGAGTTGATTGATCTTATCCATAATGTGTGTTGTGGAACCAACAGCTTGGGTTTAGTTGATGCTGCAAGTTCAGTAAACCTCAAGATCAGGGTTTGTAAAACACCCCTCAGAAGTCCCTTCCCCTCATTTCAATGCAGGTATGGGTTATATACAGCATGGGTTATACATCGCCCTTTTCAGAATGAACATGTAAGCTTTTTCACATCATTGGGTAAATACAAGATAAAAATTCTAAGAGGTTAAAAAAAAAACTAAGAAAATGTGTGTCGAAGGAGATAATTCCCATTTTTTTTGAGTGAATAAGTGGGCAAGACAAATGTTCTTTAAGTATGATTTATGCTAGGTTCAATGAGTTAAGACAGAAACAGAACTGAAAATGCATTCTTTTGAAACAAGGTTGGAAATTCATATCATTTCAAATCTGTCGTTCACTTCGTTGGATCCATGAACACAGAACCATCCAGGTTAATTAAAAATATAACTGCCTCATATTACTCTGTAGTTGCGTACATTAACTAAATATGGAGTTATATCTGAAATTTTAAAATGTTTGTAATTCTGTCCTGGTAGTTTGTGCACATAATCACTTGGTTGCTGTTGCCGACTCTAAAAACATCCTCTAATAAAATTTGTGAATGCATTTTTTTTCCTTGCAACAAAAGCCTCACTTGGACAAAGGACATAAATATTAAATACCTGTTGAACTCTGGGATTGAAACTTAAATACATAATCTCAGATTGTAAAAAAGGCCAATTGTAATGTTTACCTATTAAAATACTATTGATTATACACTTATTATGCCTCCATATTTACAGGACTATGAGTAAGGTTCTGCAATTTCCCAGTTTGGGATCAATAAAGTACATCTATCTATCTATCTATCTATCTAAGGTTGGATGGAAAACAGAAAGCAGAATAAAAGAGTATTTGTCTCCCCCATGTGTCGGTACACCTGAACTGCACAATGTTCTCAATTTTGTTCAACACTCAGACAATTTAAACGTGTTTTCTTTAATTTTTGAATCATTATTGTACAAGGACATCCGCATGGATTAGCACTTCTTTTTACAATATGTACCACGTAACAGCACCTACATATTATTTACACAGATTACACAAGATTGTATCACAAAGCAGTGTTTGAAATGAACAAATACGAGAGTTTTGCTAAACGAATACACCCAATATTCTTACACCTGGCTAATTAAAATAATCTCACAGCCACCGGCCAATCACTGGTCACAGGCAGTGAACAGTCCAGTGTAATTTTCTGGGTTTAAAGCTGAAATCACAAGTGTGAAAGTATTGTGAATCTTCCACATCAGAAGACACAAAATGATAGCAATGCAAGCATCTATGTTCCTATTAATGGGTCAAATGTAAACACTAAACAGGTCAAATTCAGGGTTTCAAACGCCATTACTGCTTGTATTGCAAAAATGAAAGAACCAGTCAATAGTCAAATGTATTTGGTAGCAGATATAGAAACTGTTTTTTTGTAAAGTGGAAGATATTAACTAGTGTAGTTATAAAATTGCAAACAAGAATGCAGGACAAGGGAACTTTCTTCAAGAAAGCTTTACTTAAAACGCATCCATCTCATTGCCCCACTTGCCTGTGTGAATTAAACTGAGCTGCTTTGTGATAAAACCCTGGTTTGGGTTGCAAAGAGCAACTGAGGAAGAAAAAAAAAAGAAAAAGAGAAAAAGAAAAGGTGAATCTCAGTAAAAACAGAAACAAGCAGGTGTTACATAGATATACACACACCCAGAGATACTGTAGCAGCTTTCTCAAAGGCAAACATGTGTAAAACACATTAAGTGGCAGTTTGGTTGTCCAACAAGCAAACAAAGCTGCAACAGAATGAGATACACACGCCGACAAGCGGTTTTAAGTCAAGCCAAACAACAGAAGCAAGACAGCCTCCTCAAGAGCCCAGACTTTGAATCTGCCTGGTTTGGCACGCACTCCACCAAATAGGAAGCACGCTTCAGGAAAGGGGAAAAGAGAACTGCAAACAGTAGGCACCAGTCTGATTCAATTGATTATAAAATGTGAAGCACAAATGAGTAATACCCACATATAACATTGTCTGCAATTTCGAGGGTTTCAAGTGTAGACTGTGCTTCTGTGTCAGACTAACTGAGGACAACTCAACAAGAAAGAAGTATTTTTGAAAAACAAAATAACTTTGTCATGACATGATGAATTAGTGGTTTCCTGTTAAGAGAAAGTGGGGGTCTGGGAAACAAAGGACAGGCTAAATATGAACTCTTATAATAGTCAAGTTTTTCTTTATTTTTAACATTGCAACTAAGTAGGAAGTTTTCAAAAGCTGGCCAAGGCATCTGTTCTCATCGCCTGTCCAATCAACCACCGAGGAGAGGACAGCAGAGGAATCAATGGTGTAAGAAAGGTTCAGAGCATCCTATTACGTTTATGAGTGGGTGAGTCTGTGATAACATCACTACAAGTTGCAGAGCCTCGTTTACGATTGGCAGCAGAATCTAAATGAAGTGCCATTTCCTCAGCAATGAAGGTGTTGAGGTCCATGTCATGAAGACCGTTCCTACGACGACTGAGAGGCTGGGCAGGGTGTGTTGGGGAACCAGGAGGACCAGAGCGCACAGAAATGCTGGCCATGGCACCGCTTAGGCCTGAGGAAAAAAATTATAACGTGAGGCCACACCAAACTTAATTTCAAGACAATAAGTTTGTAATTTATCAGCTTTCTGCTGAACATGGCATTTTGGCTAACCGTGAAGGGCTATAGCCTCTCTGAAGGGCTGCAGGTCTGTCTCAACAGAGCTGTCCGTCTCTGTAGTTGATGAACGGCTTGCAGACACCATGGCAACTCTGGGTGGGGCACGAGCTGTCCGTGGAGGTGGAACTTTGCCGCATAGAAAGCTAATTAAGTCTTCTCGTCTGATAGTTCTTCGTCGCTTCTTAGCCCATGCAATCACATCCTTGTTCCTACGCTGGTAGCCTACATGGATGCCAAGGTCATAGCTCCTCTGGTGGGCTTCAATACTCTCTGATTGAAGAGAAGAATATCCCATTTTATTAAATATGGACACCACAATTTAAACCCATCTCATCCAGTCTCCATTACATGTAGTATTTCCTCTATGCCATACCACATGCTATAAAAAGTTTGAAACACAAAACTGAAAAGGGCCAATGGAACTGATTACTTGCCTTTATACAAGTTAGTGACAGCTGTGGCTGCATTCTGGAAGGGTACCCAGAGGGAGAGGCCTTGCTGCTGACATACTCGATCTATGAATTAGATTGAAGGAGACAGTTCAAGTGCGATAACACCTTCAAAGTGGCATATGATGTCAAACTTCTCTTAAGCCCAGTTTCTTCCCGAGAAAAACAGAAACAAAAAGACAAATTGACATTGAGCTGATTGTGAACTTGAGCATTAGCTGTTTAAGGACACATAAATGAACGATTCTCTGCAGGGGTTTCCATAGACGTAATAAAAACTAATCTGTGCAAACAGTACCATGACGTCTTTCAAAATGTAGTTACAGAAGCCCAGAAGAAAAGTGCTGACAACATACCAAAAAGTGTAGTTTGCTCCAAGAATACCAACAAATGTGTTGATTTCAACCCTTTCGGTTCTCCCTTTTTCAACTGAGAGCCTTGTATGTAGTATGTAAAGAGCCACCAGAAAGGTTTTTCTCGAGTTTACTTTTTATTTACACAGACTTGCAAACTGTAAGCACGCAGCGAGGGTAACATGAAAGCAGAAGCATCTGGTCAAAGCAGGATTTTAACTAAGAACGACCACAACACTTGATAAGGACGATTTAAAGACTATTGCAAGAAGAACGCCGCTTTGGGTTCAACTAAACAGTCATTTAAGATTCAACGTTTGTGGAGGTGATGTGCAGAGGCTGTCGGGGGTCCAGAAAACCACTATTTCAGTGTTAAACATAAAAACACGGAAACGTTTATGATAATACTTTCGCCATTTTGTGCTGGCTGTGACTCCCACTGTGATCATCAGCAATAATCAACCGAACACTGTCCTGGGATAAAATGTCTCTGTGCCGTTAGTTACACAACAGCCAGCACACAACTGCAAAAATTATCCGAGCGTTGGGGCGTTAACACATCTGTTGTTTTTAGTCTGCAATCTCCTCCTTTGACTATCGCCATTTTGGTCAGCTAGATAAATAAACGAGTAGACAAAACATTTAGAGTGCGGGTCGTGTTTCACTATAACTAGGAGGACAACTGTGTGAAAGCTGTGACATCACATAAGTTATTGGTGCTGGCGGGGGGGAGAGATTCTGAATCCTGGACGTTTAACATGATTCACATCAGCATGCTTGGCCCTGTAAGAGCGCTGACAGATCAGACTACTAAGAAACTCTTGACACGGTGACCGGCTGTTAGCCACCATTAGCTGTAGCGTAGCGGTTGCTATCGTTAGCTGGTTAGCTAGCAGCGGATCAGGGTCACGATACCGAGAAAACAACCACAACGATCGAGATATGTAGTTTGGAAAAAATACACATTCCGATGTTACCCACACACCCTTAGAAACGCTTGAAGTTGTAAAGTAGATAAATACGTGCCCCTGGCACTATCAGCCTTGACAGTTCCCTTTGTGTCTCTGCCGGTAGACGCTGTTAGCTGAGCATTAGCTCCGTCGGTAGCTCAACTTGAACTTCGCTGTGTTTCGGACGTACCTTTGTAAAGCTGTGCTACAGCAGTGGCCGAGTTCTGAAAAAGGTGCCAGAGCTTTTGCTGACTTTGCTCTGTCTCCTCTTCGTTCGGACTATCCTGTTCAGCCTCTGCTAAACACTGTCGTTCCCATTTTGAGAACCAGTGCTCGGGGCCGTGTTCCTGGATTTCGGCTTCTCCCTCCTCCTTCCTCTCCTCCATAGCTAACCTTAGGCGTTAGCTAACAGCTTCCGTCGCGTGAAATATATATTTTGATTTCTGGGGTACTTAACTGTCTCCTTTTCTATTCGAAAATACGATACTCAACCCCAACAGCCCACAAAAAAGAATAAATGCGGTAGCTTTTACAGACGCATTGTCAACATCGCTGTCGCTAGCACGCCCAATGTTAAACACACCGAATTAAAGAAGGCGGATGACAACACCTAAGAATTTCTGGAAATGACTCCTCCCATTCTCTCACTTTGCTGAAAAACGATTGGCTACAACATTTATTCTAGGCGGGTCTGCTTCTCAACCACGAAGCCTGATTGGACAATGGCAAAAAAGAGAAAAGGTCAGAGAAAAACAAAGTTGATCTTAGATAGAAGACTCGTTTTAGTCTGCTATGTAGCATTCTGTACGACAGGGGGCGTTGTGACCATGGAAATCCGGGCCCAAAAATGTCAAAAGTGTAACCACTCTCCTGTCAAACGCTGGAACTGTTTAGCGCACTATCTTCTTGTGCTTTCAAGAACTATAAGATAATGAGTCCACGACTGGGTTGTACTATTACCTCTCAGGAAATTTTGTTCCTGCGCCAGGTATTTTTAACATAACAGATGTATCATTTGGTGGGGAAATGGCTATTGAGGCCAAGTAGCATTCACTGAATTATTCAAAATAATAACAACTATGGGATCAGGAATGAGTACATCAGAGGGGCAGCACATGTTACATGTTTTGGAGAGCAAGTCAGAGAGGCCAGACTGAGATTGGACATGTACAGAGGAGGGACAGTGAATATATAAGTAGAAGGAGGCAGGAGGCCTGGAGGAAGACCAAATAGGAGATTTATGGATGTAGTGAAAGATTTATGGATGTAGTGAAAACTAACATGAAGTTAGTTTGTGTGAGAGAAGAAGGTGTAGAGGATAGAGTTAGATGGAGGCAGAGATTCATCTCCATCTAACTTTGTTCAGTGCAAGGGAAAAGCCAAAAGGAAAAGAGGAAATGATGAAAGAAGAAAGATTCTAAGTGGTGTTTAGTTGAAGAGAAGGAAGTCACTAGGTTGAATGTAACTTTTTTTCTTTTCTTCTCTTTTCCTTGTTTAAACAAAATTGCCCCTTGTGTGTGAGGCCATGCTTTTCTATTAATCTGAATCTGACTAAAAAGGCATTAGTAATAGAAAGACACCTAATACCTTATTTTGAGGAAATGCAGATCTTTCTTTCTTTCTTTCTTTCTTTCTTTCTTTCTTCTTTCTTCCTTCCTTTCTTTCTCTCAAAAGTTCTGTGTCAAACTCACTTTTCCAGGCTCAAGACTATGAGCAAATGTAACAGAAAGTCCAAAGGTCAGATGAACGGTAAGTTATTACTTTCTCTCCCTCACCTGTCTCTCTAACAGTCTGCACAGGCCTCACTGTCAAGCTGTCTCTTCTTGGAAGCTAAAACTTTTTTTTTTTTTTCATCTCTGCTGGTAACACAGCAGTGTTTGAAGATGGGGGAGCAGATCTGTTCCATTGAAGAGGAGTATTTCCACGAACCAGGGCCCACTGTCAGATTCAGCAACTTACTTTACTGTATTCAAGAGACAAGGTTCTGCCGCAAAATCGGTCGTGAGAAACACATCCTCAAAGATGTAAGGTAGGACAAGTCACGCTACCAGTAACAGTAAAGCTGTTCTGTCATGACTGAAATTTGTATTTATACAAATACTTTTCTTCAATATCTCACGGTAAGTATGTTTAAGCTTAAACATATCTTTTTAAATTCTATTGAGAAATAAGGCTCTCAAATCTGAAGTTCTAAGGGGATGAATTTCCAATAAACGTGTCCTTTCCTCGAGTCCTGTAAGTGCAGCTTTTGATGGGAGGCTCTCAAACAAGAAAATCAAATATCAATATATAATATAATATAATATAATATGGTTTTGTAATACAAACAGTTTAAAATGTTACTTGCTGTTCTTGGAAACCTGCTAAATGTGACTTTATATTGATGTTTTAGTGGCATCATGAAACCAGGGATGAATGCCATAATGGGGGCAACAGGAAGCGGTAAAACATCGTAAGAAACCCCTCTCATTTACAACAGACAAACACATGTACACGTAAAAACTGTACAGTTACATAAAGCTGAGTTTTTCACACTCTCTAGACTTCTGGATGTAATCGCAGGCAGAAAAGACCCTGCTGGACTACGCCAAGGACAGATTTTAGTTAACGGCAGAGTTGTAACATCTGAACTAAGACTCAGCTCCGCCTATGTGGTTCAGGTAGACAAACCCAGATATGTATTCTTTCATATTATGTACTTGTAAGCTGTTAATCTTCATAAAGCACGTGTTTTCAGGATGACATCTTGATGGGCACACTGAGTGTGAGAGAAAACCTTCTGTTCAGTGCCAATCTGCGTCTCAACCCTAAACATCACTCCTCAGCGGAAAAACTCAACAGAGTAAATGAGATCATAAAAGACCTGAGTCTTACAGACTGTGCTGACACTAAGGTACAGAGCTTTACGCACAAGTTGATACTGCAACATAAACGTACACAAGTTATAGAATCAGCTATTCTGTATATGTAGTTCTAGTCTAGATTATGGTTAACCCATACTCTAGCTCAATTAAAAAACGAATTATAATATTGTGCTTAAGAATTTATTAACTCATTGACATCAATTCCAATGCAAATGTTCACTGTCATTGTGTCAATGGCAGCCGATTAGTTAATTCTTTTGTGATCAAATGTTCTACAAATGATTGATTAAAAATGTCTGCATTGTAACTATGAAGTGAGAAGTTATATTTGAATATGAGATATCAAGCCAAAAGTTTGCCAAAATACTTGGGACTCTGATTATATTATATTTATAGAATTTCCAGGCCCTCATTTTTGAAAACACATAATTTGGGACATTTACTGTCAGTTTCCACTTTTCATGCAGCAGCCTTATCAACTATGAATTTCTTTTTATTTCTATTTTTAATTTACCTTCATTTATTTCTTATTTCTATTTTAAGATGATCAGTGAATGGGTCATCTTCATGGTTTGGCAGGCTAAGCAGCAGTGCTAATTTTTCTGTCAAACAACTGATTTGCCCAGCAAAAATAAAAATGTATTTATAGAAATTTTATGTTATTTTCATACTTCCTGGTCACGGTAGAATTCAGTTGTTTCGTGTGCATTTTTATGTACGCATTTAGATAGGCACTCAGTTTCTCCGTGGCGTATCAGGAGGGGAGAGAAAGAGGTGCAGCATCGGCATGGAGCTCATCACTTCTCCCTCACTGCTGTTTCTGGACGAGCCGACCACTGGACTGGACTCTAATACAGCTAACAGCATCATCGCTCTCCTGCACAAGTAAATCATGAATACTGATTCATTACACATGAGCGAAACACACTCACACTTACAGTAAGATATAAATGAGAACTTAAAGCACAATGTTTCATGCAGTTCAAACATGTGTCCAGGCTGTCCAGAAGAGGTAAGACCGTGATCTTCTCCATCCACCAGCCCCGCTACTCCATCTTCAAACAATTTGACCACCTGACTCTGATGCACAAAGGCGAGGTTGTGTATGCTGGAGCAGCAGGCTATGCAATGGAGTACTTCACAAACCTTGGTATGTAACGTGAGTGTTTGTGTTTGTTCAGAAATGTCAGAGACTCCAAATGAGAATGAATTCTAAATGGAAGATCAGGCATTAAAAAGCCACATTATGTGTGTGCTTTACAAGCTGCTATTACTTTAGCCCTGGATGAGTTTTTAATCCTAAAATTCATCATATTAAATTGTTTTAGTACGAACATAACTTGGAGAGTACATTTTGTTCTCACTTAGTGAATACCTCATCTATATTACGTCCATTTCTGAAAACACTCATCAGAAATGTGGCTCTAGTGGCCTTTATTCACAGTCAGTCAGAGAGACAAGTAACCAGGACAGACAGAACGGGGAAGACATGCAGCAAAGCATCATAGGCTGGGAGTTGTACCTGTGACTGCTGCAGGAGGACTGTAGCCTCTGCATGAGCCGCCAGCTTAAACCACTGAGCGACGCAACAGCCATAGAAAGGTGCATTTTGGAGGTAAACATATCACTTTATATTTGGGCAGGATACCAGATTGAAGCTTTCAACAACCCGGCTGACTTCTTCATAGACATCATAAATGGAGAAGCAACATCAACAGTGGAACCATCCATTGAAGGTAAGGCTAAATAATTGAAACAAAAACTAAGATGACCAAATTTTATAAGCATAGACAATGGTTTTGAGCAAATGTAGTTTTACTTTAGTTATGTTTGATGATAATTAAACCTCCCTAAAACTACAAATTGAAGGAAAAATCGCTTAGATATGTCCACAGGGTCTACAGTATTTAAAGCTGTAACTCGTTCACTGAGAACTCTGTCTCGTGACGAAATATTGGCAACGAAATGCAAAGCCAGAAGAACAATGTTGCGGTTTCCTTCTCTAAGAATTACATTGCAAGGTGTCATGTTTGTGCAACATATCTGAATTCAGATCTAAGAGGAAAGCAGATTATTTTAGGAGGGTTATTTAGATGTATTATGTCAGAAACTGTCTCAGCTGCTTGGAGTACTTTAGTTCTATACTTCCACTGTTTAACATCTTCACTTTCCCTACTGTATCTTTAATAAGTTGTTGCTAGATTTCAGATTTGGTGTCTTGCTGATATTTTTCGATTTGCAAACTAGTCCTGCTCAAAGTGTAAAATGAATGTTACAAAAAGAGAGATTTACTGTACTCGCTTTCCCTACTTTTCTACAACATAACATCATGGTTTACGTGCTCCCTGGTCTCCAAGTGGAGGGTAGAAACTCACTCTCAACAAAGTATCGGCAGTCCCACCTGCACCAGATTGTGATGGAGGAACTGAACTATGTGAACCAGAGTGTCTCTGAAGAAGTCAAAGGTGAAGACGAGGCGGCCGGCTATGCCACCTCTTTCCTCTATCAGGTGATCAAATCTGTAGTTGAGAAATGGATAAGAAAACAGCATGTTGCTTTAATTAAAATGATTCGTGAGTTGAACGAGTCAAAAGTTCAGGGCTGCTTAATTTAATGATTAACAGGTGAATTTATGAGGATATGTCACAGTTTAATGGCTGTGTAAACCAGGTGTTATATCAGTGCTCCTGGCTGACTGCTGATTAAACATGGCCATAAAAAACAATGACAATTGTGTATGTGTGTGTGTGTGACAGATGCGTGTGGTGTGTGGCAGGACAGTACTGAACGTTTTAAGGAACCCTCAGACATCTTACGCACAGTTGGCCCTCAACATTTTTTTTGCACTTCTGGTGGGACTCATTTACTACCAGATGTCCTTGACGCTTCCCGAGGCTTTACAGAACAGGTAACCTGAATCATAACAGGGGGGGGGGGGGGGGGGGGGGGGGGGGGGGGGGGGGGGGGGGGGTCAGTTTTTTTTTTATCTATTTGTTAGTACATTAAAAGTTAGTGAGAAGGAAATTAGCTAAAAAGACTACAATCAAAGAATGACATGAATGTGAAATAATTTAATATTCTACTTAAATGAAAGGCAAGGAATGTGGTATCATTTCAGTTTATATGCAGAAAAGGGTTTTAGAGTACGAAAAAAATCAAGTCGAGATGAGAATCTAACTTTTATGCTCCGCTATACTCGAGTCTATAATGTTTAAAATCTTGCTGACCATCTGGTGACTTGATAATCCAACACTATCTACATCTCTCTCCATGACAGGACTGGGGCGTTTTTCTTCCTTATCATCAACATGGTGTTTGGGAATCTTTCTGCCGTTGAACTTTTTATCAATGAAAGGGCGATCTTCATGTGAGTGAGGTGTGCACTCTTGAAGTGCGTTTACACTATTCTTTATTTTTCGACCATTTTTTTCTTTTTCCCGCAAAAAGAATATTAGAACAGTTTCTGTTGATGTGTGTTGCAGTCACGAGAACTCCAGTGGTTATTATCGTACCTCTGTCTACTTCCTGTCCAAGATCTTTGTTGATCTCATCCCCAACCGCATCATTCCCATCTTTGTGGCTTCATCCATCGCCTACTATATGATGGGTAACATAAATGACACCGTAACATACCTTCATGCAAGCAAATAAACACAAAAAAGCAAGCAAAATGGTATTGATAAAGTTCCAAAATGCCTTGAAGTGGTCACAAACCAAATCTAGATTTGGGCTGGTGATCTGTTTAAATTATTTAAATTACTATGACATATTTGGGATGCATTCTGTGTGTAAAATGGGAAAAACTGCACAGTCTTAAGTGTATCTGAAGATCTTTCCTGTCTGCATGTGTCCACCATGTCATTAGGGTTGAAGCCTGCTTTTACAGC
Organism: Hirundichthys speculiger; assembly: GCA_018398805.1. NCBI lineage: Eukaryota > Metazoa > Chordata > Actinopteri > Beloniformes > Exocoetidae > Hirundichthys > Hirundichthys speculiger. Next base: position 1,780,973 of record JAGFBZ010000044.1, read on the forward strand.
CTTCCTCTGCTTAACGCTGACCCTGTGTATGGTTAGTCTGGCAGGAGTTGGTCTTGCTTTCCTCGTTTCTGCAAGCGTATCCACATTTGCGATGGCTAACATCCTCGTTGCTCTACCCTACGTCTTCATGATGGTAGGAGGCAGATGAATAGACAAAATATTCAGGATAGATCATACCATGTGCTTTTGAAGATATGTGTCGACATTTTTTCAGAAGTGTGTCATTCCTTGTCTTACCGCTTCCATGTCCCATTGTAGGTCTTTGGAGGCTATCTCGTCAATCTCAATTCCTTACTGAACTGGCTCTCCTGGCTGAAATGGATCAGCATCTTCAAATATGGTTTAGATGTAAGATATGGAAAATAGGAAAAAGGTGTTTGTGAGCGTGGATGTCAGTGGAGTTGAGCTTGATCAACCTCTTTGTGTCTCCTAGGCTGCATTAATCAATGAGATGAAAGGACAGGTCTTTTACAGCAACTTTACCAGGTAAGTGGCATTTCACAGGCAGATCTAACATTCGGTTAACATCCCCACTGACATTAGAGCCTGTTTCTCTGTACTGCAGTATCCCTGGGGAGGTGTTTCTGAAAGGCATGGACATCAACTACTCTGTGTGGGGCTTCTGGCAGAACCAGGTGGCTCTGCTGGGAATCATGGTTGTCTGCATGGTCCTGGCCTACGTGCAGCTGCTACGAATCAACCGCTGGAAATGATGCCCCGCTCATCTGCTCACATGTACATCATCAACCTATAACTTTGAACTATGACTCTATTTACTCAACAGAGAAAACGATAGAGCTGATATTTTAAATATTTACACTGGATAAAGCTTTCTTATGTCAATATTTAAATTATGTAGAATCTACATACTTGTTAAACAGCAGAAGTGGAATCTCTCAATCACAGACGCACACTCACTTAACACATGTGCTGTAACATCTGACTTAGTTACAAGGTTGATGAGCTGTTACTGAGTGCATTTGGCTGGTGCACAAGGGAATGACTTACAACAGGCAAGCCTGTGTCTAAGTCCTTCCAAATCTACTTACAGTGAGTGAGCTAGCATTAGCTGCATTAATGAAACCGTGTACAAAAGCTACCTTATAAAGGGAATCTTATTTTTACTTAAAAATTCCCAGGCAGTGCATAAATCTAACCCTCATTCATTAATGTTTTGATCAACAAAGTGTCTTCAGTTTCAGAAAAATGTGCCTTTTTGAAATCCAAGTTACCAAAATTACTTTAAGATTACAGCGTTAACATAAAAGATGGCATAAATGAATTAATTTGATTCATTAATTAATCCAAAGCCATTTCAATAATGAAATGGAAAACACCTTTAATCTGTTTAACGCTATGGCACAAACAGTCTACTCTTATCTCATTGTACAATTTCTTTGAACTCACAATATGTCATGAATGAAACACAGTATTGGACCCATCATGATTTTTAATGATACGTGAAATGCAAATTTTATCCATATTTCAAAATCTTGTGCTTAATTTTACAGATATTTTCAGTATTTCCAACATATTCAGTGTTTTTCCACAATTCAGATTGTTCCACACCTCAGTCTTTTTTGGAAAATAATATATTATTGTTAACATGAATTGAATTTTAAAAACAACAATAATAATCATTTAAAAAGACTATTTCACTTGTCCTTTGCACTTGCACTTGTGTGCGTTAATAATTTAATATGGAATACAATTTTCTTCATGTAGTCCAACAGGCTTCGTGTTTACAATTAATTTCATTCTAATGTAACCTTTGAAAAAAAAAAAAAAAAAGAATAAATAACTCTGTTTAAAATTTGTCTTCACATTTTACCAGATGACAAACATGTGCTTACAGTTGCATATTTACATAAAGTTTGAGTGCATCATAAAATCTCAAGATATTTATCATGCGTCAGATACTGATAGTAGCCAGTTTAAATTTAAATTCAAAATAACTACTTTATAGTTAAAGTTCAAAGAACAACTTTTAAAGAGAGTAGAGCATCACAGACAGAAACTGTCCTATTGCAAAGTGATATGCAGAGTTTCTGAGAACAATCCTTTTGATTTTGAATTTCTTACTTATAAAGTTTAATTTGAAGAAAGGTTAAAAACTGCAAGAATTTTAAGAGCTGATGTTTATCTTAATATTACACGACAATGATCATCTAACAGAAACTAATCAACATTGCCAGTTGTTATGACAGTGGAAAAACACTCATTTAATTTCAAGACATTTTTCATACAGCTTGGCTGTTGCCCGCTGGTACCGGTGTGTTCTCCAACCCGCGGAGCCACTCACTGCATTTCAGCACCACACGCTCGTCCACACCGAAGTCCTCGTCTTCATACTCCACATCATCATACTTGTGTTTCTCATTCAGAAGGGATATTTTTACAATAGATCTTATGTCTTTCAGTCCAACATCAGCATTGCTTTTAGCGCTGACTCTGCTGTTTAAAGTGCCATTTCTTTGATTTACTGATTGCTGCCTTTTAGAGACATTTTCCCTCCTGCGTCTAGAATCTGTTGCACTTCCAGAAGCACTAGTTGCACTTCCAGCATTTCTGCCAGCTGAACGATGATGCCTCTCATTGCTCCTCCGCTGCAGCAGCAGAACAGCCTCTGGTGTGAGTGTCAGTGTGAAACGGGTCTCCTCTTGATCCCTGGGCTTTGTCTTTACAGGCAGTTCACTCTTTATAGACCTGTGGCTCAACTGCTTCTGCTGCTGGATCTTAGAAAGAGAGTCCCCTGAGCTGGAGGTAGGGGAGCAGTCAGCTTGTGATGAGGGCAACAAGCGGTCCTTTCTTTTTGCATGGAGCTCTGCTGTTGACACTCCTTTGACTGGTGATAGATGACTCTTGCCTTGACTCTTCCTTCCCAGCTGTTTCAGGTTTAAAGTGAGTCTTTCCTTGACTGAGACACTTTTGTCTTCTCTTGGAACTTTAGCTTTTGCCACGCTGTTTGCTGATGAGGTGTTGTCGATAGCTCTCTCCTTCCCAGTCAGTCCTGACACAGAGCGTGCAATTGACACTGGAGGTATGAATGGCATTTTGGCAACACACAACAACAAGAAGGATTTCAGTTTTGCGGTTGAAGTGATTGAAGAAAAAAGATGGCAGCATCAAGGAGGAAACAGAGTTACTCTCAGCATCAAGGCGCTCTGGTACTTCCTCAGCCATGCAAGGGGTGGGCTGGTAACTAGTACATTGCCGCAGGGATCAGCCAATGCTCATCTACCCAGGTACAGGAAACATCCTGTTATCTTATAACCTAGCAGGAGGGAGGGTTTGGTACGGCATGCTTCAAACAGCGTGCATGGCATGTATCCATGTGAACAAGGGTTTCTGCAACATCACAAATGCTCATTACCCTGAGGCTCAAAGCTCTAAAATAAACCTAGAGTTGTAATCCTCCAGTCTGATCAGTGAGAGCACGTTTACTACACGCAGCACAAGTGCACATGCCATCTGTAATCCAGACAGACCAAAGGTGTTTCCTTACCGAACAGTGTTGTAGTGCAATGATCTATAGGAACCAAGGCCATTTTAAAAGATAAATGTTATTCTTCATGATGTCATAATCCCCTTTATACTTGCACTTCACACATCAGTCAAATGCATTTCATTAATGCCAAAAAAAGATTACTTTGAGCTTTTAATTGAATTAGCTTTTAATTTAATTTAAACAAAACATCAAAAACAGAATATATTCAAAAACTATTGGTGGGGAAATATTTATTTAATCAACTTCAAAACATTAAGTTAGTTAAAAACAGTTCTGCGTCACAGGAACAATGGATCGTCATACATCCAACCACATTAATCTGATAAGCATTTGAATCCAGTAATGTGTGTTCAGTTTAAGCAGGATTTCTTGTGAACATGAAGAACCCGCCGACAGTGAGTACAAGTGTGGTAGGCGTCCTTGAAATGGTTTACAAAAAACGGAATCAGGCAGCAGCCAAAGATCAACCTGTGAGGCAGAGGTAACAGGATTTTTAACAAGTCAAGTCTTTACAAGCATGTTATTTCTGCTGGTGAGTTTATGAGATAACCATATTTAGATGTTTAACTACTGTAAATTTTTCTCACCCACATAACACAAACACAAGACACATGAGCCAGGCGTAAGTCCCAACTTGGAAGGTGACCTGCGTGGTGACCTGAGTTTGACAGAAGGTGCAAGTCGTCAGAGCTGGAGAGCGATGCAGCTCAGTTTCGTAGCTTACACACGTCAGCCAGGGAGAAGAAGAAGAAGAAGGTGTAGCCGGCACTATCAGAATAACAAGGGGAGAGTTTAAAAATAAAATAAAATAAAATAAAATAAAATACTTACATCATCAATATACCCAAAACTTAAACATCCAACTGCAGCTGTTTACAATTAACTGATCTTTTAAAGTAGTCACTCTTTCCTTAAACCATTTATAAGTATATTTTGAAAGCATCAAGTTACAAAAAGAGAAACACTTCCTAATATCAGGAATTGTTTTGTAGGCCATATCTATATCAGTACATATGGACAAACAAACCTGTTATCAGCCACTGAATAATTAAAATGTGCCCTTCAGACTCACCCTACATAAAAGAGCATGTACCTGGCTGAGGTGAGGAGAAGGAAGGAAGTGGTGGTGGAAGGCTGTAAGGTGAGTTAACTTGGAAGACCTTCACATGTTTCCTTGTTCTACTTTCAGCTGGAAAAAAAAATGGATGAAGCATTTTCAGGTTTAACAAAATCAAATTAATTGTAAGCTGGAAAACTCAACAATGATATGTTTTCACCAAGAAGGCCTATTTACCTGATAGTAAATATGATGGAGGAGTAGGAAGTGACTCATCCCCTTTTGATATTGACTCCATTAATAGTTTTTGTGAAGTACCAAAAAGGAGAGAAAAAAACTGTCTGTTTTGATGTTTGCAGGCAGCAGTTCAAAGTCCTACCAGGTGCAATTAATCAAAGTCTTCGCTGATTGGTTAAAATGCCTCTCTCCCATAATTCAATGGTAGCATGGTCTTTGGAAGGTTTTAAAAGTTGACTTTCAAAATATTTTTGTTTTTTCTATAAAAACAAAATTACTGTATTTAAAGAAACACACTTGTGTTGTGTGTCTTTTGACCTTTTGTTTACTTATTTATTTATAGCTGAAAGTGGTATTGAATAGTCATTTTGTGCAGCCTAAAGATATTTTGTAGTGATGGGTTGATGACGTCATGGAACGTTTCAGCACATTGCCAAACTGTATTGATACGTGTCGATACTGTGTCACTGAATACTGACACCTGCTGGACCTTAAAAATCCCTACAGGCAGCCGAGTTCCCAGACTCAAGTGACACCAATTTGATGACCTATTATGCAATAATAAAATGTAAGTCATTGTATTGTATATGTCCATCATTGTATATCTTCATTTATATTTAAAATATCTTTGATATCTTCAGATACAGTCAATAAATAATGTGAACATGTATCATAACTTGAAAATCTAAGTGACCGTGTTGTGAATGAAGATGCTTGTGGACTGTGATTTTTTTTTTTTTTTTTTTTTATTATTATTGCATACTAGGTTATCAAATTGGTGTCAGTTGAGTCTGGCAACTCGGTTGCCTGTAGGGATTTTTAAGGTCCAGCAGGTGTCAGTATTCAGTGGCACAGTATCGACACAGTGTCAATACAGTTTGGCAATGTGTTGAAACGTTCCATGACGCGTCATCAACCCATCACTACAAAATTAGCAGTGCACAAATGACAATTCAATAACCTTTCAGCTATAAATAAATAAGTAAACAAAAGGTCAAAAGATGTGTTTCTTTAAATACAGTAATTTTGTTTTTATAGAAAAAACAAAAATATTTTATTGATGATACTTTAAAAGTTCTCAACTCAACATAACCACGTCTGTTTTCAGCCCATCAACTTGTTTTCAATTAAAGTATAATAAAATAAAAAAAAAAAGGAAAAATAAAGAAGATTAAATGTTTTCATTGTTCTGGGGGAAAAAATCAGAATCAAGAAACAAAATAAACAGAAGCTGTGCTGTGATCTGTAAACCATATTAGTTGTCTCCACTTAAACCGCTAGAGGCGCTCTTCCTCACAGGCACTAGTTAGTGTGACGTCAACAGCGTTATTCACTTGAATGTAATAGCTAGCGTGATGATGCTAAGCTAGCTGTCAGCCAGGTGTCCACTGGTTTTGCTACCGAAATTAGCTACCGGATGTTCCCGGCCGTATCTTTGTGGCTGTCTTGACATTCCCTCAACATTCCTGGACGAATTCGTGTCGACTGACCAGAGTCCGCGAATTCAGGTCCACTCCCGATCTAACCATTTCCCCACTAGCGTGATATAGCTTGCTGGCTAACGACAGAGCTCACCCGGAGAACCGGACTGACGAGGTAAGTTAGCATGCAGGCTAGCGGAATGTAACCATTTAGAAAAGCCCTATCTTCAAGAAAACGCCGGGGTCTGAAAAAGAGAGCTTTGGCCCTTGGGTAGAAGTGTTCATCGAAACAGATCAGCACTCGTCCAGCCTGCCTGGCAAGTGACCAGAGTATATGGGCTAATAATTTGAGTAAGTTGCTAGTAGCATTAATATTTTGTTAGCGTCAGTGACTACCCGGGTGAATCAACTAACCTAGCTAAAGAGGTCAACGTTTGCTTATAAAAGTGTTTTACTTGATATGTAGAAAAAAAACTGTTGAAAGTTAGTTACCCAAGGCTGCTTTGACCACACCATACTCGATAATATAAACACAGGGCAGTAAATACAGCCTGTCAGGGCTTTGACTTATTTGGGTTTGGCTGATGAATTTAAGCTAACTACCTATCATGTTCAGTGGAATTAAAGTTACCAATGAACTGTTGGTCCTAATTGAGAAATAATTATACATTTTTGTATGTACTTTGCAATGAGAGGTGCTTCAGTTCGGGTTCAGCTGTTAACTCTGGGTTTTTGTTGTCGCAAGTTGCTAACAAAGTTTTGATGTGTGGCTGTCTGGCTTTGCAGAGTTGCACTTAAGGACCACACCCAGATAAGATGTCCCTTCATCAGTTTCTGCTGGAGCCCATCACCTGCCACGCGTGGAACCGCGACAGGACACGTACGGTTCAAATATCTTATCATCTCTTGACTAGGAGTGCAAAGTTAAGCACTACACCCGGTTAAAAAATTTGTAACAACTGTCTGCATCACAATACAAATAAAAATTACACATGCGTACAGAGAAACTTTAGCCAAAGTCAAAGTGTGTCAGGAACTGCTTGCAAACTGCCTGTTTTTTCAAGATAATTTTTATTACTTAAAAATTGTAATAAAATTATTTCTTTTAGCTATCTTATGCATACTTGAAACTGATCTTGCTGGTTTTCCTGTTTATCCATCATGTCACCCTGCTGGTTTCTTTTATTTTTGCCTTCAGAAATTGCCATTAGTCCAAATAACCATGAAGTTCATATCTACAAGAAGAGTGGCAACCAGTGGGTGAAGACCCATGAGCTGAAGGAGCACAATGGACACATTACAGGTGTGAAATTTGACTGGAATGACTTCAGTGTTTGTTTTTGTCCTGTGGAGGAGGTTCTGGAGCTTTCAAAGCCTTGACGCTGAGAGAACAATGGGATGTTTCAGTCACACCTCTGTTTCTCTTTGGGAGATGGTAACAGAGGCTAAACAGAGGAGTCCACAAGTGCAAACAGGTGTCGCGAAACACACCACTCTTCCCAGCAGCGCTGCGGTTAGTGAGATTGTTTCCAGCGTGCTGCATGTAATTACACACTGCTGCTGCACTGCTGTTTCCATTGGTCTGTATGAATTTCCAAAGGGGAACTACGCTGGGTTAAGATGATTTTTTTTTTTTATTGTTGTGTTTTGGGTTTTTGTTTTTTTTTTTTTTTCTTTTGCACTGACGTGCTACAACTGCTGTGAGTAAAGTCTACATAGACCCAGTCCAGCATCTAAATTATCTGCTGACACTGGTCTTCTCTGACTCTGTCATAACGAGGGTTGTGTCTAAAACCACCCCTTACTCAGCATGTAGTGCACAATGTAGCTATGCACTTTTCATGAGAAATACACCAAATGGAACAAACCAAAAATGTTCTCCTCCTTTCTTCAAACATCTCGACCTATCCCGTGCTGGCTTCTTGATCTTGCTTCTCATTTCATTAGTTCTTTACAATATGCAAATTAGCTATCACGCTCCACTTTACAGTTGGATAGTTATGGTACCTTTAATCTTCTATGGTGTAGTGAAGTAGTATCTCCTACTGGTTAAAACATGGTTGGGATCCAGACGGGGAAAATGGGTCACCTCTCACCCTGTCAAGTACACATATATCAGTCAGCTCGAAGCTCTCGCTCCACAATAGTTAAAGCATGAACACAGTCTGGCTTTAGTTAATCCATTCATTTTAACCCACACAACAAAATATTCAAAACAAGAGCGTTATCATCCAGACATAACGTATACAAAAACAAACCAATGTTCTCTCTGAGCATCTTTTTCTGAATCTGTCGGTAATGTTCTGCAGATTCAAGGCAGAAATTCCTTACCATATTGTTGGTGGCTAGTAATTGTCATGTAATGTGTTTGAACACATAAAGAAGTACCTGATGATATAAATCTGTTATTGGTGAGGCACATTAACACTCCTGTAATTGTTCCCAAAGGGCTTAAATGTAGAAATAATTATTTATTTATTTGTTTATTTTGTAAAGTAATGAGCAAATATATATATATATTTTTTTCACTTCTTTAGCACTTCATTTTGACTACTTAAATGTTTAAAACGGTACAGTGAAGCTGAAAACCTTGCTACAGACTTTAGAAAAAAAATGCTGAATAGCCCATACTGAAAGTCGTCGTTGTCCGACATGGCAACCTGACTTTGTTTGGTCATGTGGCCTTATTTACTTTGACTCTGCAGTGTAGTTGACAGACAGGAGGAGGTGCAAATTCAAAAAAGAAATGTCAAAAGCAGTATTCAACATTTGAATCTATACTAAATGAGTAGAGTTTTTTTTTCTATTGCAAAGTGATGGATCCTGTGTGCACAGCTTCTTTTTTTAATCATCAAATTTAATTTCTTTGCTGACCCACATTATCTAGATTTGTGAAGACTGAATCTTATGTTCTGATATTCTACACACACGTTTTTACATGATGTATTATGTATTTAAATGTAACCCCTTTGTAAGCAATATTCAAACAGTTATTTGGTTGTTACTGGTAACTGATAGCATTTATATTTAAAAATCAATTGAGGCCACCTGAGTACTGCGGAGGACATTGAGTAAGGGGGCAGCACTCACGCTCATCTGGGGCTTTGCAGATGTATGACTCTCTGATCTTCCTCGCACTAGAGGCTTCCTCTGGTTATTCCAGGCAAAGAAGGGAGGATCACTCATGTAACCGTCAGTGCTAATCTTTTCCTTTTCGAAATGACGGGAACATAGCCTGGAATTTCTTGAGGTTCAGCATGGTAACATTCTTCCCCGGTTTTGTCATTTCTCTTTCGCCAAATCAGTGCCTTCCATCTTCTCTGCACAGAGAGATTCCTCATTCACTTTACCCACATAACGTCAGCCATAAAGGTGTACATGTGTAGCTTCTATACTTTGGAGCTGTGGGATGTACACTCTGAAGTATCGCAGTAGTACAGGTTTGGTTATTTGAGGGTGGAAAACAATTTAAGATTAGTAATCTGTATCACTTGTTTTGGCTTGTTGCTTTCTTCATTGGAAGTGGTCATGTCTGCAAAAAGCCCCAAATGCAATGCGTTACTGCCACCAAGTGAATAAAAATAGCACCATTTCATGGAACTCAAGAAGTCTCTGTTATATGAGTGATACAGGAGTTCTTCACTAACATTTGCAGTTACCAAGGCTCGCTCTTAATTTTTTCCCCCTCTCCTTTTGGTTATTTTCTAGGTATTGACTGGGCTCCCAAAAGTGACCGTATAGTGACATGTGGAGCAGACCGTAATGCTTATGTGTGGTCTCAAAAGGAAGGAGTATGGAAGCCCACATTGGTCATCCTCAGGATCAACCGAGCAGCCACCTTCGTCAAGTGGTCTCCTTTGGAGAACAAATTCGCAGTTGGCAGTGGTGCTCGACTCATCTCTGTCTGTTACTTTGAGTCTGAGAATGACTGGTGAGACTATTGCAACAACCTCAGCACTTTGTAAATAATTTTTATTTATGGAATTCTTGATATGATTTGGGATTAATCAGAATCAGTTATCGTTGCATTTAAAATTGAATGTTATCACAAGGCTTGGGCGGTATCCATTTTTTACACTTAACACATGTATTAACGATGAGAAAAGTCTGAATACCAACAAAGCCAGCGGAATACAATTAACATTGTGTGTGAATTGAAGTCGCATCTTCGGGAATCAAATGAAAACAGCCTAATTCAAACAGTGACGAGTAGCATAGACTAGTGGGATATTTGTTTCATTCAGCTTCCATCATTCAAGGGGGTTTTAACTTCTGTTCCGGGGTTCAGTATTACCATTTTTATTTTTATTTCTTTTTTTGTGTCATCTGCACTATCATCATATTTTCCATGATAATGTGTATCTACAAACGTAGATGAACATTATCTGATCTACCAGTGCATGTGTTATGGCAAGATTGAGATTATGGCCGAAGCAGTTGAGCCATGGCCGATTTAGCTGCCTCACCACAGCTACAGCGTTGGTTCCGTTATCTGTTGTAATTTCCGATAGTTTCTCGACAATTAGACTCCAATCCTCAAGTTCCTCTTGGGAAGCATCCCTTAAATCATCTGCCATATGGTTTTTGGAAAAGAAGCTCTCTTGGAGGCATTTTGATTCCAGACCCCAGTTTAACGAGATGTAGTGACAAGTCAATGACATGTAAGGGGTCATGTCTCTTGAGGATCACACATCGGTTGTTAATGTGTAGTGATTTTCTCCCAACACAGACACTAGGGATGCACATTTTGGATTTTTTTTTATGACTGTTTACTGACGCCCTTTAACGATTAATAACCGTTAACCGATAAGTCCAGGAGGGTTGGCTGCCACGATGTTGCGGGCGTTGTCGTGGATGCATGCGGACACTTCCCCATGTATACTCTTGCGGCAATGTGTCGCCGTCACTTTTGATTTATACTCGCGCGGTCTCCAATATGTTATTCCACAACGCAAGAGCAACAATCACGAACTAGCTAAACTTACTAAACTTATCTCTTGCGTTTTTCCACTTCCTCACTGTCTCGGCCGTATCCAGACCCACATTCATCGCAATCTCCCTCCATGAATAACTAGAATGTGTGCTGTCTTTGTGGAGAACGATAATCGTACAGATGTGGGTACTTCCTCATTTTTTCGATGATATGCTCTTTTCTATGCGGATGTAGAATTGACCAATCAGAGGCCTGTTGCACCTGTGGACACGCCCCCATGAGTTGATTGAATTACGTAGCTTAAAAACAAAATTGACCGTTAGTATTAATCGGTTAGAGTTACTGTTATCGGTTAACGGTTAACCATGTGCATGCCTAACAGACACCTTAACTTCCTTACAAACATGTCTGTAGAGGTCTGGTATTGGGGTCTGGGAGAAGTATTTTATACCAGCTAACTCATATTGATGGTCTAATGTTTCATCCACCTCATAATTTTTTTTTTTTTTTCTCTAATGTGTGAAAGGACACCATGCCTTCTGCAGTGTGTTTACTAATCCTATTAGTGCAGGTTTTCCATCTCAGACTGTTCTTTCTGTACTTTAGACCCTTCGCAGAAAGCTCCAGCTATTGTCAGTTGGTTGCTCTGCTTCTGAGTTGACTTTATTGTCTGGTATGCCACTGGATGGTATACTTTAAGGCGAGCGTGCAAATTTGACGTGTTGCCATTTCTAGCCCCCACTTTCTTATAACACCTAACACATATAGCTGCGGTGGGATTTCCCAGATCACCATTATCATCTGGCAGAAAACCAAAATACTCCCACACAGCAGCTGAGGCATTGGCCTTTTTGACCAATTCCGCGCCGCCATCACGTGGAGTCGCCACCCTCATACACTGGACCTCAACTGCTTGTTAAATGTTGGTTGGTCCACATCCTGCCATCTTGGTGGTGCATGCTGTACTACAATTAAAATGGTTAAATGGTGGTTGCCGTAAGTTGAATAATTTTTTTTTTTCATACATATCTTTCGTACCGTAGTACAAAATATTTTCACCATGCCGCCCAAGCCTAGTTGTCACTATTTGAAGTGTAAATCATGGAGACGTTTTGACATGTACTCATTTGCTCAGTATAGAGTTCTAGTTGCATTCATTACTGATGCTTAAAAATCTGCATGCTGCTCGTTCGTTTCAGGTGGGTAAGCAAGCACATCAAGAAGCCAATCCGCTCCACCATCCTCAGCCTGGACTGGCATCCCAACAATGTCCTCCTGGCTGCTGGCTCGTGTGACTTCAAATGCAGGTAAATTCATGTACAATAATAACTAGTTAAAACTTCTCAATGGGTCGGAAGATCAAGATTTACTGGCAAACAAATTACCAACTTCCGACCTGCTCTTGATTTCTGTTTTTCTTCATTGCTCTGCCCATCCCTCCCTCTTTGGGCCTCTAGGGTGTTCTCAGCCTACATTAAGGAGGTAGAAGAGAAACCAGGCCCCACTCCCTGGGGCAGCAAGATGCCATTTGGGGCTGTGCTAGCAGAATTTGGTGGAGCAGGTCTGTATTTATGTCATAAATCCTTCATGGGGGTGCATTCAATCATAAACTAAACCACATCTTTTTTTGTGCCTTAGGTGGAGGGGGTTGGGTCCACTCTGTCTCCTTCTCAGCTTCTGGAAACCGTCTGGCCTGGGTCAGCCATGACAGCACTGTCACTGTGGTAGACAGCTCTAAGACTGCCAGGTATGTCTATATATAAATATATATATATATGAATATATATATATATATATATATATATATATATATATATATATATATATATATATATATATATATATATATATATATATATATATATATATATATATATATATATATATATATATATATACACAGGGATCTTTCGTATTTCCAAATATTATTATGTTTCCATGGTATTTATCCTAAAAATTCTAAGAAATATTTCATTCATTTTAGTTTAACTGTAGCTGCATTAAATAAGATTTAAACCCAGTCAGCAAAGGTTAATATATGATGATAAAATAAATGCTGTCTATACCAGACTGGAGTTTGCCAGTTGCAGTGAAGAAGTCAATGCTGAAAAATTAAGTGATTGCTGTTAACTTGCAGAAAATATTAGATCTGGACAAGATAATGCTTCAAACACTAAAAATGAAATAAAATCACACATTTGTTGTATCAGTCAAGCAGGTTAATATGATAAAAGGATCATTTGACAAGTAATGGAGAATTCAGTAAATCCAAAATTATACAATTTAAAAAAAAAAATCAGATATACACTATTCACAAGAAGTTAGGGATATTCGGCTTTCTGAATGCACTTTGTTTTTCTTTTCTAAACTCAGTATTGCATAACATGGTGTTCTCTAACAATGGGATTTACCACAAAATTCCCCCAAAAATCAGATTCATGAAACAACCACTAAATGCTTTGGTTCCATGATAATTTATATTTAAACATTTTGACATCATGAGACCAAGACAGCGCCCAACAGTTGATCAATAGTCCCTGACCATTCCGAGGTTTCGAACAGGATGTGCCACTGAGTGTCATCAGCTGGCTGCAACAGAGACTGGAAGAGTAACAGAAATGACCACTTCATTGTGAACTGTGCCCTGCTGTGTGGCACTCATCACTGTTTTCAGCTTTGTTTCAATAAATTGTTTGAAATGAAGAAATTGCCATCGTATGCTCCCCCTTAAATGTTCTACTTTCATGATTTAACATTAAAAAAGTGAATAAATAAAAAATTATATATACACACGCACATCAATCACCAGGTTCAGTCTCAAAATGCAAATCTTTTGATTGCCTGTTGTTTCAAGTGACATTAAAATCAGGTCAATCCAATAATGGTGGTTTATTTGTGTGTTTAGTCCCTCACAGCTGAAGACAGAGTTCCTTCCTCTCCTCAGTGTCATTTTTATTTCAGAGAACAGTCTAGTAGCTGCGGTAAGAAAAATATCCACACTTCAATATTTATATCTGCAGATTAACCAAAAGTAATAAAAATTCTTGACGATATTTAAAAAAAATATGTTGCATCATCAGGGCCACGACTGTTGCCCTATGCTGTTCCGTTGCGATGATGGTGGATCGCTGACATTTGTGTCAAAGCTTGACCTCCCCAAGCAAAGCATCCAGAGGAACATCTCAGCCATGGAGCGCTTCAGGAACATGGATAAGAGAGCTACCACCGAAGATCGCAACACAGCCCTGGACACACTGCATCAGAACAGCATCACGTAGGTCTCTCTCACACGCACACACCAACCACTAATAAGATTTTAACCATATACAATACTTAACATTTAGTTTACATTTAGAAAATGTAATATTTACTTCTATAATTCTCAGTTTCTTTCTTTGAAAGTGTCTTACTTTTAAAATGTATGACTTCACACTGAGAGCTCTTTGTAGTATTTATAATATCCCATCAGTGTCAGTAGACTGTTTTAGAAATGTCTTTCAATGTATTGTGCAACAATTTACTAGGAAAACACTGTAAAGATGATCATAAACCACTTTCAGCTGATTGGTTCAGATCAGTGATCGGGTGTGATGATAAGCTCGTTCACTTTCTTGCTTAGAATTGGATGAGACACTTAATGCATGCAGTCTAAGCAGCTGTTGAGTGATGTGCATTTTATTAGTGGTCAGAGATACGTAAAAAGCTGTTTATCATAATGTAACAGCTTTTTGAATCAGTGCAGAAAATAAGAGAAATTCAAGGCATGTCAAATTCAGTGTGTTCACTTTATATTAATGACATGGAAAGTTAGTCTAAAGCCCCTTTGTGTCGTTAATGTGACAGAGTTGCCATCAGCTGATTAACATAGCTTATCAAAAAGATGTTTCTATCAAAGTGGAACTAAACAGCCCAGCAATACCTCTCAATCTTATTTACTAAATCTCAGGTTTTGTTCGTTAAACTGTATGCAACAACAGCATGGGGTTGGGGTGTATCATGCTCTGTAATGTATAAACACTTTACCTCTCTAAAACTGTGCATCTACATGTTTTGTTCTTTAGCCAAGTGTCTATCTATGAGGGAGACAAAAGGGATTGTCGTAAGTTCTGCACCACTGGCATTGATGGAGCAATGACTATTTGGGACTTCAAGGTAAATAATTTCACTTGAGCAGGTTTGCTCTCAGATGGATTTACTCATTGTTTCCAACACCAACTCCCTTCTCTACCTCCTCAGAGTCTAGAAGCTTCTATCCAAGGCCTCCGCATCATGTGAAGAAATCGTATGAAGGAATGAATGAAGAGAAGCTGCAGCCTCACTCCTCCCTCTTACCTCTCCAGTCCTCATCCCTCCTCCCCTATCCATCTCATACCCTCACCTCCCACTTCTGCCACGCAGCCAGTAACATACTTAACTGACCACCTTATTGAGTGTCTGCTGAAGCACTGATCAGATCATTTCACACTCAGTGTGGGTTTGTACTTAACTT
Source organism: Hirundichthys speculiger (assembly GCA_018398805.1). Classification (NCBI taxonomy): domain Eukaryota; kingdom Metazoa; phylum Chordata; class Actinopteri; order Beloniformes; family Exocoetidae; genus Hirundichthys; species Hirundichthys speculiger. Next base: position 1,796,618 of record JAGFBZ010000044.1, read on the forward strand.
GCTCACTTCTACATACACATCCGCACACACAAGCACACACTACAACACACTGAGCTGACGTGTGACATTACTGTTGATTTTTTTTTTCCCTTGTTTGCTTTTAAATGAAGGTTAACCAGGTGTCAATATGGGAAGGAAGGTCTTCTGACACGTATTAAACGTGACGTGAAATGTGTGTTTTTATGTTCTCTAACCTCCTGTACCAAAAGTTGAACACTAAAAGGTGTGTTTTATCCAGAATTCAGACTCTGTTTCACCTCAGATCAACCTTATCATGATCCCTGATAGTTGGTGTTGAGTAGATCTGAGGATGGCGTGTTTTTCCTCACTGGTGGACATTAAATACTCTTCAGAAGGCAAAGTTATTGTTTAGATTAAGACCGGGGGTTATTGTTATTCTGCTACATTTTGATGGTTGTCTGTTGAAGTGCATACAGGATCTGATGGTTGAGAGAGAAAACTAAACTGTCTAAACTACACAGAGTCCCAGCAGGTCAGCACTGGGCTCTGTAGCTTCTACACTAAAACCACATTAAGATGGAGGATTTCTGTGTAACTGATCATGAGGTAGACATCAAATAAAATACATTTACACTACAAAATTTACTCTGTTCTCTTTCTTTGACTGCGTTCTCTGACTGTAGTTGGATGGTAAATAATGTTTCAGCCTTATAGAGGAATTTTTTTCCTCCAATCTTGCATTTGGGGGCTTAAATGGACCGTATTCTTACTCCACAGCTCCATCAGGTTGAGGACTGGACTAGGCATAGGTTGTTCTACCTTTTAATTTTTTCCTTTTTTTGCATTTTACAGTGGATTTTCTGGTGTGCTTGGGATCATTATCCTACTTGTTTGATTCAGTGACACTTGATTAATCTGTAAAGGGAAATTACAAAAAAATTACAGTTCCAGCCGAGCTCAATAATTAAAAGGCATTTTTTTATAATTATATTTTTTCAAAACACGCTGTCTCTCCAATTTGTCTCAATTTTGTTTGAGAATGACACAGTGCTGCATACCATATGTTCATCTGGAATGGTATTTACTTAAATTTAAGGCCTGGTGAGAACCAGAAGATTTGTATCATATGCAAAGCCCCAAAATTTAAAACAGGATGCATTTTCTTTTTTCACATGGCTACTGAATGGGTAGTTTAATGTACCTTTTAGAGTTTTAATGGTTAACAGATGTTATTAGTGTCGGTCTTATCAAATTAACTTTACAGCTGACTTCATTACTACCTTTGTTTATCAAGTACTGGAAGAGCATACAACCAGAATAAATATTTATTAGCCTTTTATTTTACAAGGTTAATCCCCCTGCGATCAAAGATCTCTTTCACAAGGTAGACCTGGGCCACACAAAAGTTCCTGGGGCAACTCTTAGAGTAGAGTACATGCTTTTTGGGAATATGTTGTATAGTTAGTGTACTGAAATGTGCATATACCCAACAAAAGCCTCATAGCGGTTAAAAACTCAGCCTTCTTGAAAATGATCCATGATTAGGTGATTGGGGCTGATGACTGTCAAAGTTAATTCTGTAAAGTGGTTGAGTTAAAGGACCTTAATTTAATGAATTGTTGTGGAAGTGCATCAAGTGAGCAACACATGGAGTAAACAGGACAAACTAGGCCATCACTGATGAGTCTTATAAACCTTACATTACAAAGAAAGGTTTATTCTAAGTAGTTTCTTAAAAGCAGAGAGAGAGAGAGAGAGAAATAGGAAACAATGAGGGTAGAAGGAAGGGACTGAAGGCTTGAGGTTCTTGCACTTCCTTAATATATTCCATACCCATTTTGACCATAACCATGCTGGATCCACTTCTAACCATAGTTCTTGGAAACTTGGTGCTAACTAGTAAACCAGAGCATCTACTGTATGCCAGCTTTGAGTGGAACCATGTACAGCTGCATGGAAAAAGAGATGCCTAGTGATGTCACCTCGCTTCTCTCTTGCTGCTGCTATTTTGACTAAACACCCCAAAAGGTTGGAATATAAGTATCAGAGCTGTAACTGACATGTTCGGTGCTGTGATTACAGAGTTGCTGGAGAAAACTTAAACTTAAATTTAAAGCATAAATCGTTGTTGCGTGTGTATAACAGTACACCATGCACATGGCAAAACTGAAAGTAAAACAGCATTATAATAATCATTCACATACATCTGCTCTGGTCAGCAACAAAGAAACACCACACGGGGGTGTACTCTGACCATTCCTCTTTAATTTTATAAGCTTGAGTCCTTCAGTACAACTTGGAGTCACAGTATTTCTGGAAATATTTGGGACTGTTTTGTTTGGGGCGTGTAAATGGTGAACAAGAGGCGGAGTGCTGAGAACTTGCAGCTCACTTTGTGGCATGTTATGGAAACAATCACGTCATCTTACACAAAAAACAAGATAAAGGAGATGATTATGGGTTTTTGAAGGACAAGACATAAGTCCAACATTATTTCCATCTTAGGAGAGGAAATAGGAGTAGTTGAGGATGTCAGATACCCCCTGTTCACCTGGACCACAGATTTTTTTTTGTGCAAAAATAAACTTTGGCACCAAGGCTCAGTCATGCCACTGAGAATCTCCATACCTCTTTTTGTTCTTTATTTTTACTTTGTCATTACTGATAAATTTAATTACCCCCAAATTTTTTTTTTAAAGAAACTTTATTAGTAAGACTGTAGAAAGGATATACTCTGACAGCATCAGTTGAAGGTTTTATCCCTTCAAAAAATATGATGGATGTGTTGGGAAAAACAAGAACTCTTGAGATATTATCACTGCTTGCAAAACAGGTTTACCTAAAAAAAAAAAAAGTTTTAAAAAACAATAAAATCAAGAACAAAAGTTATGTGTAATCAACCTTTTTAGTTCTTATGATACCCCCTTCTGAATTCTTCAGAATTTTAGTTTGTCCCTCCCTTTTCCTTCGTTTTTCTCTTTCTTTATTCCCACCCCCTTTTTTTCAGCCTTTCGTGCTTTTTCTGCCCCCCCCCCAGCCTCCTCCTCTATGCGTAACAAATGTATTGTCTCCTTGCTCCTCCCTCTTTCTTCTTGTTGCAGCGCGTTATTTCTGTCCTCAATCGTGAAAATCCCAAAATTGATCCTATTCTCTCGCATTTTGTAAAAAAAAAAAAAAAAAAAATAGACAAATAGACTCAAGACACCCCCCCCCCCCCCCCACACACACACACACACACACACACACACACACCACCCTCAACCCCAGACCGTGCAAACTTCCTGAATGTGTGAGTGTGAGTTTCGCTGTCTCCTCTTCCTCTCCCTCCCCCTCCTCTCAGCTTCGTCCTCCTCCCCCTCTCTCCTCTCTCTTCTGCTCTCTTCTCTTCCCTCTCCACCGTTCCTCCCTTCCTTGCGGCTCTTCTCTTCCTGCGCTCACTCTGCCGTTTGCGTTCGCGTTGACTGGCCAGAGTCCGCGAGCTGAAAACTCCTTTCATCATCCTTTTTCTTTTTTTTTTCTTTTTCTTTAAGTCCCTTTCACATTTCTGAAGCCACTCACTCATTCATCTCTCCCGCCCTCCGGGTAAGTAGCCGGACATTTTTCCCAGTTGAATGAATGTGTTTGGACATGTCACACACTCACATGCACACTTTCATAGAGGCCCTCACTCAGAACAAGGAAATGTTGTAATATTGTGAAGAGGAGTGCTTGTGTTGGATTTATTTGACTGTTTTCCTACTTGTTCTGGGGATGTGTGTTACCTTTGAACTGCAGCTTGACATACAGCTGAAAGTCTGGATTTCATTATCACAAACCCAGCAGATAAGTTCTGTGTGGTACCTAGTTTTAATCAGTTTTAAACAGTTTGGGTCATCTAAGGCTGCAATGCTGTTAATATATCTATAAATTATTAACTATTTTATCCCGTTTTCTTTTGCTTCCTGCTTTAACAAGAAGTTTGTCACTTCTGTTTTTTTTTTTTTTTTTTTTTTTTTTTTTTTAGACTTGACTGTTATCTCTCAGTACAGAAGTGCCTGGTTCCTCTCCCCACTTCCTGATCTGATTCTGACATCTGATTGGCCATGGCGTACCATAGCTTCCTGCTGGAACCAATTAGCTGTCATGCCTGGAACAAAGATCGCTCCCGTAAGTTTCTCCGCCCTCTCGGATTGGTCACTGTAGACAGAATCCTTAGGGTCATGTCATCTGTGGGCTGTTTAAATCACAGGCAGTGTAATTCATCCTCACCAGACTAGGTCCACTGCCGTAGAAAAAGTAGAGCTACGGACAGATGTTTGCTCCCAGGTGGGCGAAGGTATTTCCTGTTTCCTGTAACAGTTCTGCTGGGGCCTGGGCTCCTTTCATAGAGGCTCTTGTGTGTTCTGTTAGCAAGAGGAAACCAACACCTTATTTGGCTGTTTTAATCAGTGCTTTGGTTTCTGGGTAAAGCGGATGTGACAGAGATCTGTGATCGAGTCAGAGACTTTTTCGAGCTAGTTCCACCCACCTGCCTTGCGATATGAAAACTAGAGTGGCAAACAAAAATGCACTGGATAGCAACCACACAGCTGTTGACAAACTCATCTTCTGACTCATCTGCAGACTAAAACATGTGGGGTCTGCTAAAGATCATGGAAAGAAAGGTTGCCTTCTTGTGCCTGTTCTATTTAAAGATAGCATGTGTCTGCGCGCTGTCCCCGGGCAGATACATAGAGTATTTTTCTAGTTTTCCTTGTTTGCATGCGCCCAGTCAGCTGTTCTCTGTTCCACTTCAGTGATCATCCCATCATAAATTTCTTTACACTAATGAGGTTCCTGTTTATTCAAAATGACATATTTGCGGCATTGTCGTTGCAATCTATTTGCATGTTGTTGTTTCTCTGCTCTAGAGATAGCTCTGTGTCCCAACAATCATGAGGTCCACATCTACAAGAAAGATGGGACCAAGTGGACCAAAATCCACGAGCTGAAGGAGCACAACGGGCAAGTGACCGGTGAGAAACACTTACTTACGTGATATGCTGTGGTAAATTCTGTATTTGTGTCCAAAAAAATGCTTTCAGTTTTGAAAAATCAAAGTTCAAATATAAAGTCTAGATTTTACTTGAACTTTCGTACAAAGCATCATCATGTTGCAAATAAGTGAGAGTTTAATCCGTGTGACATCACACTTACCCTGCACAGCCATATTGGCGGACAGTTATCTTTTAAGTGCGTTGGTGGGTGCAGGGGTGCCGCTAGGGATTTTGGGCCCCATGAAACGATCTTTACCGGGCCCCCCCAACACAGCGGCGAAATTTGTTGATGTTATTTTTGATCATCATTAGGGGCCTCTCTGGGCCCCCCTCAATCATGGGCCCCTATAATCCGTATCCTTTACCCCCCCTTTTCGGGGGTGGGTGTGTGATTACGGCGGTTGACTCCGGATCAGAGGGTGTCTGGTTGGAAACTCATTTGTTTTGCTATGTTTGGCTTCTGTTCCTTTAACATAAAGATCTTGGAAAACCATGTAAGATTTTCAATATATATTGTACATAAAGAACCTGGCTTACTGTATTTAGGTTGATAGATTTCCAATATCATTATGGATGAGGTTACTGATAGATCAGTGATTTACTGAGTTAACAGAAAACACCAGTGTTTAAATGAAATAAATGAAAATGAAGTACTTACTTAAGCAATCACAATGCACTTGTTTACTACACAGCAGTCCGTATCGCTGGCCTATCCATGAACAAACTTACCGTAGGCGTCTACACCTTTGTAGCATTTCAGTTCCTCTTTTTTGTGTGGGCTGAGCCTGAAGACCCGGTAGTTGATAATGTCCATTATATGCTGTGTTTGGAAACAGACGCAAGTCTTTCGTCCATGACAGTTTCATTAATCCTGACCCTTAACGATACCAATCTTCGCATCATAACTTTTTCTCTCCAATTTGTCAAGTCCTCCTCTCTCTTCCTTTCCTAATTTACTCGATTTACCTTCATTTCGCTTCTTCTGTATCGATAACATGGGCTTTGCTTTCAAGTACGCCACTGTTTCCCACTGTACTCGAATTTGCACACTTGTCTGCCAAGATGGCAGCAGTCTTAAAGTAGATGCTCAATCGGTGCGCTCTATTCACCAAGATCAAAGGGTTGGCTTAGCAGGCATCTAGAGAAGTGAAATGGCTAAGCTAAAAGTTAGCTCAGTGTAGAATAAAAGCTCAGTATTTGGAGAATGATACATTTCCACAGGTCGCTATTGAAGCTTGTTATATCTTCTGTTTTGTTTATCTGTTGCTTCCTTTCCATGGAGACTCTGAGCGACTGGATTTCCGGTTTTTGTCCTATGCTAATGTGTTTATGTGCTATTTATAGTTTCCTATTCAACATGCACATATGAAAGTGGACATTTGGGAACGTTAAAGACTTTCTTATCTCTGCAGGTATTGACTGGGCTCCAGACAGTAACCGTATAGTTACCTGTGGAGCAGACCGTAACGCATACGTATGGACCCTGAAAGAGGGGGCATGGAAACCCACCCTGGTCATCCTCAGGATCAACCGCGCCGCTCGCTGTGTGAAGTGGTCACCGAAAGAGAACAAGTTTGCTGTCGGCAGCGGCTCGCGGCTCATTTCCATCTGCTACTTTGAGCAGGAAAATGATTGGTACAGTTGGGGGGGAAATTTCTGTCCTTAATTTTCACAAATAGAAACCACAAGCTGAACGATTACAATCCAAAATCGTGTTACGTACAGGTGGGTGTGCAAGCACATCAAGAAGCCGATCCGGTCAACCATTTTGAGTTTGGACTGGCATCCCAATAACGTCCTGCTGGCTGCTGGATCCTGTGACTTCAAATGCAGGTATTTTCTTCTGAAAGTAATTTCTAAATGAAAGGCTCAATTTCCAGCATGATATAAAATTCATAATAAAGCGAATCTTCCGGACATGACGCCTTAACTCCTTAACTGCAACTTCTCTACCATGCAGGGTGTTCTCAGCCTATATAAAAGAGGTGGAGGAGAAGCCCGGCCCCACTCCTTGGGGCAGCAAGATGCCATTTGGAGAGTTGCTGTTTGAGTCCGGAGGATCTGGAGCTGCAGAGCAGACTTTGGGAGGAGGCGGTGGTTGGGTGCACAGTGTGTGTTTTTCACACTCCGGCAACCGTCTGGCCTGGGTCTCCCATGACTCCACAGTGTCTGTTGCAGAGGGAGGCAAGACGGGCACGTAAGAGAAGGCAGGGCAACTTACCTGGGTTTGTTAGCATGTGTGTAACTGTCAGTCGGTGACCTTTTGTCGTTATTTCAACAGGGTGAAAAGTCTGAGCTCGGAGACGCTTCCTCTGCTGTGTGTTACCTTCATTACAGAGAACAGCTTAGTAGCAGCTGTGAGTATTCAGCTGATATCTTACACTTATTCTGAGAACGTTCAACAGCGAGTAAACCTTACATTTAATTAAATTAGATGTCATTATATTATTACAACTCCACTCGTTGCGGCTTTGTGCTTTGAGGCTATTCCTGCTTCACAAAACAATATCTTAACTCATTTTCCCAGCAGTGTTTCACCCTGCAGAAATGCTTTGCTTCACCAACTTGCATATTTTTGTTTCCTCAGGGCCATGACTGTTACCCGGTGCTGTTTGTGTATGACAGTGCCAAAGGCAGCTTGACATTTGGTGGCAAGCTAGATGTTCCCAAACAGGCTGCACAGAAGGGCATCAGTGCCAGGGAGCGTTTCCAGAATCTGGACCGTCGGGCCTCAGAGACCCAGACCACCGACAAGGAGCTGAACACACTCCACAAGAACAGCATCAGGTCAGGAGGATGCAAGAGCTCAGAGTCTGAGTGGAAAAGAACTAGGGCAGGTGGTTAATGAAGGCAGATATTATCTTGCCAAAAAGTCAAAAATGTGTGAAAGTGGTAATAATAGTAATAATGCCAAAAGGCAGTGTAGTGACATATAAATATCATATTGAATAATCCAAAAAAAATATAATCAATTTTAAAAAAAATCTTATCCACAAAATTTCCCTCTTCCTCTTTTCTGTTACATTTTCCTCATTGTTTAGGTAATCTGGACATATCTGTCATTTAAAAAAAAAAAAAAAAAAAACTCCATCAAACTATGATGAGTTTTTGTCACCTCACATCACAATACGCAAACTCTGACTTGTCTAAAACAATATTTCAGCCAAATCTCAATACTGGATGGAGGAAGAAACCAGTGCACCAGGTTCTGCACCACTGGCATGGATGGAGGGATGGGCATCTGGGATGTCAAGGTAGCGCACACACACACACACACATTCAATCAGACTGTCATTTTATGTGATTATTATCTAATTTCAAATCTCCATGAATTTCTTTTCAGACTCTGGTATCTGCTATGAAGGATTTGAAGATAGTCTGAGCTGAAGTTTAGATTTCTACAACTGAAGTATAACTGCTTCTGGAGACATGAAGAAAACTGCTGCCTTATTACACAAAGCTTCTTGGCTATATTTTAATCAAGTATTTTTTTGTATACAAGATAAATATCAGACTTCAGGTCAAACAGTGTTTGCTCTCCCTCTGAAGCTCTATGGTGGGCTTGTTCATTACAATGCTTTATGTAGAGGGGCTGGCCTCAGTTCTGCCAATGGTACTTAATTAGTGTTAGATTAGTGCAGTCACAAAGAGATCAGTCTGAGCTGAATGCTTAAAGCAGCTGTTTTATATTAGTCACATTAAAAGGCTGCAGTTCTTATTAAAAGCTTATGCTGGTCATAATATGCATTTAATAAATGATTGCTGTTACAGAACTCAGCAGTGTGGCTCATTAGAAATCTGTGTGTGTGTGTTTGTGTGTGTGTTCTCGTGTATGTGTTTCATCACCTCAGTTGGACCTATTCTGATAAAATCAGTGACCTTGATGGGACCAGTGGTTCTTGTAGGGACCAAGGACCTGCTCTAATGAGCAGTGGCGGCATAAAATATTGAACCAGAATAAGCAAGATGTGTGCTGGACCATGCTCCTCCAAAATATGTTTTTAAAGCACACCCTTAAATTATGATTTCTGGTGAAAGTTAGGGAAGCTAATTGACAGATTCCTAGTAAAATGTGCCATCACTGCTGGAAAAAAAAGGAAACATTCTTACAGGTCAGTTAAGTTGAAGATGCAAAGATCCTATCAATCATAAAAACGTTGGCTAAGATTGAGTATATAGTTGAAATATGTCATTTTTAAGTCATCTCTTTTGAATTTGAGGAATAAACTACCATAGTTCTAAAGTTAATGAATCCCTAGAAAGCAAAAACAATGCCAGTCAACGTTTGCAATAGGTTCTGAATTCTCATTTATGGTTGCACAGAGGTATGCAAAGATCTCACCTTGTGCAAAATAAAAGGTTTGGGACCTTCACCTTGTGCGTGGTCCTTCAAAAAGCTGGTACGTTTCATCACAAAAAAAAAGGCAAAGTGTAAATAAAGCAAAGAATGAAGGAACAAAGGTGAAACACTCAAACAACATGTGCATTGTTAGTCTTGATGATTCTTCACTTTCACTCCCCAACAAAGTTATTTTTTCCACTGTGGCTTCTTTTTGCAGTAGAAGAAAAACAAAGTATCAGCAGAGTAGCCTTTATCTTAGAATGTTCCACAAAAACCGCTGAAAAGGCAGCAACAAAATGCAAAGCATGCTAAGGACCCTGAAGAGGAAGCTGTGCCTCAAAGCCAGGGGGCAAAAGGTTGGTTGACCAAACAAGTCTCTCTTTGAAAACCTTTTTTTTTTCTTCAAAAGCTCTTTTGAATCATATAATAGGCAGGTGGGGCTGCACCAGTGCAATCTGAAGTCACACATTAAGGTTCAAACCCATCACCCAGATATTTCAGAGGAGGTAAGTTGAAAGGAATGCTGTCACTTTTCCACCACTTCAGTCCTTGTCTTCAGGATCGCTGGTTGCCTTTAGTCCAAATTAGATAATATCCAACCTCTCCCTTCAATTGCCAAATGAGGGCTGTTTTCAGCAAGCAATTTGTAACTGCTTTAAGGCCACATTCCTGGCCATAAACAAGAGAAATTAAAGACACTAAAACAAGGATTGTACTTAACTATAATGGCGAGTAAACAGTCAACTGCATTTTTTTTTCCTGCTAAGCTTCAGGCTGTGAGAACTGTACGCCAACTACTGATGTCTGTGTAAGTAATGCAGCATGCAGAATCCTGCATTAAAAATCTCACTTAAGTACAGAAATATCAGAAACTGCATTTCAACAAAAATGCATTTAGTGGGGTTAAAAAAAAAAACTATAATATTTCCATATAAACTGTAGAGAGAGAAATCCCAGATTCATGTAAATGGTCTCAGTTTCCTTCAGCTGCTACCAGTGTCTCTCTTGCAACTTTGGCAAATGTATGCAACTGCACTTGGCTGTCCCGTAAACCCATGAGACTTGTGAGAGACAAGTTTAGCAAAGGTCAAATGGTCAAGACGGATGGAGCAGAGAATGAAATGTTATGACTCCCAGTCTTTACTGTGTGACCCATAGTCTTTACTATTTTTCATTTCTTTATTTTATACCTCATCTACTCTCTCCTTCCTCTTCCTATCTGTGACCCAAATATTAAACTTGGCAAAACATCTTGAAGTATGTCAGTTCCTAAAAATGCACTTGGAGTGAAAAGGCATGCGTGATTTCACCCTTTACGTAAGTCTTTTCATTATATGTGACATACAAAGGGCAGGTGAAACGTTTCTTTTCCAAGCTGTAGATTGGCATCTTAAGAAGATATACAGTAAGATAAAGAAAAAGTCATGTCTTTGCTTGAGAGGATATATTTGGGTGTCAATAACTGCCATAACACAGCACTGTAGCTGTTTTTGGCAGTCTAAATCTGAAAATATGTCATCCACCAAGTGGCTTTGAGATGCAGAATTCTGTGATATCACACACCCAGATGAGAGATATTCACTATTCACAAACGTCAATCTGGTCTTGGTTGAAATGTGTCTTTTCTTCAGTCAGAAAAAAAGCATAAATATTCACATTTATTGTTTTCTGCTAGAAAAAACAACTCAAATACTTCACAGGAAGTGTTAACTGAGCTCCAGAGTGAGACTTGCCAGACGCACAATTAGTAATTTCTGTTCACCACAATGACTGATACATGAAGTCAGAAACAGAAGATTATTTCAGGTCAGACATGTGCACTGGGCGGAAAACTGTTGCCTTTATTTTCAACCAACTTCACATCATGTAGCATTTATTGTTCCTCTGAAGTATGGGGCAAAGCTGTAACACTGATTTTTTTAAAAGATGCACACCCTGCAGAGTTGTGCATCTTCTGTGGATGAACTTTAGAAAAACTTACATATGTCTCCTTTAAACATCATATATGTAGACATGGTTTGTACTGTAGTTGCAAATAAATGAATAAAATAAATTAATGATACAGTTTAGCCTGGCATGAAAATGGACCTTTGGCTTTATATTAAGTTCCTGAACCAGACATGATGCATTTTGTGACATTTTGCGACGCATGTTGCAACAATGCTGCAACTTTGAGTTGCAGTGTTGCGGCGCAAACGTGTTGCAGTGAATAACGTGCTGACAAAGTGAACAGCTGCTTGGTTCAAAAGTGAATTGAGCTATTTTGAAATGAACGAAGGTTTGGAAACATATCAGATCTGAGCAATCGTTCTCCACCTACGCGCGTGCAGCTCCACCTGGAGGCGAGCGCGGGAACTGCGCGCCCAGAATCCCCTCAGCTGTGAATCAGTAAAGGATGTGGCAGCCGTCAGTGATGAAACACGGCTGAGTCGTGATGAAGAGGTAACCGGTGCTTGTGAAGAGAGAGAGAGAGAGAAAAAAAAAACGCAGTAAAACCGCCCGTGAGAGACTCATACATCGACGCCCACACTTCCGCGAGTCTGACAGGCAGCTGCGGGTCGAGATGCTGCTCGCAGGGAGGAGAAGACGACGCCAGTGAAATCTCGCCCTCACATTCAGAGCTGAAGTGATCAAATCTCACCGCAACACTCGCAGAGGGGAATCGGGCTTTTAGCCGCTCTGTCTGTCTGCCGTCAACTGTTGCTTATTTCCTCTGTAAATGAATCTTGTAAGGTAGGAGCAATCATTTCACCCCACTGATATTGTTCAGGAATAGAAATAGCATTTAAATAGGAATAGCTTGTGTATCACTGCTGCCGGTAAACGAGGAGGAGGAGGATTAAAGGATGCTGAGGGTTACAACTCCACATTTGCATTTTGTCTCAAAAACAGTGATCTGTCTCGTGTCATCTAACTCGGTTTTAATTTTACTGACAGACATTTTGAGAATATTCACACCTGCCACTTCCTCCCATCCTCCTCCTCCTCCTCCTCATCATCATCATCATCATCATCATCATCATCGTCTTGGGATCTCATCTGTCTCATGTTCTTTTGACACTCATCCTCTTCAACACTTCCAGTTTTATTCAGTATTTTACTCACAAAAGCCAATCTGGTCTAGGTTGAAGTTCTTCTGTGTCAAATTCAAAAATACCATTTATGATATACAGTAGATGATATAGAAAATCTGCAATTTCTGAATTAGAAAACAACAACAACAAAGAGTCAAACGCATTAGTTATCTGAGCATCAGTCACCACATTGACACAGGAGCTCATTTCATGCCAGACATGTTGTGCGCTGAGTGGTTTGCTGGGAACAGGGAAATTATTAAATTGCAGTTTTGTTGAATTAGTGAGTACGCATGAGCTCTGTTTTTTTAGCTGTTTGACAAGACAATTTCAGGCAATAGATGGCAAGATTCTGTTGTTATATAACATGTCTGGGGTTGTTTATTTCATACGTGTGCTTTTACTTTTCAAACCTGATACAGATTGAGCCCGACTTCATTATTTTTCAAAGCAAACAATTACTGAAAAAATAGTGGCAAAACATAAATTAAAATAAAAGTTGACTATTTAGCCTCTTATATTCTGTACATACAGTTTTAGCCGACGGTTTTAAATTTTTCTATTAAAAAATAAATAAATCAATACATTTCAAGAGACTTTGTAAAAGGAAACATGTTGTCTTTTTTTTTCAGAAGTTGAAACATTCTCCTGAAGTCTTATTGATACCGTCTGTGACATCTCGTGGTCAAAAAACAGCAGAAATACACTGTAAAAAAATTGAATTTATAAAAACAGACTGTGATGTCAAATGTAAAATAACATTAAATCACTGTAACTGTAAAAAACATACAATATTTCTGTTCTTTTACAAAAAAACCCCATTAGAAATACATATATTTATTGTTAAAATACGTTCAAAATATATCGTAATTTCACAAATATTTGTCTGTTATTTAAGGGAATAAACTGTAAAACTGCTAGTGATCTGGCAGGTCCTTTTGGGTCGTTTCCCAGCATCCTTTGCAGCCCTAGTTGTTTAGGTGCTTATCTGTGTTTCTTTGTTAGCCATTTGATTTAATGCTGCCATGTAAAGTCTGTTGCTGGTTTGACTCCTGTTGATTTATACCCCTTACATTTAACACGTTAGTTTGTGTCACCCTGAGTTAAGTCTGTCTGTGTTTGAATGAGTACCCGTGAGTTTGTTTAATAAAGTGTGTAAAACAAAACTTGTGCTGTGCAAAACACAGGAAGTTGACAAAATACTCCTTTTGCTAGTACTGTGGTTCTGTCAGCTGTTGCTGACCAGGATCCACTACAATGCAAAGGCTACAGTCCTTAAAATTGTAGCAATTTTAAACCCAATATCTAGTTTTTTAACAATTTTTTGACATGTTTATCAAAGATGAATCACATTATTTTTTGTGTCATATACTGTTATATTACATCAAGCACAAATTATTATACAACTTCTTTACATAAAATAATGTCATTGAAACCAATTAATAACAGCACATTTCTGTAAATTTAAGCATTATTATTTGTAATACAGCATTTACTTACCATATTTCTAGGTAGTTTAATTGTTTTAAAATGTGAAAATGTTTCTAATTAAATGTTAAAAATAACCTGAAAAAATAAGGCAAAATCTTGTTAAAATTACAACTACAAATTCTATTTTAATTATGGAAAAAAACATTTTTATGAGAAAGTAATTTTGTGTTATTTCATGGTATTTTTCTGGCGCCCCAGCTGACGGAAAATTACCGTTTTTTTTTTTTTTACGATTTTTTTTTTACAGTGTACAGAACAAGCCATACCTTTACAGCTCTGTTCAAAGCAGCCTGTCTTAGCTGGTAGTTCGACCTTTCTTCTGTAGTGTCCATCTTTTGAAATCAGCGTTACAACTCCACTACAGCAAAGCGGCATGATGACAAGATGGGGAGAGATAAACGTGGGAATATCTTCTGTGATGTCACAGTGTATTGCAAATGTGAAGGGTTCACAGAAAAACATATCTTCAGACTTAAGTGGGGCAATCCAACTACCGGCAATATGACTCGTACGGTGGCAGAACTCACATTCATCCGGTGCTTTGCAGACACGCACATGTGTTTCTCTCTGCTATGGGTTTCTCTAGTTATTCCAAAAGAAGTATACAGGGTGGCTCGCAGTCAGTGTTGATCTTTTCCTTCTTGAGTTGACGGGAACACAGCCTGGAGCTTCTTGTGAGGTCCAGCTTACTCTTGCGCTAAATCGGCCTTCCGAGTCAGTGGTTGCTTCAAAACCGGAAGTATACGTGACACGCAAAAGTCCCAAATGCAGCGGGAAGGACCAGTTTCAACCTGTGCTGCCCCCAGTGGATATCATTTTCACAATCTTTGGGTTTCCCCTATTACCTAAAAATATATTCAGTGACATCAGTGATCTTCATTGCAAGAGCAGCACTGGGCAAGAGAGCTTGACATATTTAGATATGTGCAGTTGTAACTGGGGGAACAGATCGTCAGCAAAACCTGCAGCTGTTGAATCAGGACTGAAGAGACAGGTGCTATTAGCAGCCTGCTGGCTTCCTCTGAGGATGAAGACAGGTCCAGAGGTTCTGTAGTCTCCTGTTTAATACCAATGAGCCTGAATGATGGCTAGTATTATTCTAATGGTATTTAAAGGTCTGTCTGAATGCTCACATTTTTATCTTTCTTGCCGTATGTGTTGCAAACTGGCAAAAAAAAGAAAGACTCTATGTCTGATAGTAAAAGTGACAGGATTATGTCATGACAGTCTCTTCAGCCAATGTATGCCGTCAAGCAGACATTTTTACATTTCTAAATAATATGAGCTCTTGAAATAATGTCTTACATTTAAATAGGATCAAGAAAACATTTTTGTCCTCTGCTGTTTTGGTTTGACCAGACAAGGTTTTCAAAGATGTGACTTTGAGTTCTTAAACCTTGTGACATGAATTTTTTGTGTTGCACTTTCTATACCAAATTAGGAGTGAATCTAGAAGATCATTAAGATGTCAAATATTTACACGTTAACATGCTTGCATGTATACAAGCGGACCTTCCTTTTCTTTTTCTTTCTTTTCTCCCTGAAAATCGTGTTATATGAGTTTGTCGATGATGTTGTTCAACAGTCTAAATTCAGAGATATTGAGTTAACAATGATATACAAAAAAAAGTGCAAGTATTCTTTAAAGATTAAAGAAACTCTCTTCATTGGTGTAGACTGTAAGTCATTCAGGTCATGGTGAGTCTCATAGGCTTGAATCAGGGGAACTGAACCTCGTCTTGGTTTTCAGGAAGGCTTCCTCTGTTTTCAGGAACTGGTTGGAAGGTGAGACGCCCTCACAAGCTCTCCATTAAGTGGACTGAGGTTGTTCTGCTACAGTAAGACAAAGCAGTGAGCGCTACTTCCATTCATCCTGCTGTTTGTGTGAGAGGAGTTATCACAGTGATCCCACTGCTCTGCTCCTCTCTGTGCACTTACTGTGTCTCTCTGCCTGGCCTTGCTGCCCAGTAATTATCAACCGGCTTGATAAAGTCATTAGTGACCCAGCCAGGCCCGCTGGGCCAGGCACTGGCACACACGCTTACGCTAAGGAGAGAGACAGTCAGACAGGCTGCTGTTGCATACAGGAAGCTTTTTTATTTGGGACAGGACAGTGAGTTTCTGGGCTGGGGCAGTTAGTATTAATAACTCTGAATGAGTGTCACTCTAAAAACAGCTTCTCAATGAAAGAAAGTGGAGGAGGAAGAGAAAAGATGGGGTGAGCGTTCCCATTTACAAAACTGTCAAACTGGTGAAATGGATTTCTCACCTCAGATTTTGTCCTTCACCTGCCTATCTATTACATAGCAATAAATAGGTTTGAAACGGGTTGTTGTACACAAGGGCTGATTTAAGGTCATGGCTGCTTTGATCAGGTTGAACGATTCTCTTAATAAATGTGGGAAGCAGCTAGAGACTCGTATGTGGGTCTTCCAGCTCTGGAAAGTTTTCTTTCCTATTCAGTGGACATGTACACACAAGAACATCTTCACAGAGAGATGATGGTGTCTCCTTTTTTGGCTGTAACATTATATCAATATAAATAACAACAGCAACAAAAAGAAAAAAAAAACCAGCTAATTCTCTAAAGCTGAGAGTGGTATCCCCTTTGATTGCAGCCTGGCTTAGAATGATGTGTGTGTTTGTGGGTGTGTGGAACAGACGGAGACTAAATCTGCTAAATCTACTAAATCTAGGTCTCTTATGAAATCTAGTTCTGTAAAATGCAGCAATAACATAGAGAATGATCATAGTTTGTGTGCGTGTGTGCGTGCATGGATCTCTTTGCCCATTTTAGCTTTATGGCTTTTAATTTAATCATGCACGAAGCAGAGAGGGGACATGGCAGTCACAAAAGATGACAATCTCTGCTCTGTGGTTTCCATGACAGCAGTGACATAACTGATGAAGGGATGCCTCCTTCCCTTCATTGCTTGTCTGAGTTTTTGTCCGAATGTTCATATTCAGAGTAATAAATATGGGTCTACACGCGTATCTGTGTTTTTGTGTGTGTGAATGTGCAGTCGCGGCCATACATATGAAAGTAATCGTCAGGAAAAACATCTTCAGTCAGTCCGTGGTTACCCACTGTTGCCTGGCAACAGCAGCCATGGCAACAAGTTGAAGCATGTTCTAGTGTTGCTAAGCAAAAGGAAAGGGCGGGGGTGAGGATTTTGTTGGCAGCTCTAAGATACAAAAGGATACAGATATACATGGTCAAAAACTTTTTTAAAAGAAACCTTCATGAATATGAAGGTTTCTACTTGAACTTATAATTTTTATACACATGCTTTCACATCTGCATTTGCATGATGCAGACATGGTTTGGTCAGTGGACAGTACGTTTTCTTTGTAAAATATCAACACATTACAGAATAGTGTCAACAGAAGCAAACTCTTGCTCAAACAAATTAAAAATCAATCAAATGGCAAATAAGAATCCCTTTTACATCTTTACAGTTGTTGCTTGTGAGTCATTTACATGGTCTTAAAAGCTTGTTTGTTTTTTCAGCTTTAGTTCATAAGTGTTTAAAGTTCAAAAAGGTCTCAGATTTTTTCTCAGATCTCAATAATCTCTCAGTGAATATTGACTTAATTCTACTGATATGTGAACATTTTCAGGTTTATGAACAACCGTGTTCCTTCTAACAAGAGATACCAGCCCACAGAGTATGAGCATGCTGCCAACTGTGCCACACATGCAGTGAGTGTACCCACACACACACACACACACACAGAGTAATTAGTGACCTCATACACATGAAACAACATACTCAGGAAAAGCAAACAGATCAATGAGAGTAACGGATTATTGTAAAACTGCACCACCATCGTACACATGAATGCAGTCCATCCTGGATGTTTGTTTGCCTCCTTTATAACACGTTTCTTTTACGTTGTGGTTTGATGTAGCTGTGGATAATCCCCAGCCTTCTGGGAAGCTCATTGTTGCACTTCCAGTCAGAGGACCAATGGGAACAACTGTCAGCCTGGGTGTACGGGGCAGGGCTCAGCTCGCTCTTCATCATCTCGACTATGTTCCACACCGTGGCCTGGAAGAAGAGCCACCTACGGTACACTCGCACGCAAAATCCCTCGGGAAACACGTGCCAACGCAATATTTAGACTGTGTAATAGCGTCAATGTAAAACTGAAATTCTTTCTTCAGGTCTGTTGAGCAGTGTTTCCACATGTGTGACAGGATGGTGATCTACTTCTTCATTGCTGCCTCCTATGCCCCTTGGTAAACAAGCCCACCTGTTAAGTGTGTATATATACATTCGGAAACGCTGTTTGTGTCAAGGTTTGAGCTGTATGGAGGACCCAAATGCAGGAGATTCCAGCAAACTGATTTATTTACAAAAACAAAAAAACAAAAAGAATCCAATCCTGACTGAAATCCAAAAAAAAAAAAAAAAAAAAAAAACCCAAGGGTGACAGGGACAGCAAGACAGGAACACAGAAGACAGAAGAGCAGAGACATCTGGGGAGGTGAACAGACAAAGCAGCAAACAGAAAGGGAAAGACAGGACTTAAATACACAGAGGAACAAACGAGAGGCAGGTGCAAACAATCAGGGTAATACACAGGTAAAGGTACACAACACGAAGACAAGACAGACCTTCAAAGTAAAACAGGAAATATGGTAGACTAAGGACGGGGGACACGAGAACACCAACTCACAGAAGAAAACAAAGAATGCCAGCCATGGCCGACCCAGACCATGACAGTTTGCAGTTATGTCTTCCTGTCGATGCTTTTACAGGCTGAACCTGCGGGAGCTGGGTCCATGGGCTTGTCACATGCGCTGGTTGGTGTGGGTCATGGCCTCTTTTGGGACCACTTATGTCTTCTTCTTCCATGAGAGGTTTGTATTTACATGAGCCGGGATCAAAACACACCTAATCAGTTGTGACACAATGATCTCAGTTAAAATGTGTGCTCACAGGGTGTTCAACCGCATCTCAGCTTTGGCATGGAACTACCTCAGGGTCATCATGTGACCTCTGAGCCAGTTCCATGTGTCTTTTTTTTTTTTTTTTTTTGCTCTGACCAACCCCTTGTCAGTATTCTCTTTTATTTATGTAAAACTTAAAAAGCTCACCCCTAAATTCACAGATTTCTTTTATATGTCAATCACAGTAATTTTATTTGAGCACCATATTCAATGACTGAATACCAGTGTTTAAATATTCTGTTCACCTTAAGGTATAAGCTCATGGAGTTGATCTGCTACACAGTGATGGGAGTTTTTCCTGCTCTGGTCATCTTCTCAATGGTGAGTCACTGTGTTCATAATGTTACTGTATTAACAATTTCAAAAACAGTAACCTTTATAATCTCTTTCCAGCCGGAGCAGTCTGGGTTGTATGAGCTGCTGGTCGGCGGAGCCTGTTACTGTCTCGGTATTGTCTTCTTCAAAAGTGATGGCATTGTCCCATTTGCTCATGCAATCTGGCACCTGTTTGTAGCCATGGGAGCAGCCGTACACTACTACGCCATCTGGAAGTACCTCTACGCCCAGACGCCCAATCAGGTCCAGACTTCCAGGTGACATCAGAGAGGATCTCACATGAAGTAACGACCGTATTTGGGCTACTTGGAGGTGTTGATGCAAGCTGTGTCAAAATTCAGGGGCTGCCTCATAGGGAGGCTTCCAGGGAGAATTTACTTCCTCTCACCACACAGTATGTTGCCTCTCTGAGATAAAAACTATCATTGCACTCAGGTGACCCTCATCAGCTCGTAAAGTCAAGCATTCATATCTATCAACATGCTCTCCTCAATCAACAGCCAAACCTGAGAAAGCCACTGTTAATATTCCAGCTCGACTGCCCAGCCTTTTAACAGTTACAGTGGCGTTTAAAACAGGCCTCTAATATCTAATATTGTCTGTGTAATTATAGTCAGGTGCAAAATCACAGTGATCATAGTGGATCTTAGATATAGGCAAATATAGTCTGCACCAATGTGCCATTATTTGACTTAAATGAAGTCAAAAAGGAGGATAAAAAAGTGTGACAATTACATAGTAGCCCTGTGACTGTAGATCCACCTTTATTAACAATAACATGAAGTTATTGCTGTTAGTAACTTGAAGTTTGGTCATTTCCTGTGTGACCTTATCAGTCTCTCAACATCATTCTTTACAGTGAGGCTTCAATATTGCAATTTTTGGACATTCATTTTGGACAGCTCTCTTAGGGTGCTGATCCCTGCATTTCAGTTGGGTTGAGGTCTGGGCTTTGATTAGGCCACTCTAAAATCTTGATTTTTTTAAAATTTTCAGCTATTCTGATGTAGGCTTGTTGGTGTGCTTTGAATCATTGTTACATGACCCAATTCCAAATAAGCTTTAGCTGTCGGATCAATGGCCTCATATTTGCCTCTTGAATATTCTGTCATGTAGTTGTCAACTTAATAACTGCAAGGCTTCTAGATCCTACAGCTGCAAAACGACCCAAACCCTGACCCCTCCACTGCCGTGCTTGACAGTGGGTGTGAGGTGCTTTTTCTGAAATGCTGAGTTTAGTTTTTTGCCCAACATGACACTGAGCATTTAGGCCAAACAACTCTATTTTGTTTTGCTTGGATACAGTTTTGTGAGCTTCAGTTGTTGTCTTCTGGTAACCCTTCTAAACAAATCATACTTCTTCAGTCTCCTAATTATGCTGCTGCTGACTGAACATTGCACCTTCTCAGTCGGGATCTGTGATGTAGCGCTGGGGTTTTTGTATTTCTTTGAGCATTGCAGAGTCGGACCTTGGGGATTAATTTGTCAGAACATCCATTCCAAGAAAGACTTTTAACCCTTTAAGCGCCAAAGTCGCAATATTGCGACAAGCAACATTGCTGAATAAAACAGGCTGTATCTATAAATGTGATGCCGAATCGTGTCACTACTTTTCACCAGGAGATAGGAGACATGTGTGCCTGTAATCTAAGTAGATTTTTTGGGGGTGGTGCCATTCAAAGTTTCAGAGAAAAAGAGTTTGCAAAACACCCTCCGTCGTAGAGACGGGGCGGCGCAGCGGCGGTAGTAGTGCTGAGCGGAGCGAGAGCAGAACAGAGTAAAAATAGTATTTTTTTCATTTACTTACGATGCCGAGAGGTCGGTTTACCATCGACGAAGTACTTCATCAGTTACTGGCTGACTCTGATTCCGTGGAGGAAAACGTAGAGTTGTTCAGTGACGAAGAAACTGACATGAGTAGTGACGGCGGGTCCTACTATGCGCCATACACAACCATCACACAGTATAGCAGGTGCTTCACCTCAGTGTGCTTCCAAAAACCAAGCAGAGGACGTGGTCGGGATGTCAGAGGGTCTCATAACGCCGCGATTATGCGTGAATGTAGCGGGGATGAAAACAGCCGCGGTTGTGGGAGACGCGGGAGAAGCCGCGGTAGAAGTCGCGGGAGAAAACACACCGCAAATGGCGGTGGAGATGGCGTTCACCGCCGCACCACAAAATCACGGCGGCAATGATTATAATGATGATGAATGGGAATTCTTGAGAGGAGAGGAAGAATATCTAAAGTGGATCCCAAATTTTGATGAGCCTGTTGGTTATTGTGGAGACGATCTGACAAATTTTGAGCCACTTGATTTCATCTCTCTTTTTCTGAATGATGACTTCTGGAGGCTCATCACCCGTGACACATCCGTCAGTGTGGAGTAGGTCTTTGTGCTGTGTCTTGCAATGAAAGATACCACACACTGAAAAACTACAAGCAGTGCCATCTTGATCATTGAAGGTCTTTGAAAATAATACAATTCCATATGGCCCCCAAACAGTGCCTAAAATTATACAAATTGGATCAGTGAATTTATTTCTATCAATAATTTTATTTCATACTGAATACATTTCACATTGACTGTTGAAAGTATTCCCTTATCTCAAACCGCTCAAATTATAGCCTTTTGAAATCTTTATAAGAAAATTGACATTTTCCAATATGGCCGCCACCTTGTGACGTCATAATATGCAAATTATTTGAATAATTTCACTCCTTTCACAAACTTTGAGTCATACTGAACAATTTCCTCATTGACAGTATACCTCTATCTCAAACTGCTTTCAATTTATAGCCTTTTGAAATCTTGATATCAAAATTTAATATTTTCCTGAAAAAACTCCGGCGCCTAAAGGGTTAAATGTCTTGAATCGTTTTGACCTGTGAACAGTTGTTCTAACTGTAGAACGTTGAATTCCAAATTGTTTGAAAACCGGTTTCTAACCCTTTACAGCAGCCAATCCCAAACTTCGGAATACCAAGGCCCAATTTGAAATGTGCGGCCCATGCAAACCTTCAAACACCACTTTGATCAACATAGAAGACTAAAAGCTACATTCTAATATTAATGTAAGGGGTCATCAAATAGGGTGACACTTGTCATATTAAGTTAAGATGACAGAAGAATAACACTTAACTGGTTTGTTTTATTATTTCTAAATATTTTTCAAATCATGTAATAAATATTTTACAGTAATTAAAAACATATTTTAAAAAATCGAGTGTTTAAAACACATTTGTCTATTTCTAATGACCTCTCACGGCCCACCTGCAGTACCTCGGCGGCCCACCAGTTGGCCCACCAATAGCAGCTATCTTCATGTAAAAGGCATCGTCACACCCTGGTGAGGTCACCAGTCCACCACAGGGCCACACACAGATAAACAATCACATGTGTTGGACTCATTCCTATGGGGAATTTAAAAATCGACAATGAGCCTAACATACATGTTTTTGGACTGCGGAATGAAAACTGGAGTAGTTGGAGAAAGCCGAACCAGTAACCACCAAGCCACCGTACTCCTCCTGGCTGTAACTCACTCCTCTTAAAACATATAGAAGCAGGAAGCGTGGTACTTAGCATTGCCCACATGATTTATTTTCTTTTGGATGAATTTTTAGTGGATTATCAGTGACATGATTAAAAACAAGAAGTTATATGTTGTTGCTTGTTTGAGGTTGTGTTTGCCTGATACTAAGATCCACTATTTTCAAATGATTTCTATTTTCTCCTTATGAAAAAAAAACCAACCCATAAGATATAAAGAGGATAATAACTTTTGCATATAATTATAAATTTGAACATAGATTTGTATTTGTATTTGTTGTATTTATGTATTTATTGTCCTGTTTTTTTTTACTTTTTCCATTTACCTAATGCAGCACAGAACACTAAATAAGTTGTTTTTTTTTTTTAACCACATTGTTTAGCAATTAGGTTTTACAAAGAACAATAACAGGTACATGTGGGATCTAAAAAGATAAAATAAAAACCACAATGTGATATAAAAATAAATTAAAATGAAAAGAAATGGTTAAAACTGTAGTGCAAGAATGACAATCTGAAATTAATAGATAAATAATAAATGAATAGATGAAAAAAACAGAGAGCTGAAACATACTTTAAGTTTTCTGGGAATTTGCTCTAAATAAACGACATAAAAAATGAATGCTGGGTTTTGACCCAAGAGACAGTAAACAGTCCTGCCCCAGTTATTGATTAAGAAGGGATTTCTCACAGGAAGAAAGATCAGACGTTAACACAATTTTTTTTCCGGGTTTTGTTTGGCAACAAAGGTGGTGGTGGTTTTTTTCCCAGGTCTTAACGATGTCTGACCCAATTTCTGCAAGTTTACAAAGCTGGAGAGGGGCAGAATCATGGGCCAAATTCATTGACAGAGCACTCCCTGTAGCTTCTAAAGCCTGGAAGGTCCTGGGCTTCACTCATCTCAACTCTTCATTCTGTACAGCAAGAGAACCCAGTTCAGAGAAGGTTGGTGAGGTGCTGATTTTAAAATAGGTCTCTTTCTACACTGTAAGTGACTGATGACCACCTGAATTCAAATACCTCATACAATGCCACATACCTCCAGACTTTATGAGCTGATAAGGCATTTGAATGCAACTTTAGACAGTTGTCGGGCATGTACCGTACATATGGTGCATAACCGTAACAGAAACTTCTGCACCATGTTGAGGGGAATCTGAAATCTAGAAGGAGACAACTCATGGATTCAGACACAGCTTTTCTGATCTCCCACCACAGTTCATTTCCATATAATATCACAGTATTTTGCAGGAAATAGGTTTAGTTTCAAATGATCAGGGGTTAATTGCTAATCTACGAGATTTATCTTTTTTTGTGGTGCAGGTCCAGATTCAGTATTCAGAGGCTGAATTGAGGGCATTGTCTTAATGTCAAGAGGAAGACAATGTTTACAATTAGCTGCCTTGACTATCATCTTTAGTTTCAGTAACTATCATCATTGTTAAAGGACAATGTTTTGGTCTGATTTCATTTTGGCGAATTTAAAATCAGTAGCTTATGGTTCAAACTCAGAGCTCTAGATAATAGGATCAATGTGTTGCTATTAGTCCGGCTATCTACACTGTAGTAACATTATACTGGTTTAACAAAAGTTGCTTCAGTCAGTGACTTGCTGTAATTTCCAAATTAAGCATGACTATGCCAGAGGTTATTTATGTTGAACAAAGATACTCATGGTTATTAATCTTGGAGACTTTTCATGTGTGCATCTGCATTTACCAGGCTGTACAATATCAAGTATATTTACTGAATTCTGATAGTGTACTGTTGTTGGTTAGGTTTAGTAAGTGAGGATGTCATCAGTATGATTTATACAGAATTTATCAGATGATTAGTATATGTTCATTCACATATTTTTTTCCTCTGATGTTCTTGTAGTGTCTTATAATACCTAAAAAACCAGTGGGTTAAACTATCTGGTTGATCCTCAAAGGGGAGAACCACATTCTGACTCAGCACTGCCAGAAGACTGACTTACTGCTGTAACCGATAGCACACCACCTTGAGAGGAAACTGAAGCTATAGTATTGTTGAACAATCTGGTCCAATATAAAGGCATCTCAGGAGTGTGTGTATGTGTGTGTGTGGCTGTGCTTGTATGTGTGTGTTTTTATGTGTCTTACACCCATGAATCCAAAGCCTCCAATTGGCTTAGTCAATGTTTACACATGAACACACATATCTTGAACACATCATATATATATATTTATTTGTCTTGAACTTTATGTGTCGACACTCTGTATATTAGCCAGGCTTGTGCGGCATATGGTGAATGTGGCTAGTGGACCAAAAGGTCAAAACATCTGTCATTCAAAGATGTAGAGAAAAAAAAAAGAACATTTTAATTCTGGCTCACAATGCGTTCACTGCAGTGTGTCTCTCAGGATCTAGATTATTTTGGCTTTAAAGTAAATAAAGTCACTTTTAAGGACCGCCAAAGCTGGACTGGGTTTGGGTAGTGTCTGCAGCAACGATCCAATGGCTGGGTTGGTGCTCTCTTTAATGACGACTCCACTTACCTTCACTTGTTTACTCACTTCCCCGAAAGTTCTCCACAAATTTTATATGTGGGTAATATTTATAACATAACCAAACAGAAGGAGGCCCCGTTGGAGGGAAGTTGCTGAACAACTCAGCTTTCCTTAACTGATTTTTACAGATCAAAACAGAAAGTTTATCTGCAGTAAAACTGCACAACCCACCAAATTCGATGCAACATTCTCAAAATCTGCAGTTTGATCATTTATGCCATGCATTTGCAAGTTTTTGTTGTTTTGTTTTTGCTTTTATAAATGTAGTAATTCATGAGAAAATGTGGAAGATGATCACTGCCAAAAATTATGTGATATAGCACACCAAAACTTGAATTTCTTCCTTGCTACTTTTCAAAAATACTCTACCATCGTGTTGATGGACAAAACGAAAATCAGACAACAGAACTTGACTGAACTGCCAATGTCCTGCACTTGAGATGGCACTGAACAAAACATACAGAGCCAATGTGCACATGTTTAATGAAAAAGAGCACCTTGCCGTGCAGATACTGTATTCTCAATTGTCTCGCTTCACTTTGTGTTGTAGCTACATTTCTGTAGCTAAAATAGTTTAATTTACAACAGAAGACTCAAAATGTAAATGCAGCATCAGTTATAGGATCAACAAAAAATATCTATGAACAACACATAAACACTATAACCTCAATCTAAACTGTTTTCTTTTAAATCAATGAATGATCCTGGATGATAAAATATCTGGTACAAATCAGGATTATAAAGTCACAGTGACAGCTGTGTGAATATTTGTCTATGTCCATTTGAAATGAATCTCCTTATGTACATGCTCAAATACCAAACTATTTATAAGAATTTGTACTCTTGTTTGTTGGAGCCTCCTTGCATCATATCCAGCATTTAAACCAGTTCCACGCGTGCCCATGCAGGAATGAAGTCGAGGATTTAACATGTGTCTGTCTTTGTTTCAGTTAAAGTATCTGTCTTATTACGCTGTCCGTTTGACTTTCGATAGATTTCTGTAGTTTTAGAAACTCTGAAGCCTATTAAGCATTTGTGCACCCTCTGAACATTATTTATAATATGCTCTGTGATTGTGGAGCTGCAGACAATTTTCAGTTATGCTAGTGTTTTCTTTCAGTTCCAACAAGACTGATTAGACAGTATTTATCCACATAATGTTTTTGATATTAGCTATTGTGTCTATGGTGCTTTTTGTGCTGGGATAAGCTGATATGATGCCAACAAGGCTTTTATCTTTTCTATTTATATTGTAATAAAAAATGCTTTTTCATGCAGTATATTGTTGAACTCATCATTTTATAGTGTTTCCTTCTTTATGGTCTCTTGAAGGCAAAAATGCAGCACTTTGAGAAACTTTGTGAAATCAAACAAGAACCTTTCAAGTACGGCTGTTATGAATAGAATAAAATGGAATCATTCTTTATTCATCTCTCAACCAGGTAATGTTCAGTATTGTAGAGGCAGAAGCACAGGCCAAATTTGGAAATTGCAAGACATTGTTAAGGAGTGAGGATGGTTTGGATAGCATCCTGTTGTCTTGCACCACCTGTGCTATGCTGAGAGGTCAGCCCGTTACAGAGATGGCTTTCCTGGTTAGTTGATCAAGTTTAAGCAGTTGATACAGTGTAGTATAAAAACACGCCACTAAAAAAAAAAAAAAAAAGCTAATGTCACAACAAACCTGAAAGAGAAGTCGATAAGTACCCCCTGCACTCTACAAGACTTGAGTCTCTTCAACAGGTCTTCCTGTAATCCAGACTCTGATCCATCATCCTTTGTGGTGGCACCACTGTACTGAGTTCTGAGTGCATTTTTAATTGACCCAAACAACACTCTTATTAATCCCCAAAGCAGAATTATGTTGAGTAAAATAATTAGGAATACATTAAAGAAACTAAATTCATCAATTGTAATAAACATGAGAAAGCTGGATAGTAGATGTGGGTTAAGCATCTGGAGCATCTGGAGTTTGTTGCCTGGCAACAACTGTGCTGAAGATGACAAATGCATCCTCAACAGGTACCACAGGTGAACTGGGTCAGTAGACTGCATGGTTGCAGTCTACAGCCTTACTGTTGAACATCTGGGGGAAAAGAGATGCTCCTTCATGGTCACATGAACAGGATTACACGTCACTTGGTGACAAGCACCACAAACACTCCTGCCCCACTGCTGTCGGATTGTCTGAAGTCTTTTCTCCACCTGCATCGCATTAAATCCATGTAGAGAGATGCTGAAGAACCTACTTCTGCAGCCACATCACGTAAAAACACAATTTTCTTCCTTTTTCTCCCTTTCTACATCTTTGACATCTTTTTATGATCATCTGCTGGTGTTTGGAGATCTCGGTCTGCTGCTTCCACATGTAAACAGCTTTCCATTGTCATTGATACTCATCACAATTGTTAAAAAGTACTAGAACTACTAGTATAAACCCTCCACGAAGAGCAGCAACCAAGCCAGCATGAAAAAAAAAAATGTTCTGAAAATTATAGATTCAATGCTCAGTAAAAAATATATTTAAAATTTTTGAAGAAAGACACAATTTGACAGAGAAACTGCAACAGGCTGCCACTTGAACAGTGGCATTTTAGAATGCATATCTTCTGTCATCTTCATCTGTGATGAGTCTGACTGTGGCAGAGTTATCACAGGCGTTTTGTATGTGATACAGTGCTACATAAAAGTCTGGTGGGAAAAGAGGAAAGGAGCCATAATGGTTCCCTGCGGAGCCCCCGTGCTCCAGGAAAGCATGTCAGATTCATAGTCCTGGTATTGTGGTCAGTAAATAACATAGACACAAATATAACTAATGAACTAAAGACACAAGTCTATAGTTAAAGAATTAAAGACACCACAGGTGAAGAGGGAATAGGATCATGAAAATCTCATTGATATACCGGAAATGGTTTGTTCTTTCACCCTTCCTTTAAAGGAACAAGAAACAAAACATACACACAAAATGTTAAAATGTAATTTTTCCACATCATCACACTTTCTCAGCAGTTGAATTAAGTTTTCACAAAATCTTGCCTTTTTTTTTCTTTTGTTCATTGTGGAGATTCATTAGCATATTAATGAGATAATATTGTTCCATTCAGTTCAAAATTATGTGAAGACGTAGTGCTGAAAAGATAATAAACTAACCTGTTAAAATTAAAAAAAAAATCATGATGAAATAAAATATTTACATTTCTTTGCATATGTCAAATATGCAAGTCATTTAGATTGAATTAGATAAGATGTACTTTATTATAAGTATGCTATATATATATATATATATATATATATATATATATATATATATATATATATATATATATATATATATATATATATATAGCATACTTTATATTTTTTAATCCATTTTCCATTATTTGCTCGATAATTTCTTGATAATTATTTGAAATTTAAATTAGTACACTCCCACTGCCTCTTTGTTGTTGCCGTGCCGCATATGTCCGCCAGGGGGAGCCGTCTCCGCACATTTGTGAGTCAGAGCCCGAGGCCAGAGCAGGTGTAAAGAGGTGAGGAAGCTCGAAGAGCTCGGGTTTTTCCGTCGCGGCTCGGCGGTGAACCGTGGTGGATGTGGGAATGCGGTCGCCCCGGTGGCTGTGGGCATTTCTGGACACTCGGCGGAGATGTGCGCACAAGAACGGGAGCCCACCGCGGGTGGCCGTAGTGTAAGTTAGCGGGCTGCCTCTGGGGATGTGGGTGGGAGCTCCGGACTGCGAGGTATCGGGACATCAAGGAATGCATCCTCCCATTTTACTGGAGACCTTCTTATCTTTGTTGTGGGTGACGGAATGATACAGAAGCCACGGCTTCCCCAGCAGCACCATGGAACCACGCATTGCAGTCAGCGTGAGTACTAGCGCAACAGACACCAGGAGAGCCCTCAGGGGACTGGGCAACTTACCGCTGGAAGCACTCATCAACTTTTCTGCGACTTGTTTTATTGACTGGGAGACGCACCACAGTTCCCAGCAGCAGCAATACAGTTTAAAAAAAAAAAAAAAAAAGAAAAAAAAAAGAAAATTTTTATTTTTGTAAATTCTGTTGCTCAGGTGTTGAAAATAATAACACTAATGTATAATTATGTGTGTGTAATAAGCAAGGATATATTAATTCCACATACTTGCTGACCGTCAGAGGCCGAGGCTGTGAGCGTCTCGCGCCGTGTCTGACGACTCATCAGCGGATTAATTTCTGAGGATTTTCTTCTGCCTTTTGTTGCTACGGCGGTTGCTACTGACAACCGATGAGTCCAAAGTTGTAAACAGACGAACGGCAGATCTACGGGGCCGTCACAACTTCTGCCCGGTAGTTTGGTCTATCTAATGATGGATTTCTGTCATGTATTTATTTAGGTTTACATTGTGTGGAATCCTGAGCCTCTCGCAGTCAGTGCATTTACAGACACGGTTATAACACTACCTGCTGGGTCACGGAACAAACCTATCACAGCAGAACTGAGGCCTTCCCGTGTGTGTTTTTGTCAGTGTGTAGCCGCAGGAGGGGTTTTCTAGGATTGAGTTAACTGCGGCCAAGTAGCCAGATTACTTTGGATTAGCAGGCATTTAAAATAGTCACGTTATCCCAACAGCCCTAACAGAATGAGCTCCAGCAACACCCTTTAGGCTGACTGCCAGATATTTGCTGATAAGCGATCATACAAGATGAAGGGTGGCCAGGCTGCATGCATCTGCTGCTGTTTTCAACTGCTGACACATCGAGCTAAATGTTCAGTCTGGTTTAAGCAATCATGCAAAGCCAAGAATGAAGCATGAGCAAACACCTTATGCAGGGGCATGGACTGGAAACAGATCTTCTTGTTGGTGTGAGAAATGCATGAGGGCAGATGCATTTTTATGCTTCATTGAAACAGTTTAATTGAGAGGAACATTACTTATTCGACTAGACAAGAAAAACAGTGCAGCTCAGACACTGGAGAATACAAAAATAAGGTTTTTAATGTTAGATAAATAAAATCAATCTTTTGTTTTATAAATGAATAAGTACAATATCAAAGATTCAATTGGTTTCAGCTTTTCACATGTGACAATTTGCTGTTTAAGTATCAGTAGCTCGAAGCAACAATTTTCTATATGGCTTATTCTCTCACACTGGTGCAGGTCATTTTAGAGCACTCATCTTTACAATGTTGCTTCAGTTCATTGAAGTTTATGCACAGGTTTAGCACTGTAATTTGATAAGAGCATTGCAACATCTTCATTTTTTTTTGTCAGGCATTCTTTTGTAGATTTGCGGGTGCGCTTCGGATCATTGTCCTGTGACATGACCAATTATCAGCTAAACTTTAGCTGTCAGACAGATGGCTTCACATTTGACTTTAGAGTACTTTGGCAGACAGAGATGTTCATGTTCGACTCAATGACTGCAAGGAGCCCAGGTGACTGCAAACCGCGCACAAACCATCCCCTCGCCACCACAGTGCTTGACAGCGGTGTGAGGTATTTGTGCTGATATGCTATGTTTGGTTTTCATCAAACATGGCTGTGCATTATGGCCAAACATCTCAACTTTGTCTTTGTCTGTCGAGTGGATGTTTTTCCAGAAGTGTTCCAGATGGTTCAGATGGGTCTTTAGAAACTGGATAACTCTTCCACCCATAGCTTTTCTGCCTACTTCTAACTGTTGTTGTCAATAACTTCAACATGTTAATTCGCTAACTGAGGCCTGTAGGGTCTGAGAATTGCATGATCTGACCTTGGGACGACCTTCAGTGAGCCAGTCCTGGGATAATGGGCAGCCGTCTTAAGGTTTTTTACTTGTGAA
The DNA here is from genome assembly GCA_018398805.1 of Hirundichthys speculiger. Classification (NCBI taxonomy): domain Eukaryota; kingdom Metazoa; phylum Chordata; class Actinopteri; order Beloniformes; family Exocoetidae; genus Hirundichthys; species Hirundichthys speculiger. The sequence continues at coordinate 1,827,678 of JAGFBZ010000044.1, forward strand.
TAATTTTGTCATTGCAGATTAATGGACTTGTTAATGGAAATGGTCTTACAACCCTTCACAGCTTGACGGGCAGCAGCAGCTGCTTCTCTGACTTTATTGATCTCTTTGGCATTGTGTTAGCACACATCTGAATATTCTAGCTTTCAAAATGCCAAGATGTCTGCTTTCATAGAGGCTGTCACATTCATTGGTGATCAGCTAGTGACGTGGTTTTGATCAGCAACACTTACCCTCTTAGTTTTCATGGAAGCAGCAATGTGAACTTTTTCACACACTGTTTCTGCATTTTTACATTGGTTTTTCTTAAATAATGAAAAGCTGTAATGTGCCATGTCTTGTTGTTGAAGGACCTTCCTGTGAAGTACCATATGATTATATTGTTCTTTTTCATCTAGCGATACATCTGGAATGCCCTTTTTGTTAACTTTGCTCTGATATAGAAAGTAGCAAATAATGCGATCTGGTGTCATAATTGTAGGAATATTAAAGCAACTACATTCCTGTTGTCGTGCACGTTGTCATTGTTGATTTTTACTGATTTTTTAATTTAAATTAAAATGAAAATTAGCACAGAACTCTTAAAAATGCAAGACAGTACAAAGAGCTCTGTAGACGGTTTCACCATACTCAAAGTCACAAATTGTTTGCTAAGAAATTATGTTGGTGTTTCATTAAAAAAAAAAAAAAAAACAGTAGGCTATTATGTAACTCCCAGATGATCACCATTTTTTTTTCACTTAAACTGTTATCTCTTTTGTTTACGCAGTGTGAAAGGTGACAGTGAAATGAAATGCAAAGCATCTGACGCTCAACTGTAAACCTTTTTCTGGCGTCGCCGAACACAAAAGTGACAAAATATAACAGCTTCAAGGTACAGTTCTCATCACACAAATAGTCTTCGTTGTTCATCATGGTTTGTTTATGGCAGTCACAATTTAGAGAATGGATTTATTTTTTAAATATTTCATTTTAAATGTGTAATAAAAGTACATACATTTTCCTCCTAATTCATTTTTGTATAGTGGATTCAAATAAATGACTTAAATAATGTTCTCACTTACCAGTTCTGGAGTTTCTACAGACAACAGCATCATGTTCTACGGTTCTTCTTCCGGGGCCAGTATGTCCCTCCCATCCAAGAGCCGCCTGAAGCGCCAGAGCAGGACTTTCACACAGGTGCGCACTCACAAATGTTAACACAAGCACTGTTGGTAATAGTGATTTTGATAAGACTTTGGTAAGACTTTCTGAGTTAAATATAAGTCAAATGTTTGAGTCAGAGAAAATAAATTCTGTAAAACTTGAGAGACATCCTTCACCAAGCCCAATTCTCTCTCGATTTTAAAGAAAGTGATGAGCTCTGCTTCAAAAAGAATGGGTTCTTTTTTTTTGCCCATTCTCAGTCTTCCCCCAAGTTTCATAAAATTCAGCTATTCAAAATTCAGTCCTCCCTTTCACAGACGGACAAACCAAATGCATTGATCTCATAACCCAGTCTCAACTTTTGCTTCAACACAAGGATAATAATGGAGTCTTGCTGAAGTGCTTAGTCTTCTTGTCATTTCACAAACACACAGCAGGTCACTTTGCTTGAATAGATGCTGCCTGAGTACCACAGAACCTGAAATATAAGGGGGCAGAACTCAAACTCATCCGGAGCTTTGCAGAACTGTGCCTTACTGATCTTCCCTGCGCTGGTGGCTTCCTCCAGTTATTCCAGGCAAAGCAGACAGGAACACCATTCATGTAGCCGTCAATGCTGAGCTTTCCGTTGTGGAAATGATGGTACCATGGCCTGAAATTTGTTGTGAGATTTGGCATGTCGACGTTCTTCCCCGTTTTGTCCCAACTCTCAAGCTGAATCAGAGCCTTTCATCTTCTCGGCGCAGACTGATCTCTCAGCCACTTTACCCATGTCACTTAAGCCATGAAAGGGTAGATGTGTAGCTTCTTTACTTTGGAGCTTTGTGATGTACACTCTGCAGCATCACAATTGTACATCATGGTTGTTTGTAGGTAGAAAATGGAGTAAAATAACTGGTCTGTATCCCTTGTTTTGGCTTATTGCTTTCTTTAGCAGACATGGTCGTGTCCCTGAAAAGCCCTAAATGCAAGGCGTTACCACCACCTAGCGGATTAACTAGCACCATTTTGCGGTACTCGTGTAGCCTCTATTATATTTAAACACATATTTTCCTACTTTTCTGGAGTGATGTAGCTTAGATAATTTTGACCTTATTTTTTTTATCCAAATCGTATTATCTAAAAACATTTTCACATTAGAAGCTTTACTGTCCACAACTTTAGTTCTGAATAATTAATATATTAGTGAAATAGGGGCTACCTGAGCATCACCAAAATGGTATCACTCGGTGGCAGCGCCAGTTGAAATCAGGTGTTACTGCTGCATTTGGGGCTTCTGCAAGATACGTAAGCTTCCGGTTTTAAAAGCAACTGTGAAAAATTCCTTCTGATTTGGAAGATGCTGATTTAGCTTGAGAGTAAGGACAAAACAGGGAAGAATGTAAATATGGTGAACCTTCCAAGAAATTCCAGGCTATGTTCCTGTCTATTCAGCAAGGAATTGATCAACACTGACAGCGAAACAAGTGGCGATCCTGTCTATAACTGGAATCTGGAATAACTGGAGGAAGCCGTAGTGGAGGGGGGTACATGTCGGTAAAACCCTGGAAGAATGTGAGTTCTGCCCCTCACATGTCATATTCCGCAATAGCCAGGTCGCCCCTGTTGCCATGAAATGTTGATACTCCTCGTTACCAGATGATGAAACCCACTGGCTTTAGGGATCCCTTCACTTTACCTGTTGCACCACCTTGAGGTTGATGTTCATGTCTTCTTCAAGCTATAATGAATAAAAGAAAAAAGCTATCACGACTAGGGTTTAGTGCCATCACAATGTCAAATTTTTATGTGTTTCATACTGTGTTGTGAAGAAGTACCTGCCAAGATATTAGCATTCCCATGAGCCTTTGTTGTGTACTTTGTTCTAACACGCTAAACTCAAATGGTTACTCATTATCATGCTTACAATGTTATTGTTGAAGGATTTTATTTTTCTACATGCAGCATCAGAGACTCAATACCTTTTTTTCTGCAGATATTTTGACTTCTTAATGAAGAAAAAACTGGTTCAATAACATTGTTGCACATTGTTTTTCTTAATGCACACGCTGTCTCACTACCTTTGGTTGATTGGCTGAAGCCTTGTGAACAAGAACATCTGCTACAACTAGTAAAACCAGCAGCTGTTAAAAGGGGAATATGTGGTTGCTTTTAGATGTTCATCCCAAAAATGGATCTCTAAATCTATGCAAATAAAACCCCATAAAATGTATGGAGTTGGATATCCTTATAGACAAATATGAACACATGGAATCTTTTATGTAAAACATGCAATTCAAGAAACATGGTCTGTACATAATGTCTGTAATACAATGGCATTGCCTGTGTATTCATCACTGCGTGTGTCCACCAGGTCTTGTATCGCACTCTGAGTTACAGAGACCGGGTTCCCAGCAGAAGTTGGTACAAACACCCGTGGGGACCGGCGCTCCACAACTGAACCCCCAGAGCGACCAGAGGATGACCCAGCTGAACTCTCCACGCAGAGTTCGGCCCCTGGGGTGCTGAAGATTTTTGGAGATGAAATCTGTGCTGGTGCCAACTACAAGAGTGTCTTGGCCACGCCACGCTCCAGTGCTCAGGAACTCGTGAAAGAGGCACTCGAGCGTTACTCGCTCAACAAGGATGCAGCCCGCTCTTATGTCCTGTGCGATGTGATCGGCCGATTGGAGGAGGAAGGGGGAATCGGAGGAGTGGGGTGGCGGACTGAATGCTTGCGAGCTCTGGGGGACAACGAGAAGCCGCTGTTGCTCCAGGAGTTGTGGAAGCCCAGAGAGGGACACGCTCGCAGGTTTGAGCTGCGCAGGAGAGCAGAGGTTGAAGAACTGAATGCCAAGGACAAGGATACCATCACTGCTGGTGAGGAAACACAAAAAGGCACAGCAGCTGTGTTAATTCCCTTCCTTTCTTAACATGTTAAACTCAGCAGAAAAGCACAGCTCGTTAGCTCCACAGCAGCCGGTGTGTGTGTGTGTGTGTGTGTGTGTGTTAGTGTGTGTGTATGTGGAGATGCAGAATAAGAGCTTCCGTCACAGTTTTTATCCTGTAGAGGGGATATTGTTCCCTCTACAGATATTGTGTAGCATTATTTTTTATATACATGTCGGGGTTGTGCTGTAAAGACACTGTATTTCATCAGGGTTTCTGTAAGAGGTACACATAATCAAACATGCGACAAAACATTTTTTAAAAACACAAACAGTTGTTTTTCACATTTTCAGTTTGTATGTTAAATATTTGTGCAGATGTCTGAATTTATTGGCAACATGATGCCTAGTTGATGTTGAATATTTAGCATTTGGAGACAAATAATGTGTAACAGAAATAGATTTATTATGCCTGAAGCTTATGATGTACAGATCATTCAAACTTCAGTTGCACAGAAATGGCAGAAAACACATGTCAAAGGAAAACAACAGATCAGTGCATACAGTGATGAGACTGGAAATTGTCTCACTCAATATAAATTGTTTTAAATGGCTTCCCTGATTAAAGCTTAAAATAATAATTTCAAATTTATTGTTCCCTGAATGATGGCACAAAGCCATGATGTTCTCTTCAGTGTGTTTCACAGTTGGAATAAGGGCTTTGTATTGGTTACGGTGCCTTTTTTCAGAAACATGGGGATGGGTCATTTGTAAATTGTCTTTTAAAGCTATGTTCAGAAAAGTAACTATGAAAGACAGGAGACATGTGGTACATTGTGGCTTTGGTGAATACTTTCACTTGAGGATTAATTCACACCTGTGAAAAAGTGAGTATTTACAGCAGGTTCAGTCTATTTCAGATTAAATTTAAATGAACTACAGGGTATTTTTTAATAAATATTTCCCCGTGCAACACTTTGGTATGTTTTTATTTCCCTTCTGTTCAAAATGTATCTCTGTGGTACATAAGAATAAACTATCGTCCTTTGGTTTTTGTTAACAGAATCGATTCAGAATTGGCTTTGGTATTATATTGGATCTACTGAAATTAATATATGTTATGACCAGCTTCATCCTGTAAAAGCATTCTTTGCTGTTCTTAAAGGTATTTCAGTTAATCACACAACTGCAGCTTGAACCTATTCTTCTAATGTTGAAAAACCTCGCATTATAATCACAGCAAAGAATACTTTATACCAACTACTGCACAATAATACATTTTTCATTTTCACAATAACCTCTCTATTGTGTTTTAGTATTGACAAAACTCCCACATCCTGGAGTCTTTCACTTGTGCCTTTTTCTTTACGTGGATGTGTGAGCGTGCATGCTCATGTGTGAATTCTATATATTGTCACATACACTTTTACAAAGGAGATCACACTTAAAGGTTCTGCAGGATTTTTCAGGAACAACACGAACACATCACAGCCAAATTAGTTTTATTATCATCCTTCAGTCATATGACTTATGAAGTTTCATTTGAACCAAAGGTTTGTTCACATACACACTGTCTTTGCCCACTGAGCATGTGACCAAACAGTCCAGTTTTCTGCTATTATTGTGTAGCTCTGTTGCACTCTCTTTTGTCTGACTGTGCCGACATTCATGCTGTCAGTGTGTCAGATAACTGTTTTTATTTGATGTGTAATTAAAATTATTTATTAAAATGACACAGTTAATGTGTAATGTGCAGTTAAGAAAATATAAAACAGTGCTGAAAATTGACAACATTTACAATTATATGTTGATATAATAGGAATAATCTTTACCAATACCATTTTTGTGGTATTTTGTTCTCACTTGATGCCAAATTGGATGTCACTGCAAAAGCATTAGATTGATTACAAAAGACCATAGTGTAGTATTGGTTTAGCAGTAACGAAAACTTTAATTTGACAGTGATGTTTGAGGAGGAAAATCCTGTGCCTCACACCTTTAACTGTGTATCTCTACCTACTAACTACTGTTGTGTTAGATCTGCAGTGCATGTTTGTCTTGTGCTGTGTGAACGGTGGAATGTGTGTTTGGAGATAATTCTGTGCTTGGTGTTTGGGTGCGGGGTTGTTGTTTTTTTTAGCCCCACCTACCTTCCTAACCCCTCCCACCCTGCTGTAGGGCCCAGAACCCCACAATTCCTGGCGGCTCTAATGGGTCGGTCCGGGCTGGGCAAACACAGGAGTTCCCCCCTGCGGTCTGGTGGAGTGGTACAGTCCAGCTCTAAAGGTGGGGACTGGCCTCAGGTAGGGTGGCTGTCAGTCATTGCCATGAAGACCGCCTCTACCTCTGCTGTTACCTCCATATACCAGTGATTTAGAGTGTGTGAGTAAATCTGTGTGAGCCATTGCATGGCCTCAGAGACCTCAAACTGAAGTCACAAGGAGCTGCTCACTTCACCTTTCATCACTGACTGTTGTCAGCCACATGTGCTGTTCCATTTTGTACCATTTACATCATCTGATTTTGATTCAGTTATTGGTATTTGTTGGTTTCCACTCAGCTCAAACATGAATGTCAATGCACTTGTGTCACGACAGCCTCAGTCAGACTTGGTTTACTCATGTGTCAAACATATATGTTAACAATGCATATACCAAATTTACATGCTTTTTCTCTTTGCCCTTGCCACCTTCTACCTACTTTTTTTCTTCCTCTCACTCTCTTTGATTGTCCACTTACTCTGTTCTTGCCATTCTCCCTCCCTGCACTCTCACTTACTGTTCCTCTTTAATTCCTCATAGATATTAATGCCCAGGCTCGAAAACTCCAAAGGAACAGGGCAAAAGGAACATTGACCCTGCCCCGCTCCAGCAACTCATCCTTGTGCCGCAGCCTCAGTGAAACCAGTCTCAACCAGGTGGGTCCTCCTGGTGATACCAAGTTAGAATGATTGATTTCTAGTATTCTATTTTCTGCCTTAAATCTTCAATGCATATGTGTTTCTGTGGGTGCGTGTACATGTGTTTGCAGCTTGGAGTGGGAGAGGAGCCCAAACGTTATTATTCCACCCTGCCAGGACCAGTAAGGGCCAGAGAACGTGAAGGAACCTCCAGTGGCCGTATAAAAGAGGAGGGGAGTCAGGGAGGTGGAGGGGTGAGGCATTCTCTATACCAGTCCCCCCATCTGCTGCTTCAGGGATACAATCGCCAGGTGATCACAGTGAGGAGGTTTATGTGTTACATTAGAGAATTCTACTGTGTCTTGTTGTGCATCATTCATGTCCTTTGTGTTGCAGGATTGCCTGGTCTACCTGCTCAACAGAGAGCAGCACACAGTCGGCCAGGAGACGCCATCAGCGCGCCCCAACATCTGTCTCTTTTCTCCTGACATTCTGCCCCTACATTGCCGCTTGCGCCGAGTTCCCGCATCCCGTCGCCATGCCAACAACATCAGCAAGGGAGAAGATTCAGCAGAAAATCAGCGATTCTGTGTTGCTGTTGAGCCCGTACTCAATGCCACAGTTCTGGTGAACTTCTCCCGCTGTGAGCGCTCCACCACGTTGCGTCACGGTGACCTCCTGTCTTTTGGAGCGCATTACATCTTTCTGTACAAAGACCCCACTGGTGCCAAGCCTCTGCCTGCTCAAACCTTAGCACGCCTACGCACACTGGGGCAGCTGTACGACACAGGGGTGGATGAAGGAGAGAGCAGGGCTCAAACTTGTAAAATGTGTGGCTCGGTGCTGAAGGACAGGGCAGCACAGGTGTCAAGCGTCCCAGCAGTTAGACGCAGTTGCAAACCTCACCTGCTTAAGCCCCGCAATATAGCAACAGCATCAGGAGGGCCTCCTCATTTGTCTGGAGGTGAAGTCGGAGAGGAGCTGGAGGTCAAAAAAGGAGGCTACAGCTGGAGTTTGACCAAGCTCATGAGGACCAGCTGTTGCACAGAATCATATCCCTCATCGAACCTGGAGGTTTGTGCATGAATTGACAATGTAATACTATAGCTAAATATTACACATATTACAAAAATATATGCATATAGATCACTTAAACACTTATGGTGGTGTAGCTGCTGTTTGCCGACATAATTTTGTTTGCTTGTAAGACTTCTCCTGTCACTTCAGTATATTAGAAGTGATTTTTATCAAGTCAAAACATAGAAAAAATTTGTTGCAAGTTTTAAAAAGGTTAATTCTTACATTTATTTTGACTTTTATTCAATTACATACAGCATAAACACAGTATATATTTGATCCTACGTCTCATCGACTTCATCTCAGTTTTTAATATAAAAGCTTTTCAATACAGAAAGCAATGTTGCAGGACAAGAGTGTTTGTAATTTTGAAGATTCGAAAGAAATGAAAAGTTGTTATGTATTATTGTGTATTATTAACTCGTTTGCATGTTCTCGCTCGTGTGGGTTTTCTCCTGGTGTTTTGGCTTTCTCCCACAGTCCAAAAACATATGTGCTGGGTTAACTGGTGATTATTCATTTTTTGTCAGTATGAGGGTGTGTGATTGTTTGTCTATATGTCCTGTCACTGACTGGCGATCTGTCCAGGGTGTGCCCATGCCTGAAAGCTAGAAGAATGGGTCAAAGCAACACCTGAACTATTTCAGAGCTTAGCGTACACAATGTCTTAAACATAATGTACATTTGCTATTAAAAAGTGTCCCACCCTTTTAGGAATGTTCTGCTGAAATATATAAATTGAATACATTAAATAAAAAAAAAATGAGACAAAATATAACATGAAGTTGTGGTCAAAGATTTTGGCTATTGATTCCAGTTTATATTGAACTGTCTTAGTTGCTTCAGTCTTTTAAGGTTTGTGATTGTTTCCACATTGTTGTGTGAAGTTAACAGATGTATTTAAAGATCATACAAATATCGGTTTGGTAGATTTCTTTCTTTAATTCAGCAATTCTTTTTGGCAATAGATCTTAGATTGTTGAAAAGTCTGGTTATTTCCTTCTTAAATGATGACACATTTGGAAGGAACATGTTCTGCATCTAAGTTGAGTATGTGGGTTGTGCCCATGAAAGATTTGCCAAATCTTCTCTGCCAATGCCAAACAGCTTTTTTTTTTTTTTTGCTGTTGACTCTTGTTTGGTGCATTGGATGGAATCCTATTCATCAACTAGCATTTGTTGCAAGTCATCTATTGTGGTTGTGTTGATCCCTCTGGCACAAACATTACACCCAGGTTGATCCCACTAGTGTTCAATGGGGCTGAGGTCAGGATTGCTTCCATCATGTCCACTCCCAGATTTTGGAAGTAGTCTCTGATAAACCCCACTCTGGAGGCGAGCGTTGTCACCTTGTAGGACAAAGTTTGGTCCCAGACTGTGGTGATATGGGATTGCCACTAGTTGCATAATTTCATCTCAATATCTCTCTGCATTGAGATTGCTTCCAATGATGACAAACCTCATTTTTCTGGCGAGGGAGACGCCAGCCCATCACACTGTCTCCACCCAGAAATGTTACTCTATTGGTGCAGCAATCACCAAAGTGTTCTCCGCATCTTCTCCACACTTTGACCCGATGATCCAAGTGCCATAGACAGAGTCTGGACTCATGGCTGCACATCATTACGATGTTTCGACACATATTCAAGTACCAGCAAACGTGTTGCCAAGAACAGCACAAATGAGCCTGATAGTGAAGGGCAGTCATGGCAGGCCTCCTGGCAGCCCTATGAGATTGGACATTGGCTGTGTGCGGTCTGTTCTGGATTGTCTGGGCAGAGAGCCATTGGGCATATCATCCTGCAAACCTTGACTGCCTGACCTGCCTATCATTACTAAGGACCGACAGAATGACGAAACATTTTGGGGTGTCTTTTTGGGATGCCCACTTTGCAGTCTGTGTCTGGCATTCCTCATTATATGGAACTTAGCTTTTTATTTATAGATGGTACTGGGGCTCACTCCAAATAATGCCGCAACTTGATTTTGCGGAAACACCAGTTTGAAGTTGCCCTATCACACAGGCCATATCCAGATCAGTCAAACGTGGTATGCTGATTTTTGGAGCGGACAGCTGACCACTGTAGCAGGGCCCATGCTCACAGGTGCAGTCAGCACCGGGGGTTACCAGAAGTTCAAATCAAGAGTCAAAAGCAACAGCCAAAAAAAGAAAAAAAAGTTGTTTGGCAGAAGCAAAGATTTGGCAAATCTTTCATGGGTTCAACCCACATACTCAGCTCTGTTGTACTCTGCAGCCTTTTCAAAATTAAGTATACCATGAAACACATGAAGAACATTATATTTATACAGAACACTGTAGCAGCAAAGTTAGCAAAAAAACAAAATTTGTACCACTGCCAAAACTTGGCCACAAGTGTATGCAATTCATTAACATTCAAAGAACATTTAAGAATCATTCTTTAAATCTGCATTTTTCAGATTGATTTGGATTGTGTTTGTAAAGTGAAGATGCAGTGGTGTAGTGATGTTTTTAATCAGGGAGAGTAGTTAGTCTGTCTGTCTCGCTCTTTTCCTCCCTAAGTACAAGCAGGATACAATTGACTAGTTTCAGGATACAAATTTTTCTGGTACTCTAAAGGAAATTTTAGGAGGTGGGTTTTGTTTTTGTGTCAGCGGAGGCTCCAGTGGACCCACATGACAGAGAATAGGACTGATGTGGGTGGAGATGATAGATGGATGGATGGTTTAGCTTTTGTTTTTGCTGTGTAAAGGAGCTTTCATTTGTCTTTATTTCTGCAAGTTATAACTCTCATATTCTAATCTAAAGGTTCATCCCCTTTGTTATCTGGGTAAAGCTGATTTTTTGTCTTTGATAATGTTAGATTTAAGATATATATCTGCAGTATCTTTGCAATGGTGCCGGTGAGACATTCAGACCAATATTCTATCTGTTGACTTTATTTTGAATTAGACAACATTGTGATTGCACAAGTTGCTTCCTGCATATTCAGTTCATATTCAGGTGTACCTGTTACATCGTCTGATTAATGATTTATGCCCACATTTGTACTCCTCTCCACCCCACAAGTCCCGTTTTTACAGTCTAGTGAAAAAAGGCGAGTGTTGTGAAGTGGTTGGCTGCTTTTATGAGTGTGGAGAGCTGCTGCAAAAACTCCAGTAGGATGTTACAGTGCACTTAATACATATCAAACTTCAGGTGACTAAGACTGGAATACACCACAGTGTTTAATTAAATTGTTCCTTGATGTAAAATCCTTCAGGTTAAGGTAATCAGAAAATATTGCTTACATGGCCATAATCTTAACTGATCTTAAATGGATTCATATTAGAATGTTGTAATCCATGTTTTCAGCATTCTCAATCTCACAATTGATATTCTGTTGTGCTACAAAATAGCTCAGGCGAGACCTCTAAATTTTAAAGATTGTGAGCTGAGATGCTAGGTGTATACCTCCACATGAAATAGGAAAATTTGTTTTCAAAAAGCAATATTTTGAAAACTGTTTTATTTTGCTCAGGAGACGACCATAAGCTGACACCGGCCTACCTGCTGTGTTTGTGCATACAACACTCTGCCTCAACCTTCCCTCCTGGGAGCTTTGGAAAACTGCTGCTTAAGATCGTCCGAAGAATCCAAACCATCGCATGGGTCAGTGTCAGCCTATTTTTTGACCGCTAGTCATGATCATAATTAATTAACTCTTTATACAAGGATATATATATATATATATAGATATATATATATATATATATATATATATATATATATATATATATATATATATATATATATATATATATATATATATATATATATATATATATATATATATATGTATACGATATTGCCAAAGGTATTCGCTCACCTGCCTTGACTCACATATGAGCTTTAGTTCATTCCATTCCTAATCACCCCTTTGCAGCTAGAACATCTTCAACTCTTCTGGGAAGGCTGTCCACAAGGTTTAGGAGTGTGTTTATGGGGATTTTTGACCATTCTTCCAGAAGTGCATTTGTGAGGTCACACTGTGTTGGCTGAGAAGACCTGGCTCTCAGTCTCTGCTCTAATTCATCCCAAAGGTGTTCTGTCGGCTTGAGGTCAAGACCCTGTGCAGGCCAGTCGAGTTCATCCACACAAGCCTCTGCCATCCATGTCTTTATGGTCCTTGCTTTGTGCACTGGTGCACAGTCATGTTGGAAGAGGAAGGAGCCAGCTGTTCCCTCAAAATTGGGAGCATGGAATTGTACAAAATGTCTTGGTCTGCTGAAGCATTCAGAGTTCCTTTCACTGGAACTAACGGGCCAAGCCCAGCTCCTGAAAAACAACCCCACACCATAATCCCCCCTCCACCAAACTTTACACTTGGCACAATGCAGTGAGACAAGTACCGTTCTCCTGGCAACAGCCAAACCTAAACTCTTCCATCAGATATCCAGATGGAGAAGTGTGATTCATCACTCCAGAGAACGTTCCTCCACTGCTCTAGAGTCCAGTGGCGGCGTGCTTTACACCACTGCATCCGACGCTTTGCATTGCACTTGATGTGTGGCTTGGATGCAGCTGCTCAACCATGGAAACCCATTCATGAAGCTCTCTGCACTGTTGTTGAGCTAATCTGAAGGCTACATGAAGTTTGGAGGTCTGTAGTCAGAGTGCGATTTATACAATGACAATTGGGGGGGTCAACATTTTCTAGAGATGACAAAAATGACAATTTGTCCCTTCTTTAGGGGGGTTGAAGTTGTAATTGGGGGGGGTCAAACCCCCCCAAACCCCCCCGTAATTCGCACTATGTCTGTAGTGATTGACTCTGCATAAAGTTGGAGACCTCTTTGCGCTATGTGCTTCAGCATCTGCTGACCCGCTCAATCAGTTTACATGGGCACCCACTTTGTGGCTGAGTTGCTGTCGTTCCCAAACACTTCCATTTCCTTATAATACTATTATAAGGAAACTATTATATTATAATACTACTATATTCCACAGTTAACTGTGGAATATTTAGGAGCGAGGAAATTTCACGACTGGATTTGCACAGGTGTCATCCTATCACAGTTCTATGCTGGAATTCACTAAGCTCCTGAAAGCGACACACTCTTTCACAAATGTTTGTAGAAACAGTCTGCATGCCTAGGTGCTTAATTTTATACACCTGTGGCCATGGGAATGATTGGAACACCTGATTCTGATAATTTGGATGATAATTTGGATATATATATATATATATATATTAGGGATGGGCATTTGGTCGAGATTTATTTTTATTATTATTTTATTTTCCCCTTTGGCCTGGTTGCTATGGCCCGCGCATGCGCAGATGTGTTCAGTGGCCCGGATGTTGTGGTCGAGAATAACGTGACATTTCCTGTTTCTTTACTTTAAAAAAACAACGATAATAAAACAAGAGATATCGAGGAGACTACTTAACAATGACAATTTATATCAAGGCGCCAGTATTACAGGCTTTTTGTTTCTTAAAAAGATGTGCTTGTTGTGTGCTTGATGTGCACTGCAGCTCCTTCTGGTCCGTGCTAACACCGAGTTGAGGCTAGGCTAGGCTAGGCTGATGATGAACCGCCTCCACTGTCCTTTACAAGGCTTGGATGCCCGTTGTTCAAGTGATACATCATTGTTGTTGTCGATTAATTGTAGTATTTGTAATTTGCAGTGCAGTGATTGCAGTACACTTGGTCATTTTCTAAATGAAAATGGTCCCACGCCACACTTCTCCGCGACCGCTTCATGATTAGGCGATGACCTACAGAAGCTCGCATGTAACAACTGAGCCAAGCCAGGGTAGGGTGATGGTGAAATGTTGCCCCCTGCTGCCAAATTTCTATCGGTGGCACAGCGAAATGCATCGCATTGTTTGAGGACGTGCACTGATAACCTACATTTGGATTGTTTAAAAAAAAAAAAAAACATTCGGTTCATTGACGAAAATTAATTTCTTCGACCAAACTCTTAATGATCAATCATCGATTAATCGGTTAATTATGCCCATCCCTAATATATATATATATATATATATTATATATATATATATATATATATATATATATTAGGGTTGGGCAACGATTAAAATTATTAATCGTGTTATTAATTGCATTATTTCCCTGATTAATCACGATTAATCGCATTGTATACGCAAAATCAAATAATGAATTCATTAAAATGCACTTTTATTGAAATGTTATGCTGCCATATGAACTAAAGTGTCATAACATTTGTTGTTCAAACACTTTTAACATCAGCACTTGTCAGTAACACATATTTAGTGTAAATCTTATCTTAAAAAAATGTAAAATAAAATAAAGCTTATTGCCACTGCCAGGGCATTAAAGTAATCCATTTTTAAAAAAGTTTACAAACAAAATCCAACAAAATGATCAGAACATTAAAACAGGCTATTTCTGAGGTAACAGCAGAAACTTTTATCGGGGAGTTCAACTTGGCAGTTGTTACAAATAACCTTGTTTCTGTCAAATCCTCCATCTGGGAGAACTTTAGAATGAAAATGTCCATTTTAAAATTCAGAAACTTTACCAATCCGTGTATGATTTATTCTTTCCATTTTCAATTGTCAATCAACAATTTTAAAAAATTAAAAAGTTACATGTTATTACGTTTTTCGTTTTTTAATCTAACACAAAAAAATGAAATACGAAATTAAAAAACAAGCCACAGAACTGAATTTCTTTTATAATTGAGGACTGGACTTTCTGTTGTCATTACACATCTGTGCCACTAGATGGAACCGCACTGAAGTAACCAGTAAGAAAACAGCAGGACAGTGAACACATGGAGCAGATCTGATGTAACATGGAGGAATGACGCAATCGTTTTGTCGCAGTCTAGAATATTTTTTTTTTGACAGAATTGTTAATATTGCTACCTGAGTTGCTATCTGAACTGTAAAGTTCACGGACTTTTACCATTCTCCATGTCTGTTTTAGCTTTTCCTTATGTTTACTGTTTTCCGGTTCCGCAGCAGCCAGAAACAGACTTTTCAAAACAAAAGCATGTAAGCAACATGCATTAACGCGCGATAAAATAAATGTCGGCGTTAATAAATAAATGCGTTAATACGATAATAACGTGTTAACTTGCCCAGCCCTAATGTATATATATATATATATATATATATATTAGGGGTGCAAGGGTACAGGTGGCTCACGGTATGGTCTGTACCTCGGATTTTTGTGTCACGGTTTCGGTACAGTTTCAGACCACCCGCTACCCACAATCCTAAATCCGTGAACCGCAAGATACCGAGTTTGCAGAAAGCGCAACTCGCATGTCGTAAAAGAGTGCGAGTCCAAATGGCATAAATGTGCGTCCACTTGGTCACATGTGGATGTGCACAAACGGCTCTAGCTCTTGATTACGCATCACCATATTACTTGCATACGTTTTTATTCTCTTGAGGTCAGAGGATGTCTGGTCAGCAGTTGTGGTCGATATCAGAATAGTCACGGCCAGACACGTCAGTCTGTACAGCTGTGGCTTGATTTTATACAGATGTCTGCTGTGGAGGAAACCAAGGACATCTTTGTCTCTGGTGTCAAGCTGGAAAAGGTTGGATGCAGGAATTTATTTACAATATTTCTGAAACTGTTGGTGGTTGAGGAGGAACAGGAACATTAATTGTTCGTGATCTTTAAATGCACATCCAACAATTCGTTCTGCAGTATTTTAAAAAGCACATCAGCTGCGCCAAGACGCACAACTGGTAACAACTGGATCTTAAGCAGTTAAGATCCCGGGTTTAGGGAGGTGGAAGATTGGGTTCTTTGCAGGGGAATGCCGCTCCCGCTACCTGCTATCCCTTAATAGCGGCTTTAGGAGATTTGGCGGAAGATCAGGCCCACAGACTGTGAAGTTTTTGTTAACCGTTTTCACTCCCTCGCCGGTGTATTCAACAGCAAAACCAAAAGGCTCCCACACCGGCAATTAAAAAACGTTTTTTCCAATTTCTCCGCTACCGCTGGCCATGTCTGCTTGTTTTTTTTTTTTTAATTTCCTGCACCGTTGAGCTGCAGCCAACCGGCCAAAGTGTGATAGGCTGGTCACTGTGAGTGAGCGGAGGACGAGTGGACATTGACATGCAGTGTCGGGTCTATTGCCTAAAAGGCACACACGCTCACGTGCAAGTCCAATGTAAAAGTTATTGGAACATACATCTCGTGGGACACACACACTGTATATGTGGCACACTTGCCAGGCTTTAAATTATAGGAGTGTCTCTTTCTTCGGGTTAGTAATGGTTTCATGAAGTCTGCTTCTCCAAGTAACGTCCTGAAAGTTTAATGGGAGTTTAATCTCTCTGTGTGTGTGTGTGTGTCCATGTGCATGCCTTGCAGGAGAAGACAAAGGAGCTGGCTCAGAAACAAGCCCAGCAGTAAGTCTCAGTTTCTAGCTTATTTAGGAAAGACAAGGCCTTAATTCATTTTGTATGTCAGTGTGTTCATTGTGCCAGTTTGTCTCCTGCTTAACCAGAAATCATGTATGTTTTCTGCATGCCCATGTAGTCAGGACCCGGCATCTCTGTCGCTACTAAGTATTTCAGACTTGATCCCAGACCTCCAGACCATCTTCTTTTGGATGTCTAACTCCATCGAGATCCTCTACTTTATTCAGCAAAGAGCGCCTGCTTACACACATACTATAGAGACACTACAAGGTATACACACACACACGCACAGTCTGAATAATGAGTATGAAAACAACTTGGCTTAAGAGTCATTTCTTACAGTGACAACCAGTAGATGCTTCCAGATGCTACAGACCTTGCTTTCCTTCTTGCTCTAAACTTAAGTGTGCCTGTGTCCCTGTCATTTGTTAATAGGGTCAAAGGAGTCGTTGCTGTCTGCGACCATATCAGCCAATGAGGAGGCAATGAGTATCTTGGAAGAAGTAATCATGTACACTTTTCAGCAATGTGTCTATTACATCACCAAGGTAATCTGGCACCACAGAAACAAAGTCATATTTTAAATAAGCAAGGATATTATTGTCATGTTTTTAAATCTGCTAAATGAATGATAATGCACCATTTGTTCAAAAAGGTGCGTTAAAGTTAAGTTATTACACACACATGCACACACACACATATACACAGTGGATGACGAGATTCGATAGGATACCAAAAAGGTCATGTTATTCTGTTTTCAGAACACGTTCATCATGGCACATTTCTCTTTGTGTATGTGTGTGTGTGTGTGTATGTGTGTGTGTAGGCTCTTTATGTGGTCTTGCCAGGTTTGTTAGACTGTAATCCATTCCCAGTTGACAGCTCTGAGCCCTGCTGGAAAGGAGGTGTCGGGTTTCCTGAACCTGTACGAAGGGTCCTGCAGGTAAGCATGTACACTGTACTATACAAAGATAAGCTCAATAAAAACTACACTACACATAAGCTGGTATTTTTAACTGTCCAATGTGCAGTGATAATGTGCTCACCTCACACAGTCTTTAGTCTATGCATACACATTTCTTAGAACACCTAAAGCTTTATATGGTGAAGTGAAAAAGGAAGAAGGTGACACACATAAACAGAACATTTTACTGGTATAGTGTAATAAAGATTTTTTGGTGAGGGGTCTCATTTGTTATTTGCTTTTATTACACATTCTTGTTTAATTGTCACTGTGAAAAATATCAGCTTTTTCACGCAGTGTTAAAAGACCTTGCTAACACATCTTTATGAGGAGAAAACATATTTAGGGATTTTTCTTGTTTTTTCACACAATATGACAGTTGGCTAATGTGCTGTTTTAGACTGAAAAAACATCCAAACACAAATTAAGCGTTCACCAGTGTCAGATAAAGCAAGGGTTACCAGTCCCCTGATGCTGTATTTTAGTGTGAGACATTTTGTTTTTTGTTTCTTTCTTCTTATACAACCTTCTTATACTTATCTTTGACATTGACTGGGTGATTTGCTCTGAACTTAGAGGTGATCTCTTTTGTCTTTTTTTTTTCCTGCTCAACAGTATTTGTTTTGTCTGTAACTTGGAAATTAAGATCACCACTTCTTCGATGGGTGTCTCAAAATCACATCAATTAAAACCGTGCTTCTTCTTTGTTTTTGCTTTCAAAGTCAGATCTTTTTAGTTTGTGAGGCACACAATGTTTTGCAAATTACTAAGAGAGGGCATGCATCAGTTCATGGCTACGAATGAGAGTAAAAATCTAGTTTGCACGCTAGGTAATCTTTTTAAAATGATGACTAAGATTTAACAAAGAGAACACAAAACTATATAAATCTGCCAAAAAGAAAGCATTTATTAATTTCTCACTTTGTGTGAGAAATTAATAAAAAATGTTTTGCTGTATTTATACAGAATTGATACATTTTTAATAGAGACAGTATGTGACAGGTATGAAATTGATTCCTGAATTACTGGTCATGTGGTACGCAACTGCAGGTTCTGCCGTTTTTGAAGACTGCCTCTAACATTTGCAAAGATTAAACCTGTGGATACACCGAAAGGGAAGAGTCCATGCTCAAAGTACAGATTCATGGGACAAATTGAATGTTTCACATTTCCCAGGAATGCAATTCAGACAGCAGTACATTTCTTTATGTTTCCCTTGTGAGTTAACACACATAAACAAGATCTGCACAGCTGAACTCAATGTTCCACTTTATTTTTTTCTTTAGTCAAGGCGCTCAGTTTCTACTTAGGTCATGAGAAATTACTGTATTTATTCAAACTGTGACATTTTTAGCGTAAAAATGTCAACATTTCGCAATAATATAGTCCCTATTTTTAATTACAGAAACAAAAAAAAACACTCACATTTACAGGGGTCGAGGAATAAAGCAGAAGGCAGGGGGTGAGAGGTATCTGATGGTGATCTACATGATCTTGGGTTGTAAATTTTAAAGTGGACGCTGCTGGGAAAGAATTGGATTAGATTAAATTTTAGGGTAGTTTAGAGCTTGTCTGTGTATGTATGGCCCATTAGCAGACAGTATGATAGTTTTATTTTGGCTTCCCAGTTAGGTAATATTGCTTTCTTGGCTGCAATTAATGCTGTTGTAATAAAGATTTGGTAGTCTCTAAGCTTGTGGCTTTCCAACTTAATAGGAAACACTGTATAGTGAATGACTATTTGCCCAGTCATACAACTGTTGTATGTTTGTTTGAAATGGTCAAAGGTAATAAAGGAGCTGTCACTGAATAGGTGTCCCAGGGTGGATACTCCTCTCTGCTTCCTTTCCGGGAAATTAATGAGTTTATTATTAATTTTGAACATTGGCTTATGCCAAAGAGGGGGGGGGATTTATGGCACTTGTTTTACACCAAGGAGGAAAGCTTGTATTTATTGTATTGATTGGAAACAGTTGTGGATCTAAACTGATTTGTCAATGCTTGCAGTGCATTCAATGAGACGTTCTTTTCAGATTGATCCCTCAATATCGAACCAAGAAGAATCTATATTGCTTGTCTAGTGTGGGATATACAGAAGGCGGTGGGGAAAGTAGTAATAAAAATAAGCTGCCACCATGTGGCTCGGGTCTGGTAGAGTGTGGATAATTTAATCCTGGACTTTTTCCTTTCTCTTTAAGTGTAGTGACTGCTGATGGAGCAGAACTCTTAAACGGATTAACTGGGCCTTTGAAAATATATAAATTGTTTCTCAGTGCAGGAAGCATGGTGGCTTGGTGGTTAGCACTGTTGCCTCGCAGCAAAAGGGTTCTTGGTTGAAATTTTGTGTGGCTTTTGCATGTTCTCCTTACACGTGGGTAAGGTATTCCAGCTTCTTCCCACAATCCAAAGACATGTAGGTCAGGTTAATTGGTGATTCTGAATTGCCTATACGAATGAATGTAAGTATGACTTTGTTTGCCTACAAAGCACTGGCTACCAGTCCAGGGTGCACCCTTGCCTTTTACCCAAAGAAAGCTGGGATAGGCTCCAGCAGATCCCTGTGACCCTGCACAGGAATAAGCGGGCATAGATAATGGATGGATGGATCCACAGTGCTTTAGATGTTTCCTACATGGGAACATTTACAAGAAATTCAGTAATAATTTATTAATCCCTGAAGGGATATTATGTTGCAGTAAAAAAGAAAAAAAAGTCAGTTAGTATTATAAAGACACTATAAAGACAACATAGAAGGTTATAGCTATGGGCAAGAATGATCTTCTGCATTGCAGCAAACCTGAAGAAGTCTGACTGGAAACACTGCTGTTTAATCACCATGTTGTGTAGAAAATGTGCAGTATTGTCAGTTATTTTGTTTATTGTTTTGCATCTTATGCAGTGTGGTTCTTTGCTCAGTTTGCCCCAGAGGCTCTGGAGCAGCCCCTACCACAGAGCCAGGCTTCTTTATCAATTAGTTCAGTTTGTTTGACTCACTGAAGTAACTAACTGCAGATAAAACCATACTCTACACCACATATAAGACATATGCACATAGGCATTTATAGAACACAATTCGAACACAATTCGTGCACAGAACTGTTTTCAGCCCGGATTTGAACATTGTCAGAGTTGAGGCCTGTCTCACATCTTCTGGAAGACTGTTCCAGATTTTAGGAGCATAAAACTGAAATGCAGCTTCACCTTGTTTAGTCCTGACTCTGGGCACCAGCAGGAGACCACTACCTGAGGTTCTCAGAGTCCGAGTTGGTTCATATGGCTCTAACATGTCCGAGATGTACTTTGGGGCTCGACCATGAAGAGACTTGTACACAAGTAGAGCTGTTTTAAAGCCTATTCTCTGAGTGACAGGAAGCCAGTGCAGAGACCTCAGGCACTGGACTAATTATGGTCGTATTTCCTGGTTCTAGTCAGGACTGGTGCAGCAGCATTCTGAAAGTACTGCGATTGTCTCACAGTTTGTTTAGAGCCCAGTGAGCAGGCTGATACAGTAGTCTAACCTGGTGGGGACGAACGCATGGATTAGTCTTTTTAAATCTGGTTTAGACACTATTCCTTTGATTCTGGCAATGTTTTTTAGATGGTAAAAAGCTGCTGATGTTATTGCTTTAATGTGGCTGTTAAAGTTCAAGTCTGAATCCAATATTACCCCTAAATTTCTGACCTGATTTTTAGGTTCTATAGAGAGTCTCAAGGTGACTGATAACACTTTCTCTTTGTTTCTGTGGGCCACAGACAGTGATTTCAGTTTTGTTTGAGTTTAGTTGGAGAAAGTTGTTTTGCATCCACATACTGATCTGGTCAATGCAGTGACACAATGAATCTACAGCCCCATGTTCTCCTGCTGTCAGTGACACATAGATCTGAGTATCATCTGCATAGTTGTGGTAGGACACATTATAGCTGTGTATTAGCTGGCCTAATGGAAGCATGTACAGATTGAACAATAGGGGTCCCAGGATTGACCCCTGGGGAACCCCACAGGTCATGGCCATTTGGTCTGAGACACAGTTACCAATTTCAACAAAGTATCTCCTGTCCCTGAGATTGGACCTGAACCATTTTAAAGCAGTTTCAGAGATTCCCACCCAGTCTTCTAATCTCTGTAATAAGATCGCATGGTCAACTGTGTCAAAGGCAGCGCTTAGGTCCAGCAGAACTAAGACTGAGACTTTGCCTGCATCTGTGTTCAGGTGAATATAATTTGTCATGTTGATCGGGGCTGTCTCAGTGCTGGGGTGGGGCCTGAAGCCTGATTAAAAACTATCAGAAACATGTTAGACAGGAGAAAGTCAGTAAACTGTTGATATACCACTTTTTCTAGGACTTTGCCAAGGAATGGCAGGTTTGATATGGGCCATTAGACATACAAGATATGCTACATATACTGAAGGACCTAACCTTCTTCAAGAGGTATAGTCTGCTTGGCTTGTAGACAGCTACAATATTGCATTTCCAGTACAATCTGTTGTCAAGGTGGACACTCAGGTATCTGTAGTCCTCATCCACCTCAACATCCTCTCCCATTATGGAACTCGTGTTTTATTTAATAGGGCTTATTCCAATTCATCCTAAAATCCACAGTCATCTTCTTTGCTTTGTTCTCACACCATGCCACAAAGTGGTCCAATGGTTCTCTGTACTTAATCCCCTTTCCAGCACTGATGAACACAACAGTGGAGTCATCTCAGTATTTCAGGAGATAACATGACTCTAAATTGCACTGGTAGTTAGAGGTGTACAGAGTGAAGAGAAAACGTGTGAGTGTAGTCCCCTGTGGCAACCCTTCAGCTTCATAAACTGTGTACTGTTGATGAGGTTGTCAGGGTGATTTTGGAAGTGTCTGTGTGTGTTCTTTTTTTTTGCCCAATATGCTAAATTGTGTTAAACACACAAGAGAAACTAAAGAACATGATTCTTACAGTGCTACCCGCATGGTCTAGATGTGAGTGGGATTGCTGAATCAAGTCAATGAATTTCTGATAGATTAATGAATTTTATTAATTTGCCTCAAGGACGTTTGGTGAAAATGGACTCATTAGGGTTTAAAAGTGCTACTTAATTAAATCTTCTTCAAACAACATATAATTTAACAGTTTAAATGAAGGTTTTGTAGTTACGCATATATCAGTATGCAAAAATAACTGATATATGCAATCTGCAACCATTAAATATCTCGACTTTCACTTTGCTTTATTTAATATAGTGTAAACAATACAGTGATGAGCCACAACATTAAAACCACTGATGGCTGAAGTGAACAGTTATGATGACGGTATGCTCTGCAAGTAAGTTTAGCCCCTGGAAGCAACTGGAGGACAGGAAAACCTCAGGGGCAGGTATTGGTCAAATGGATGAGCCAGCTGTCTATCTGTCTCAAGTAGTCTTCAGGGGAACGAGGTCAGCAAAGCACTGCTGGCTGAGCTTATGCACAAATCAAACTCTAGTAGGAAGCCATTCAGGGGAAGAAGAACAAAAGCATTGAGTGTCATTCTTTGAGTGGAAGGAATACACTGAGACAACTCCAGTCCACAGAACCCCCACCCTGAAACACATGGCACCCAGAATCTGATAAAAGACATCACAGGAAGCTCCCACCAGGTTCCTGTCACCTTAGCTCAGAGCAGTTTTTTTACACAACGAATGGGTTCCACAAAATATTAGACAAGTAGTTGTGTTGTGGCTGATCACTCTATAGTTTAAGCAAAGAGACGCAAATGGCTGGGCGCAGCATTGATTTTGTACTGTTTTATATGTTTTTGTCAACATTTGATGCACAACAGCAACAACAAGTATGTATTTTTTATAACAAGAGCATTTTTGTGTATGCAGGTGTTTCAGAGTGCACAGGAGCTTTTGCAAGGCTACCAGGTTCACCCTGAGATCCAGGCTCAGATGTTTGCTTACCTCTTCTTCTTCTCCAACGTATCACTGTTTAACCAGTTAATGGACAAAGGTAGGGCAAAAACCATGCACGGCACCTCTCTCTCTTCCATTAGACCTCCCTGTGGGTTTGTACAGTTATTAGTGTACGTGAGAGAGACAGTGAGCGAATGTGTGTGCCCTTGTATCCTTGTCAGCATTTTGACAGGGACTAACCCAGATTTGTCCTCAGTGCCCTTCTCCTATCTGCATTCTCTTCCTCCGCCTCCATCTCCTCCTCCTCCTTTTTCTTAGCATCCTTCTTTCCATCTGGCCATCAGGGTATGAGACAAAGAAGAGAAGAGCTGAAACTGAATAGAGGCAAAAAGAGAAAAGTTAAAGAAGGAAAGAGCAAAAAGGGCAGAGTGAAGGGTAAAGGACTGGAAGGCAGTTCAGTTGTTGTGATCACCCTTCTAATCCTGTATTACCTTATAATAGAAAAAAACATGTACATGTCCAGCCAGCTCACCTTCTATATCCATTGTATGGCACACCCACATACGCACTCACAAACATGCCATTTGTCTTCATTAGCTGGTGGAGACAAGAGAGATCACATGTTTGAGAAAGAGAAATACCTCTATAGTCATGCAGAAGCCACATTGTCCTACATCTCATCACCTTCTCCCTCTCCCCCACTCTGTGTGTCTGGATTTCTCCCTCCCTCCTTTGCTCCTCTTTCCGTCGCTCATTGATATTTCTCTGCTGATGGTGTCCATGGAAACAGAGAAGTGAGTTTCTGGCAGGTATAGCTGACGTTTGCATTGGGTTTCCGCAAGGCACGCACACACATTCACCCACCCACTCACATTCAGCTACACCTTCTGAAACACTAAACCCTCTGTGTTATAGTACAGCTCAGAAAAGAAGGATACCAAGATTAGGAGATATAATTTGGCTGTTTGTATGGTTTCACATCTTGCTCATTTAAAACAGATAATAATGTATAGCTATTTATATATAGGACTGTTTGATTGATGGTTTATGATGGCTTGATTTAGATGTGTGTGTGTGTGTGTTTCTAAACAACTGCTATGAAGCATTATCATACCTTTTCCAAGACGTGATGTCTCGACTGTTTAAGATGCCTCAAACATAGATTACTCTATGCCTAGACATAAGCCTATTACAGAGGGGAGGGTCTGTGTGTGGGGGTGCATCCAAGACATATGGTAGAATATTTGAATGGTTATCTATGTATGCTCATCAGAGAGTGCCGCTGGTTTGTTGTTGTTTAATATTCTTGTCATGTGAAACTTTTAGAGAAACATTGTGTGAAGCTAAAACCTTGATGGTCCTTCCTCTAAAACCTTCATCGATTTGTTACATATAAAATAGAATCCTTATATGTTCAAAAAGCCTTTTTGTATCACAGTTTTTATACTGTTTCCTTTTGGCATAATTTTTCTGAGGCTCTAATTCTGATCCCAAAAGTTCGATGGAAAGTCTCAAGTCATTATGGTGTCATCTAAATTAAATATCTACTGATCAGTGGGCTGGCAGTTATACTGAAAAAAATGCCATCACTTAAGAGCCACTGATAATACTGTAGTAATGACCAGGGACAATATGGCAAGTCTTGTAATTCCACTTTGTCCCCTAGAAGTGTACTTTGTGGTGTCCCATACCAGGAGGTGAAACATGAAGTGTCTTGCAATGTGCTGCCCCAAAGTGGTCAGAAGTGGTCTTGCTACATAGTGTGGATTTATACATACTTAAGTTTCTAATCACCTTTTAATCATCAAACAGCAACTCCACCTTTCTGTCCAAATATGGCCACTTTTGGCTCCAGAAAGACAGAGATGGTAAAAACCTTTGAAACGCCAGTTCACCAAACAATGAACATTCAAGTGTGACTAATTTGAATCTTTGAAACTTAAATGTATCTCTTCAGTATATATATATATATATATATATATATATATATATATATGTATATGTATGTATGTATGTATGTATATGTGTACACTTTTTTAGCATAACTTCCTGAGTTTTGTTCAAGATACATTGTTCAAGATACATTGATTAGAGAAGTAAAAAAAAAAAAAAAAAGGAATAATTCCACCTGTGACCCTGCATAGGACTAAACAGGTATGGATAATGGATGGATGGATGGATGGATGGATGATGGATGGAAATATTCCAGGGCTCCTATAATAAAAGTGCTTTTGTCTGATGTGATAAGGTCTCTTAATTCATCAAGGAAATAAATGGCAGTTTAATGGGTCATGAACACAGCTGCACCCCTGCATGAAGCAGATAGCATATAAGGAGCCTGTAGCAACCAGAGACCAGAGCATGTTAAGCTAATTGTCTCTGAGACACTCCAAGTAAGGCAATGACCAGAGGAAGAGAAGGGTGGGACATCAACATAACGGGATGAAATATACGAAAATAGGAAATATATTAGGGCTGCCTTGGTAATGACAGGCAGTACAATTCTCTAGCAACCAACAGTTAACTATGAAGTGAGGGACAACAAGCTAGTTAGGCATAGAAACATTTTTATAATATTATACATTTCTGTTTGCAATTATTGTACATTGCAATTATTTAACTGTGGAAAAATTGAATGCAATGTCCATTTTCTCTTTCTTAGTTCTTTGTTACAGGATGATAAAGGTCTGGAAAGATCTTGTCTTGGAGAGATGGGAGAAAAGACAGGATTTAATTAGACTGTTCAGCAACATCTCAGAGAGTGAAAGAATACCTGAGAAATGAATGAAAAGTGTACTAGTACAGATTTTCAAGAACGAGTGTGATGTCCAGAACTGTTGCAACTATAGAGGTGTAAAGCTAATAAGCCACACAATGAAGAAAGAAAAATGGTTACAATTTGTGAGCAGCAGTATTGTTTCACGCCAAGAAAGACCACTAAGGTCAGAAGGAGTTGCAATGTGTTTTTGTTGATTTAGAAAATTGCCTAAGACAGAGTACTGTGTAATTGTGGTATTGTATGAAGATGTCTGGAGTGGTATAGTTAGATTGGCACAGGACATGTATGAGCATAGCATGACAGCAGTGAGGTGTGTCGTAGGAGTAACAGGGTTTCATGTGATAATAGGACTGCATCAAGGATCAGCCTTCTTGTTTGCTATGTGATGGACTGGTTGACAGATGAGGTCAGACAAAGGTCTCCATGTACTATTATGTCTGCAGACGACTTTGTGATCTATAGTGAGAGCGATGAAGGTCACACCAAGAAAGAAAATATATGTAAATGAAATGGAAGCAGGTGGAATAGTGGGGATGCAAGGGAGTGCAGGTATTTAAATACTCAACTGTGCAGAGTGATGGGGTGTGTGAAAAAGAGGTGAAGAAGAGAGTGCAGGCAGGGTGGATTAGGTGGAGAAGAGTGTCTGGAGTTATCTGTGATAGCAGAGTAGCAAAAAGAGTGAAGTGAAAAGTTTATAAGATAATAGTAAGACCATCCTTCCTCTATGGATTGGAGATGATGGTGTCTGACCAAGAGACAGGAAAGCGGAGCTGGAGATCTGGAGAACTGAAAATGTTACGATTTTTGTTTGGAGTGATCAGGATGGATAGGATTTAAAATAAGCATATGAACTGCTAGAGTTAGAAAGTTTAGAGATAAACTAAGAGAGGCTAGATTTGGGTGGTTTGGACATGTAGAGAGAAGGGTAGTGAATAGAGGGATGCTGGATATGGAGGTGTCGGGCAGGAGAAAAACAGGGGGACCAAGAAGATTTCTGGATGTGGTGAAAGAGGAAAGGCACTTGATTGGCGTGACAGATTGAGATTCAAAAGACAGGGTGAGATAAAAACAGGTCATCCACTGTCATGATGCATAAGGAGAAAAGTTGAAAGGAGAAGCAGAAGAAGGTTATCTGGCACTGAAAAATCTTGGAATGAAACTGCCAAGAATCCACATTATATTATATTTTAGGTCATATTTCAGAAGTATTAGAAGTATTATGCCTGCAGTAAGGTGATATAACACCAGACTGCCAAACTGATGCCTGCATCACAGTTCCTCTATCTAAACTATTAGTTATTCAATCTACAAAAGTTTCTTTCAGTTCTGTGATGTAGAGGAGATACAATAATTATATAATAACAACAGGAATGTAGCTGGTCTGCTGTGCAGTAAAACATGCAAATTAAGCTGAGACCTCCTGCAGCAGTATATTTGTATTCTGTAGGGGGTAGCGGGCATGCTACTGTTTCAATCACAGACTTCAATCACAACTCAATTAAAAATTAATGTCTTTATTGTCGCACAGAACAACATGTATATATGACACACACATATTCACAGACACACAGTCTGTATTCTGCTTTCCATTTCTCTCAGATATGTGCACAGTCTTGAATACAAATTTACTGCAGTGTTTTTTTTTTTTTTTTTTTATAAAATACCTTAAGATCACTGTGTGTGTTTGTGTGTAGGTACAGTTCGGGGTTGGTTCCAGCGTTCCAAAGCACTGCAGATACAAGCTTGCTTGCAGATGGTCATGGAGTGGGCAAGCAGGTCGGGTTTGGGACATCTGGCTGAAAAATTCTTCACCAAACTCAATAGCACTGTGTCCATAATAGCCACGCCCCCACACCAGCTCACACAGGTGATGCAGCCACACAAAAACACACATCAACAGTTCGATCTCATTCAAGATCCATCCTTTTCTTACCTTTCCATTTCATTATTACCTCAGGGCACTAAAGAGTTGACTGACTGAATTCAGTTTTCTTGACTTATCCTCTCCTTTCTGTATGCAGTTGAGCTGGCGAGCACTGACCAGTGAACATCCAACTCTGAAACCAGTGCAGCTCCACAGGATTCTCACCCAGTACCAGCTCACAGCGGACGTAGGCCCTGTCCCGACATGGCAACCCAGCAGTGAGGACGAGGCGTATATATACA
This sequence comes from Hirundichthys speculiger, assembly GCA_018398805.1. Lineage (NCBI taxonomy): Eukaryota > Metazoa > Chordata > Actinopteri > Beloniformes > Exocoetidae > Hirundichthys > Hirundichthys speculiger. Next base: position 1,855,846 of record JAGFBZ010000044.1, read on the forward strand.
GAACAGGTACATGTGTGAACATACAGTTTAACTGAGTTTGTGTTCATTTATTTTTGTGGTAACAAGCATTAATAAAATCATTGCAATATAAAATCTTCATGTTGTCAATACACAATAAGTTTATTGGATTCTGATTTAATGAAACTGGCTGTACCCGATGTGCAATGCAAGTTGATTGTGCACTAGTATTATTATATTATATAGAGATTTCTGAAGTGAGTACAAGATACTTGTGTGAAGAAACATCTGAGCTACTGCTTAAAGGTATCCAGGTATACCTGGATATTAATCTACATGCCAAAGCCAAAAACCCCAAAAAAACAGTGATTTTTAAAAGTGACTTACTCGAGTACAGTCAATTACAGTGAACTATAAAAAGCACCAAGCATCACTTCTTAGTGTTATTAAGAGACTGTATGTTGCATAACCCTTGAAGATTTTAGTTGTGAAAGCTGCAAAACACAGTGAAATGTTTGCAGAGGACAAATGTGTGTGCATATTTGTTAACATCAGTTTGCATGTGTTTAGTTGACCTGCTGGAGAGCTTTGAGAACCACCCTCCCATTGTACTGCCCAGTTCTGGCTTCAGAGTGGATCTGGACAGTGATTGTGTCGAAGACAGCATCTACAGACAGCTGCTCTATGTCCGGCACTACCTATGGGGGCTACGGACCAAGACACAAACTCTCACCAACCCTCCCACTGTTCACACACAGTCCAACGGAACCAACACTGCTGACTGGCCAGACGTTCAGGTCAGAAATATTCTGTCAAATACACACACCTAGCAGTAATCCAGACCATGTGCTTCGGCAGCTGTGGTTGTTGAGGAAGTCTTCATAATCCTGTATCTGAGAGACAAAACCTTCTACTCCAGCCAACCCAAGCACACAGACAAACCTAGACATAGTTAAATCATGGTTAATCTGATTAGTCTTTAGGCTGTCTAATTAGTGGAAACGGCTGACTAGACCATAATCCCTAGTGTTACAGCACCCTCATACATAGACATGCTCACAAAACTTTAAATATAATGAGTAGAAATGCTGTTAATAAAATGATAATGCATTCAAGTTTTAATGCCATCTATTGACATTATTATCTGAAAGCAAACTATACTGCAACCTTAACCTTCACTGGTGAGGGATATAATCCTTTGCATCCTTCATTGCACCCTCACTATCTGAGATTGTCTTCTAAAATTTGTCTTTCCATTACAACACAGAGGGAATTGTTTCCTCCAGCGCACAGCAGTCCCCGTTCTGGGGGTGCCGGAGATGAGGTGATGGCAGAGAAGGCAGAAGAGAGAGGACGGGACAGACCCTCAGGCCAATCACACACACAGAGTCTCAGAAGGAACGGCACGATTCATCACCCTCGAGCAGCAAATCCAGATCCTTCCTGCATCCTGACACCACCCAACAACCCCTTGTACCCAGAGAGTGGAGGGGGTGGAGGTGGAGGCCCCGGGCCAGTCATTGGGACCGGCATTCAGACTAACGGCTGCTCCAGCAGAACTGCAGCAGAATGTAAAAAGACCAATGGACTCATCACCAATGGACTTGAGGGTAAGCTGAATGACATACTTGCAGGTGGCAGGATAACAAACATCTGGACAGCATAATGGAATAAACAAGAATCACAGTCAGTTTAAATAGGCAGAAGAGTGTCATGACTCTTTTTCTCTCCTCTTTTAGAATCTGCATATCTGACTGCAGCAAAAATTTACAGCATTTGACACTGATAAGCCCAATCCATTTTATAAGTGATTTCTTTATTTATGATTTGAACCAATGCGTCCCTGCTTCACACATCATCAGTATAATGTACAGTGCATAAATTTCAAGGCCACTTGTGTTCATGCGGTTTAAGTTGAGTTATCATATATGCACTAAACCAGTTGACACTGCATCTGACATTTATTACATTGTTCTGCAATATTTCTTTCGTAAGACATACACTATATATATTCTGACAGGTGACAAATTAAAGGAGAATTCAACATAAAGTGTCTCTATAAGCTTTAGAACTAAATATAAACCTTCTATCTACAACCCCAGTTCCAAAAAATGTTTTAAAACTTTGTGTAAAATAAACTCATTTAATTTTCTAGTAGAACATAGAAAACATATCAGATGTTAAAACTGAGACATTTGACCATTTCATGGAAAGTATTAGCTCATTTTGACTTTGATGGCAGCAACACATCTCAAAAATGTTGGAACAGGGCGATGTTTAGTATTGTATAACATCCTCCTTTTCCTTTAACAACTGTCTGCAAACATCTGGGAAATGAGAGGACCAGCTGTTGGGAGTTTTAGGAGAGGAATGTTGTTCCATTCTTGTCTGATGCAGGATTCTAGCTGCTCAACAGTCCTGGACCTTTGTTGGCTAATTTTTGTTTTATCATGTGCCAAATGTTTTCTATTTATAAGATTTGAACTGCAGGCAGGTCAGTTCAGCTCCTGGATTTTTCTCCCATGAAGCCATGCTGTTGTGATGGATGCAGAATGTGGTTTAGCATTGTTTTGATGAAATATTCCCTGAAAGAGATGTATGGATGAGACTGTATGTTGCTCTAAAATCTCTATGCATTGATGGTTGCTTTTCACAATGTGTAAGCTGTCCATGACATAGGCACCAATGCAACCCCATGGTTTCCAAAAAGAATTACAAATTTTGATTAATCTGACCTCAAAACAGTTTACCATTTTGTCTCAGACCTTTTTAGATGAGCTTTGGCCCAGAGAAGATGGCGGTGTTTCTGGATCGTGTTCACTTATGGTTTCTTCTTTACATGATACAGTTTTAACTTGCATTTGTGGTTTGCACAGCCAACTGTGCTGACAGACAATGATTTATATGATTAATAAAGTATTTTTCATTTTCATTTCATTTCATGATTTCTGGAAGTGTTCCTGAGCCCATGCAGTGATGTCCAGTACAGAATCATGTCTGTTGTTAATGCAGTGCTGTCTGAGGACTCAAAGATCACATGCATCCAGTTTTGACCTTGGCCGTGTCGCTTGCGCAGACACTCGTCCTGATTCTCTAAATCTTTTGATGATATGATGTGCTGCAGACAGCGGGATCTTCAAAGTCTTTGCGGTTTTATATTGAGGAACATTTTTTTCTGAAATTGCTCCACAACGTTTAGATGCAGTTTGTCACAGAGTGGTGAACCTCTTCCTGTCTTTACATCCGAGAGGCTCTGCCTCTCTGAAATGCTTCCTTTCATACCCAGCCATGTTACTGACCTATTACCAATTAATCAAATCAGTTGTTAAATGCTCCTCTGTTTGTTTGTTTTTGATTTGCTTCAGTTACTGTTATAGCCTTTTGTTGTTCATTTTTCAATAATTTTAGATGTGTTTCTGCCAAGTCAAAAATGAGCTAATATTTTCCATGAAATGGTAAAATATCTCAGTTTCAACATTTGATATGTTCTTCATGCTCGATTGGGAATAAAGATGAATATCAAAACAGCATGGCCTGGCAGGAGAAGAGTCCAGGTGCTGAACTGGCCTGCCTGCAGTTCAGATCCTTCACCAACAGAAAATATTTGGCGCATTATAAATGAAAAATCCGGCAGCCGGTCTCCTCACTTCCCAGATGTTTACAGACAGTTGTTAAAAGAAGAGGGGATGCTACACAATGATAAACATCACCCTGATCCAACTTTTTTGAGATGTGTTGTTGTCATCAAATTAAAAATGAACTAAAATTTCCCATAAATTGGTTAAATGTCTCAGTTTCAACATCTGATATGCTCTTCATGTCCAATGAGTAAAGTATGGGTTTATGAGATTTGCAAATCATTGCATTCTGTTTTTATTTACATTTGACATTGAATAGCAACTTTGTTGGAATTGGAGTTGTATGGACTAAAAGATAGCAAAATATGTCACAGATCACATGAAGAGATCAGTACACAGGCTTATTAGCGTGTCTTGGCTTTTGACTCATTCATTTCCTTTCAAAACTAATTTACTTCCTTTTTTCCAGTGTAAGGACTACCTGAACAGCAATGAATGGCAAGAAATTGTACTTTGCAATTGCTACTAATGGGAGAACAAGTAAAAAAAAAAAAGAAAAGGAATGTTAGATTCATGCTCATTACTCCTCCACCTCATAGAGTAGTTATGGTTAACAACAAATGCTTATTTAATCAGCATACAGTCCCTGATGCGGACGCAAATGATGCGATTTTACATTTCTTTTTGTACTAAGAGTAGTTCTAAAATATGCTAAAATATAAATTACCATTAACATCTAAAATATGAATGTTTGAGTTTGTTGGTCAGTTTCCTTACCTGAATTCTAGTTGTGTGTTTACTTGGCAGTCTATGCAATAGCTCTTTTCACACTATCCTTTAAAGGTGGACTTGTTGGATCTTTACTCATACTTCGTTGTTCTTTTTTACAATACTGTGGCAGAAATAGAGTTATAGTTGAGGTGACTATGGTCTACATTAGTGTTCCAATTCTGATACCAGTATCGGAAATTGCTCCAATACTGCCAAAAATATCGGTATCGGCATCGGTATCGGCATCGGTATCGGCGAGTACTGGAGACCAGGTACCAACCGATACTAAGTAATTTATATTTAATGATTTATTTACTGGTTACTTCCATTATACTACCAGCAAAAAGAAATACTTTTTAATTTTGCAATACTGTTTTATACTGTTCTATTTGGAATCAAATATAGACATCAATGGCTTGGATTTGCTGTATTTATCCATGTTTCACAACAATGATAATTATATTACAGTCAGGCAATTTTTGGCATTTTTTTTTAATATCACACTCAGGATCGGTAGTTGGTATCTGGGGCGCCGAAAAGGGGGGGTAAAGGATACGGATTATAGGGGCCCATGATTGAGGGGGGCCCAGACAGGCCCCTAATGATGATCAAAAATAGCATCAACAAATTTCGCCGCTGTGTTGGGGGGCCCTGTAAAGATTCTTTTCATGGGGCCCAAAATCCCTAGCGGCGTCCCTGGTTGGTATCAACAACTCAAGAATCAGAATTGGTATCAGGAGGGAAAAAATGGTAACGGAACATCTCTAGTCTGCATAGTCACATCAACCCAGTCATCTCAAATCTGGATATAGGTAGTCTCATGCATTTATGGTTTATAAAAGGTAGCAGGGACAACAAAACAGGAGTCTGATGTGGTTTGAAAGAGTGCACTCATGCGTCACTAAGCAGCCTCACCTTTGTATGAACGATCAAAGAATTCATAACAAGTCTTCTTTGCACAATCTGTGTGAAAAGGGCTAATGTATGCAGTATGACATTTACTGGCTCTTATAAGAAGCATGTCTGTGTTATATTAACTCAGCAGATGCACCTTTGCATGTGTCTCAGTATCTCTGAATGTTCTCTACACAACTGGACTCCTTCAGCCAATTGCTCTGTAGTTAGCTTAGGTGAGGGTTGGAGATTAAGCTATTCTTAAAAATGTGTCATAAAAAGCCACCTGTCTTCATAAATCATGTTGCTTTGCCACTAGCACCTGTGGTTTAACCTACAACAGAAGGTTAGCTTGAATGGCTTTGTCTTTCAAAAGAAAAAAAAAATCATATCAACTGCTATACTTTACTGCATATTTGTTTAAACCCAATACATCGACGTTTACAGAGTCCAGAAACACCCATATATGTACATACAAATGACTGGCAATCAATACGTGAAATTCACTGCCAGCTCCATTAGTGTCGAGTACAGAGTTAATGGTTTCAGCGGGGCCTCGTTACTGAAGGAAAGACGTCTCGTGGAGGTTATTGGGGTGCAACTTAAAGTGTCAGTAATGACAAAGCCACACGAAGCAGCAGATTAGATGGTAGGGATAAAAATCAACATCCTCCTTTTTAAATACTTTCATAGTATAATTCAGTAGATGTCCTTTATGTATTGCAGTTAGCCACATGCTAACTGACAGAGCAATTGTCCCCTTTGTGTTTGTCCATCCCCATAGCAAGAGCCTTTGCCTGTGTCTGTGTGTTTGTTTTTGTTTGTTTTGTGCCTTTGGGTGTCTGTGTCCTCTACAGGGTGTATTAGTGGGTGTGAGTTCCCTTTCCCTGTCTCCTCCCCTGGCGTCCCTTCTCCTCCTGATGAGTTGTGTGTGGTGTTTGTAGTGGAACTGGACAAGGGACCCTACGGACTGGGCATGGGACTCATTGACGGCCTGGTAAGTTTATAAAAGAAAAATATATTTAACATTTGAATCAACTCGTACAAACTTGTTCCAGGTATTAATTTGCTGCTGCATTAAAGGTTAAAAATAATTTCCATCATCATTGGAATCCATCATTTTACTGTGAGAAAACTGATATCAAGTGAAAAGCATTAAAGACAATTATCAGTGTTCCTGGGAATAGACATAAAGGCCCATTTGCCAAAGTCGAGACAATAAAATGACCCAAGAGCTATATCTCAGACTCTACAAGCACAAGGAATTTTGCCTGGCAAAACTTTCTTCACTCTAAAGAGAACATTTCAGCACAGCTTGAGTTTGGAGTGTTTCACCTGTAGAAAACGCAAGACTCCTGGAACAATGTTCTTTGGACAGAGGAAGCCAAGGTGGAGCTCTGTAATGCACAATACTACTTTTGTCTTACTCCACAGTTCACTGCAACACATTTTAGCAAGCTATTGTGTAACTTAACACTGGAGGTAAAAAGCTTGAAATAACAATGTCCAAATGTTTCAGGGCCTACAGGTTTTTGGTGTTACTGCAGCTTGAATTGGTTTGTGCCATCTCTACATCCTTCCCTACACACAAATAACAATAACCCTTCTTCCCCTGGCAGCATACCCCTCTTAATGCTCCTGGCATTTACATCCGGACTCTGATCCCAGACGGACCAGCTGCATCTGATGGCAGACTGAGGATCGGAGATCGCATCCTGGCTGTGAATGGGGCCAGTCTGATAGGAGCAGACTACCAGAGGTAAGAAGCACGTCACAGCTGTGATGTTCATCCTCATAATAGTGGCCTGCTGGAGATAAATGGTAGTCCTGGGTGATATTGATGACATAACGAGGAGTCCTCCCTCAATGTTAACCAGACACTTTGCTGTCAGCCTCTGAAGCAAATTGATTACTCTGATTGATTAGTTCAAGCTCAGAAAATGATGTCCTATTATCATTACTCTGTCTTTGCTGAGCTTTGAGTAACTAGACTCTCTTTCTCTCCCCCACTTCCTCCCATACGCTCCGAGCAGCGCGGTCGATCTGATTCGTCTAGGAGGGGGTCGACTGCGTTTCCTGGTAGCCAAATCAGACCCTGACATCTCAGAGAAGATCAGTGCCTCCTCCTGCTGACCACCTGCACTGCCCAGCTTAGAAACGCACAAAACGGCGCACGGAAACACAGAAGATGAAAAGGGGGTACAGATGCGTCCACTGATGAACAGTGTTGACACATTCATATGTACCTACCCCACATGAAAAAAATGAATGTGATATCTAGCAGAGCACAAAGCCAAGCTTTCAAATAGGATAAAGTACTTCGTGATCCTCCTCCATCTGCTTCCCTCATGTTGAGTCCAACTGGGTTTGTGTAACAGACAGGATTTGAAACCAACTGCAACATCAAAGGAATCTACACTGAGGAAAGTTGCCTAATGAATTGGCATTTGTGGCCTAACCAGCTTTTATGCAGTCTGATGTTGTCTAAAGCACAGCAGATCCTCTTCAGTCAACTCATGGAGCATGTGTCTTTTTACACCTATTTTAGAAACATTTCTAAAACATTTGAGTAATTCCAGATGTAAATATGGTGAAACAATATACGAAGGTCTGTTGCTACTAATTTTAAGTTTGTCGACAGCTGAGCACAGTCTCAGTGAATGTTGGATGTCTCACACAGTACTTTTAGAGTGGAATGTTTTATAAACCTGTTTCTTAACAAGTCCTAAAGCAGATGCTTCCATTTGCTCCTTGGAAAAAACTTTTGTGGTTGAATGTTGACTTTTCTAATGGGGTAGTGGAGGAAAAGGAGGAAGGAAACAAACTCAGTATTTTCCATTTTAACATCCTTACTGGACATTAAATTTGCTGAAAAGGATTAACTCTTGAGACTTCAAACTCCGAGGGGGTATGCAGCTGTTGTGGGACATCATTGGCCACCACATCATCATGACATTATGGTTCGCTCCGTTTTCGCTCAATCCTCGTGAGCATAAACTGCAGTGTAAATAGATGTTTGTAAATATTTACCTCTGTCAAAATAAGGAATCGACTTTGAAGCACCCTGTTCTCTCGCACTTCTCTTTTTACTGGAATTAAGTCAGAAACAATTCAAATTGATAAAGCATACTCTGGAACAAGAGAAACTTAGCTGTGGTTAGTATAAGTTTTCCTAAATTATATGCATACCACCTTACAGAGCTTTTGGCTTCACATGTTGCTTTAAAACTTATATCCAGTTATGTAGATTGTAGTCACCCAGTTTTCAGATATTAGAAATTTCTATGTTCAGTGGAGTCCAGAGATTTTGAGTGGATTGTTATAGCATTAAAAAAAGATTTAAACTTAAACCAGCCAGAAACTTGAGACAAAGCCTCTCAATTTCTCTGGATATGGCACTAACCTTATATTTTCCAAGAGCAGTGGTTCCCAAACGTTTTTTTGTGGGCCCCCCATTGTACAGAAAAACTTTGTACAGAAAAAAAGATTTCTGTGCTCCTAACTCTACCCCCACTCCCCAGTAGCCTACTAGATGCACAAGAACTCACACCTTGAGACATGCAATTTGCTTGCAACCTCCAACAGCATTAATAACAATGTTGTAAGGAAAGCGCCATGCTGTGGTGCGACTTGAAGTCCTACAGAAAGCGACTTGGAGCTGAGCGCCAGGGAGCACCGCCCACTGGGCTGTTTTCGTAACTGATAACGGACTCGCCCAAAGGTTTCGAGAGCACATGACCGTCAAAGCCTAATTTATACTCGAACGTCAGGTCGTCTGCGTCACCTACGCAGATGACGCCATTTCCTGACTCGCTCCTCCAAAACACCCCAAAGTGGCTCAATAATATTCAGATCTGGTGACTGCAGGCCAAGGGAGATGTTCAACTTCACTTTCATGTTCATCAAACCAATCTTTCACCAGTCTTGCTGGGTGTATTTGTGCATTGTCATCCTGATACACGGCATCCCTTCAGGATACAATGTTTGAACCACTGGATGTACATGGTCCTTTCAGAATGGTTCGGTAGTCCCTGGCAGTGACGCGCCCATCCAGCACAAGTATTGGTCCAAGGGAATGCCATGATATGGCAGCCCAAACCATCACTGATCCACCCCCGTGCTGCACTCTGGGCATGCACCAGTCTGGGTGGGCCGCTTCTTTGGGGCTTCTCCACACTGTAACTCTCCCAGATGTGGTGAAAACAGTAAAGCTGGACTCATCAGAGAACAATACATATTTCACATAGTCCACAGCCCAAGATTTTCGCTCCTTGCACCATTGAAATCGACGTTTAGCACTGGAACGGGTGACCAAAGGTGTGGCTATAGCAGCCCGGGCGTTTATACTGACCCTGTGGAGCTCCCGACGGTCAGTTCTGGTCGAAACAGGAGAGTTGAGGTGCACATTTACTCTGCCGTGATTTGGGCAGCTGTAGTTTTATGTTTTTTTGATACAATCCAGGTTAGAACCTGAACATCCCTTTCAGACAGCTTCCTCTTGGGTCCACAGTTAATCCTGTTGGATGTAGTTCGTCCTTCTTGGTGGTATGCTGACATTACCCTGGATAACGTGGCTCTTGATACATCACAAAGACTTGCTGTCTTGGTCACAGATGCGCCAGCAAGACATGCACCAACAAGTTGTCCTCTTTTGAACTCTTACCCTGATAACTGAACCTTCACACTCTGCTCTTGGTACTATGTGGAATTAATGGAGACTGGCCACCAGGTTGGTCCAATCTAGCCATGAAACCTGCCACACTAAAATGACAGGTGTTTCAGTTTCATTGTCCAACCCCTGTACATCTTGCCATGTCTTGTTCTTTCTAAGTACAGGGGTGCCCCTGGCCAATCTGGGGCCCTAAGCAGAATTCTAAGCATTATTCTATTCTACGGTATAACACAATGCAATGAACATAAATAGTAACCTCAGAGATTAGAATGTAATTAATGCAAATACAACTACAACTATTAATAACATTTCTATATTTGATTATTTTTTATATAATCTAGTTACCTACTTATTGCTTTTTCCTTTTGCACTAACAGGTTCTATTTTCTTTTTATAAATTTAAACTCACTAAGAGATGTCAGCATTTCACCTACCATAGCCAAAAATCTCTATTGATGGTAGAATAAACCTGAGTCCACGTATGGCCACCAACTGGTCAATTACCACTCTTATCTCTTTTCTGATGTCTGAGAGTGCGAGGAATTAACACACGACGCTGATTAAATGCTAATAAGGGCCGCTGGAAGATGTTACCTTCAGTCCACATCGAGACATAATCATCCTCAGTTCTGTCTGATAATATAGTCAGTTGCTGGGTGTTTATGCCACAACCTAGTTTTTTTTTTTTTTTTTTTTCAACAACATCAAGTTGTTGTTTTCTTGTTTTCTTTTTTTTTCGTTTACTCGCTCCCTACTCATATTATCGTTTGGACACCATCTCTTCATCATCATCAACCTGTCGGTGCATCTGAACCGCTGATTGGTCAGATGCTGTGCTGTCAATCATCATTGTGGCAATGTGTGCGGTGTCATGTCAAATTATTATTATTAAATCTTTTCTACGCGGATGTAGAATTGACCAATCAGAGGCCTTTCTCTCCTCTCTGCGACACGGCACTGTCTGCAGTCACCTACAATTTTGGGGAGGTGCACCAGAGTGTCTGCGTAGGGTTGGGGGGGTATCGCTGCGTCGGCTGCGCCACATACGCAGACGACCTGATTTCCGAGTTCTAAATCAGGCTTTACACTTCACTTTTTCTCTCTCAGGCCTCGGGCGCGTTCCTCTCAGCAGTCTAGCTTGCTTCTCCTCCCGTGAATTGGGGGCCCCACACACAGCGCATGTTCTGCATACAGAGAGGGACGGCCCTGTAGAAGTATACATTTTTTAAAATGCTGGATGCTGTCAAATGACATGCGTTTTTCGACTTATGCGTGGTTCAAATCTCTTCTAAAAATGCTTTGAATTGTTTACAAACGGACTCCACAGGTAATCTGAATGTCGATATGAGTTGGAACCTGTCGGTTGTGATTTATTCTCCTCCCAATTCGATGTGCTGTGTGTAAATTGATGTAATAGACTTGTACCTGATTAGCGGCGATTCTTTCCCACGGGCTGTGGGACCTGAGCTCAAGGATGTGAGACTTCAGTGTGTGACATTTTGTAAACTCATCCATGCCCCCCTGCCCAGTTTGGGAACCACTGTCCTAGAGGAAGATGCACTGTAACAACAAATGGTTTGTTAACAGAAAACATCTGACAAGCCATCACCATAAACAGTTTGAAACGGGCAAGGTACCCCATCATAAACTTGCTGATAAAACTTGCTTGTCAAGTGAAGGTCTTTGGTGTTTCTGCTCTTCCTTCAAAGTAGAATATCTACAATACTCGGTTCTGTTAAAAGCATGCAAGTAACATCACTAACTTCCAAAGGAGATACTATTACTGACTGCCTGGCCACAGCTGCAAATGTAGGACATGTCTGTTTTGACCCAGTGCCCCAACCACAAACACACCGCATCAGAATGTTGCTGTGTTGAAAAGATCTCAATGGCTGACCCCAACCCTGCAAGACATCCAGGTTGAGTAGTACGTTCAAATATCACCTTTTAAATGATTATCCTGGTTCACTGGAGTGCAGCAACAAACAAAGTCATTTATATTTGCCTATTTTCTCACCCAACACCCCAGATCACCTGGATTAGGCTGCAGGACAACAGATGATATTTCCCTGGAGTGTAGTGAATAAGAATAGCAACAATAAGAGCCTCAGTTAAAAATCTACTTAATCTTTGGATTGTAGAAGGTGGAACCACAACATATTTGCCAATTTTACTTTGAAATAACTTAAACTGAGATTAAATGAGTGGTTCCCTGCTAACTTTCCTTCACACAGATTTTGATTGTTTATTTCTTTGCAATAACATTTCATTTTGCGTGACGTTTGTACAATTCTTCTCATGTATGTCTGCTCTGGTCACTATTTATACTGTTAAGAATGATGGTAATTAAGAATAAAACCTGTTTTTCGATACTTGCTTTCCTCTAATATTTAACCAAGTTCAATGATACTTAAATGCAGTTTACTTTCCACTCCAGAGAAAACGACAAAACATTTATGTCAATGATGTATTTAATTTGTGCTACACATTTTAACAAATCACAAAAACAGGAACATTTAAAAATACATATATGTCTCTATTTCCAGAATGTTTATGTACTGATGACAGCTGTTTTTACATATAGCAAAATATTTTTTTTTCCAAAATAAAGAAAAAAAAAACCTTCTAAATAGCTTTGTCATTTAGCAGATAGAGCAGCATACAATCATTATGCATTTTTTTTTCTTTCTAATAATGTGCAAGAACAATCACTGAAATTTTACGCCTGATTATCAGCTAAAAATGAAGCCTGAGGGAAGACATTTAGAAATGCTAACGGCAGAATGAGAATGAGAGAATAGAGCGGGGGAGAAAGTGCTAAAGCGTATCTAATGAAGGCGGCGTCTGTGGCAGGATTTGCCTACAGCCTGATGCCTCTGAGGAGTCTACAAAGACAGAGACTTGTGGAAGACCAGAGGAAAAAAGAAAAGGGAAAAACAGGAAAAAAAAATGTCAATGAAGGGAACGTGAAAGCAAAACAGTCATTAGATAAGAGTAGATAATATGATGAAAGTACCATGCAGAATGAAAACAGGTGAGAGCAGAGTTGAAATCATGAGTTGGTCCCGCCCTTCCACTGATAAAAACCGATACAAGTCTACTGATGCAGCATTATTGCCACTGTTGTAGTGTCGCTGATCTTGTGCTGTTAAAGCGCTATGTTATTCTAAAACTGTAAAACTGTCCAAAGGTCAAAATAAAATGACAAAAAAAAGTAGAAATATTTAAGGCTTTAAGGATTATTACATTAATGCTTTCCTGTGCTTGAACAAAATGTTCGCACAGGCTGCTTCACTTCTTCTTATACCACTATTGAAACAAGAAAACAAATGAAAACAATCAGTACGTCTACATTAGGTTAGCTCCACTTCAGACAACTCTAAGTAGTTGCCTCTTTTTGACCTTCTCTGGTGTCCTTTCGCTCAGATGGCCCTGAATCTGAGGAGCTTCACAGTGATAGCTGAGCTGAAGTGAAGCGAAAACTGCCAACTTCTGGTTTGTCGTTCCTGAATTTCTTTTTAGTCAAAAACAATATGTTTTTTTTTGTGCTTTACAGAGAAGGCAAAATATGTCTTACATTCAGGTCTTGGAATTGATATTAATGTCCATTTCTTCTGAGACAGCCTATTTTATTTCTTTTGTCTCATTATCCAAGAATATGTCTTTGAAAAGTACAATCATATTCTTAACAGTCTCCCAGGCCTTATAAGTCTGGGCTGGTATTATGCTGCCAACTCCTCTCGACGTTTCTTTCCACAAACATTATATCGACTAATCATCACAGCTTCCACAGGCATCTGAAATCTAAACTCATATTCACTTTTAATTCAGGAAGTTACTCTAATCAGAGGAGAAGTTGAGTCTTTGGCCTGAAAGTCATAGTATATGATGTATTGCATTTTTATCATTAACACAGTGTTGTATCTGACATTTAAACAACAGTCACATGTTCAAAGTTGGACTGAAATTTAAAAATTATTTCATTTATTTTTTTTTATTTAATTTAATATAGGCTTAACTGTTATTTTCTATGTTGTCATGAGAGAAAGACTAAAGCAAATTAACATTTTTTTTCAGTTGAAATTCAGACCTTAGTTAAAGGTTTCCTGTAGTTTTGGCCAAAATTGACAATTTAATTCCCTTCTGAGAGACAGCCTGCAGATTTTTTTTTTTTTTTTGGCTGTGTCTGTTACAGTCATTTCAAAATTGTGTAAAAAGAGAGCACTGAGGGTGCAACAAAGAGGCTGTCCACTGGATACCTAGTAAGAGGTCCCTGACTTTATTGCCTTGGGTCGTGGGTTTGTGAAGTCATGGCAACAATGACAGGCTGCTGGGTAGGTATGACTTGATGCTGAGCAGGTTCGGTCCCTCCCTTGTCCTCCATCTTCGGCCGCTTGGGCTGGGGCTCGCCTGTGTGCTCAACTGAAGTGTCTGCGTTGAGTTGTCTGTTCAGCAGCACTGGAGGGGAGCTGGAGGCCTGGGCAGCCAAGATCTGCAGAGGACTATTCATGCCTGGGAGGGAAATAAAAGTAAAAAAGATCCATGTTAAGGGACAGGTTTTGACTTCTTGGGAGTGGCTCTTCATTCTGTTGGAAATCAAATGCATTTTTAAATGTTCCCAGTCATAAGCCGGCCTTCAGAAACAAAGAAAGGAAAGGGGCAGTTTCATAACTTGACACACAGGAGGTTTTCTTAAACAGCAGGAAGGGGTAAAAAAAAAAAAAAAAAAAAAAGAAGAAGCTATAATCTTAAACGGTTATGTATGACCACTGTGTGAGCGGGTGAATTCGGCTTGTACTTTAAAGGTGCTTTGAGTGGTCTAGAAGACTAGAAATGTTCTGTACATGTGCACTCCATTTACAATCTGAATCATCAGGCATAAAAAGATGAAAAGTTCAAAATAGTTTAATAATATACATTTTTAGTTACTCTGTCTTTACTACTAAAGATGGGGATTTTAAAATACACTTCTTACCAGATGCAAGGCTGGCTGAGGCGGAAACGAACAGCAATGGTGTGTTTGCCATTCTGGGTAATTGGGCGAACAGGAAGTTGGTGCAAACCCGGGGTCAGATGGCGTCCTTCTCCAATCTGTACTGCACTGTCCACAGTCTGGATCACACGCTCTCTGTTCAGCTGGGATTCTGAGGAGACAATGTGGAATTAACACAGGTAAAAGCACTCATGGCGAGTTTGCAAACATGAGAAGATGAAAAACATTTTTACTGTAATGTAAAAATGCGCATTCATGTGGAATCTCATTACAATACAAATAATGAAGTGATTTATTTACAACAAGGTAACACTGATCCTCTCACAAAAGCTCAAAAAGTAAACATAAAAATAATTAAAGCTGCAAGCAGCGTTTATCGGGCCCTTGCACCCAACACCACCACCCACCTCCTTCCCACGCTAGTCGGGAATAAAGACAAGAACAAGACACGAGAATTCTATTTGGCATTAAACGGAAAAAATTAAACTTTCTGCCGAGCTTGAATGCAGAGGTATGAAGACAAGAAAAAAAAAAAAAAAAAAAAAAAACAGGTTAGGGATTTACTTAGAGCTGCGTTCTAAGCTGCCATACCAAGGCTGTAACTAAAATATCTTTTTATCACCTCAAACACATATGAAGAGTCAGAGATCTGATGTCCAGAGCAGATTCAGACCATTCAGCCAGCATAGGTGTTGGCCTGGAGTGAATCAGGCTGCATCGACATTTTCAAAACACAATACACACTAACAAACATTTGTTTTTATGTTTCCAGTTTTATCAGAAGCCAAGATTAGGTTTTTGCCAAAACTGAAACTAGTTAAGCAGTAATATCTGGTGTCTGGTGACTTTTCAATTTAAAGGGTCTCACATATATTTTACTGTTAGCTTGTCAGTTTTGATTTATGTCATGATGAAATTTAACTTTTAAAACATATTGCAGAAAAGAGTGCTCTGGATTTTTGGAAAAGCTAGTTTTAATTGAAACCAGCAGAGGGTGCTCTAACACCCATGTTCACACCAGAGCAGCAGTCTGAAATCAACTGCACCACAGCTGATCTACTAATGTGGAGCGCAGGTGGATCTCTGGTGGGAATGCACACATTTTCTATTTTATTCCCATTTCTAATTTCTATAAACACTGATTTGCACATTCCAATTTATATATATATATATATATATATATATATATATATATATATATATATATATATATATATATATATATATATATATATATATATATATATATATATATATGTTTACTGCAATACTCTGTAGGGTCTGTTTTCTCTTTCTACTGAAGTCTATAATAAAAGTCTTCTAGATTACTGGACAGAGATATCTCCACAAATAAAATCCAGGTTTAAAAAAAAAAAAATGTTCTCGTCATTTATCCTATAACACTAAACTAATATTGGTTACAGTTACTTAACTTTTTGGCCATTTTCTGATATTGCAAAATCAAACAAGAGGCAAGGTCAAACCTTTCTTCCCTTCCCTCACAAACCCTCATCTTAAAACAATGTGCATTTCTGACCAAGGGAAATGGCTGGTTATCCAGCACCACTAATTCCCTGATTTGTCTTTGTGATGAACTTAATTTTTCTTGGCAGACAGCAGTAAATGTTCGCAGAGACTGTTGGCTGTGTGCTCTGCTAACTTTAGCTGAGCACTCGTCTGAGCTGAGAGCTGGCCAACTCCAGCCACCAGCCAAGAGCTCCATGCATCCGTGCTCCTTTTTTTTTTTTTTTAAATGGATATTTGAAAGCTGATAAACAATGCGCAAATTTTCTTCCTCACTGGTGAGATGCAATGCTGAAAAGTAAACAATCTTTTACTCTCTGAAACAATTAACTCATAACAAGTTAACAGCATGGCTATATCTTTTAAAATGCTTTTAACTGAGTGGGAGATTAAATTATTGTTTTATTAATTTAAACATTTCACTGAATACACATAAGAACATCTGTCTGCAATATCACTCAGCTGGAATTGGAGACAAGGAGACAAGTGTATTTATGTATTACCCTACAAAGGGCTGCATGATGAAGTAATAAAGGGGAAAAAAAAGCATTCTAAAATAGGTTGCCACAGACGTACCTCTGACATCACAGCTGCCCTCCACTCCTCCAACAGGGGGGGCGCTGTACCCATTTGTGGGGTTGGAAGGTGGAGGGCCAGTGGTAACCACCCGCACCATGGTGACAGAGGGCTGAGGGCTATTCTGAAGCAAATGGATGGGCTGGACTTGGCCAATGCCACCTGGAACTAAAGCAAGGGTTTTCCCCGGGCCCGAGTTCAGGATTGTTGGGTGAGGAGGAGCAGCCATGATAACAGGCTGAGCACTGACTGGAGAGCCTATTCAGAGAAACAGACCAAAACAACTTCACCTTCCTGATACTGCTCCATTATTTTAGGCACATGTTTTGTGTTCATGTATGTCTGTTCACCTGGGGCACTCTGAGAATACCTATACTCTGGCACAGATGCTAGTTTGTTAGCCAGCTGTTCATGATGGTCATGAGGGACAGGAGAACCCTCCCTGCTCAGACATTCAGGAGTCTGCAGCCCACTGGATGTTGGAGAGAGAAGTCCCTGGTGAGTGGGGGACGCGGGAGCACTCCTGAATAACACAGTAAGGGGAAAGAGGAATAAGTAACTGACAGTCTTTTAATGCGTGGACTTTTTCATTGCTGGTGCCTTCTGCTGAATCACATAACCTCAAGAATTTGACTTACTTTGTTCTGTCCAATCAAATGAGAGCGGGAAGCAGAACCAAAGACAGGGGAGAAAGGGTTAACCAGGTCTGTGTGTACCACCGAGTGTCGCAGGTGACCCGCTGAAGAGCGTACCTTGAAGATAGAGGTCCAAATGGCGTCCTAAAGCAAGCCACCCCTCTTTGCCGTCTTTTCCTGAAGGCTTGCTCCACCAGCTTGGCTTCAGATGCTGAATCCAAGCGCCAAAAACTTCCTTTCCCAGGCTCATCCTGAGAGCGGGGCACTTTCAGAAAGTAGCGGTTGAGAGACAGATTGTGCCTGATTGAGTTCTGCGGGAGGGAAAATAAATCAGAAAACATTTCATTGTACAAGATAGGTATCAATTTATAAAAGACAACTCCACGCCTTTAAAATGGAATAGTTTTTGAAGACAAAAACATTTTGTGACTATTTCTTTCATACAAATTGTACAACTCCTCCAATTTAATAATACAAAGGAAATAAGAAAGAAGCACACCTGCCATCCCTTGTCTGCAGTGCGATAGTAGGGGTAGTGTTTTGTGATGTGGGCATAGATGCCACTAAGAGTCAGCTGCTTGTCTGGGGCTGAAGAGATAGCCTGGACTATCAGCTGTGCATAGGAATAAGGAGGCTTTGACTCATCCTGGATAAAAGAGACACAGTTATTAAAAAAAAAACACATCCTAAAGATCCTGTCACACAAATAGTCTGCTTTAATGTCTTAAGTTAGTTTGTATGTTCTTGGGGGAATTCAGGTTAGAACCGTGTTACTTCTGACTGTTTACCTTGGGGCTGTCTCCTCCCGCCGACTCCCCTCGCTGCTCACTTCCTCCACCTCTGTGCTCAGCAAGACTTCGTCTCTGTTCAGAAACAGCCTTGGCGGCATATTCAGCTGCTAACTGGAGGTCGGAGGTCACGTTGCGTCCATAGCGATACCCTGATGACCCTGCCCCTCGTGGACTGGCTGGACAAGAGTTAGGAACACTGGGCAAGAGAGTGAAAGAGTCTGTGTTAGAACTTTCAAGTGATGGTTTGAGATTAAAGCTGAAAATATTGGTGTTGGGGGTGTACTTCCCCAACTGATGTGTAAACACAAATGATCTGATCTGTCTCTGTGCTGACAGTTTATTTCAAATCCACATATAGACTCATAAAAAAGGTCGCCCCTCTTAATTATCACATACGAAAAACTAAGTGTATAATGGTGTCCTAACCCCTCCCTCTGCACTTTCCAAGTTTACACTTACTCTGCTGAGTGTTCGGGATGTTTTTAGGCTGTAACCTAAAGTATGAAGTATGAATGACAGTCCCCCCCCCCCCCCCCCCCCAAACACACACACACACCTCATACTTTTCTGCTAACACACATTCAGGCTCCCTCAGCAGAATGACTTTCACATAACGTCTGCTGTTGCAGCACTTCCTGCAGGGGATGTGCATGTTTACACCTGCCTTAGAACAAAAGCTCTGTGAAACAATAGGGAAAGAAAGTGTTGTTCAATGAATGTATTTATTCATTGTGCTACCGGCCTTTGTGGTCTTTTTCTGAAAACTGGCCTTGTAATTCTTAAATAAGCTGTAAAAAAAAAAAAAAAGAAACTATCTCTGAATCCTCTGCAAAACAGCAAAAGAAAAAAAAAAAAACACGTTAGCTTAGTGCGCCTTTGGGCCGCTGGGTAGCCCAGTGGTTTAAACAGGCAGACCATGTGCAAAGGTGCAGAGGCTACAGTCCTCCAGTGGTCCAGGTTCGACTACCAGCCTGTGACGGTTTGTTGAGTGTCTTTCCCTTTCTCTCTGGCCCAGTTTCCTGTCTCTTTGGCCTACTGTGAATAAAGGCCACAAGAGCCACAGAGTCTTTGATTTTTTTTTTTTGTACAGAGAGTGTGGCAGCTACAAACACAGACTGAGCATTAACAGGAACATTCCAGAGTTAAAACAACACTACGTCTGTCAGTAAATGGCAAGTAGAGTGAGCTTGACAACAGCGAGAATCAAAGCAGTTTTGTGTGAGAGCAGAATGCTTGCAACACTATAGCAATTAGCACTTGAGGCAATCGACCCAATTGCTATTTTAAACCTCTGACGAGACTTGAAAATATTATTCCACTAAAGTGATATTGTGAATAGGGTCCCTACTGGCAAACTGAGGCAAAGTGTCCAAAAAAAAAAAAAACTGCTTCCATATTATTGGATATTTATGAGAAACAAGGCAAGTGTAAAGCAGAGGGCATGAAGTCTCCTCCATGTGTAACTACTGATGGTAGTTTGCACAACATTCAGTCATTTTTATAAATTTTATATGCACGTACAAAAATAAAATGAGGGCTGCACGACATACTGAAAATGTATGGTTTTTGCAATATCAATATTGCAAAAACAAAAAAGCTTCATATTAAATGGTTGTCTAAATGTCAACATGATCAGGTCAAACAGGAGGAACCTCACTGACTGACATGCCTATTAGATGCTAATTTACATGAAGAATGCTGTTGGAGTAGCAGTTGTCTGTTTTTTTTTTTCTTACATAAAACATAAAACTGTCAGGGATTCATTTCTGCTGCAAAGCCGAAAGACATTAACACCATTTACTGAAGTACCGGTTCACAAATCGTAATTTTCAACTATGATATCGCATATTTTCCAGATATTGTGCAGCACTAGACAAAATTACCTCGGTTAGTAAATAGACACAATCCACACCATCACTTAATGACATTTTTGAGTCTTGTCAGAGGCATAAAATGACAATATTTTTGGACATCGGTTCATTGCCCCGAGCGCTAACGTTCACTGTCAATTTGGTGCAAACACATATCACATTCCACCTCAAAATTAATTTGATTCACATCATTTTGGTTCCTAACAAAGGTTTACCCTCCTTACAATCTAATAATAGACATATGGTTTGTTTTATGAACGTCATCCATAATCTCTAAATGCATAAACCTGAAAACTCAAACTGAATTCCAATTAAGGATTAAACATTTTAGAATCCAACTAAGCCATTACACATACATGCAGATGTGACAAAAAGCCAATACTTTAACTATGTAAACAAGAGGAAAAACGATATTTTATGACTGATATAATTAATGACCACAGTGAATGTAAAGTATGAAAGTCTACTGACACCAAAGGTAAGCTCGGTTTTGTGTATTCAACACTTTACAACTGCCCATTTACTAAATACTGTATGCAAGTTTGAATATACTATACTGTAACCACAAACACACCAGCAATAACTACACCTTTCTCTTTGTAGGACAACATGTCAACATCATCGTTGATGCCTTCCCACACTCTTTAAATTAACTCTATATGACCAAAACCTAAAGGAATCGGCAGGCATAAATACTTGGAATTAAGTTAATTATTAACTAAACTATATCTGTTGTTTTTGACACAGAGTGCAGCAACTTATTATACAACACACACCTGTTTCTGTTAGTAAAGTAAACACTGGTTTCCGTAGAGTCCGTAAGCTTTGATTTGCCTCTGGCAACAGACTCCCAGGGAAAGAGAGAGAATACGGTATGTTTACAGTGTTTGGTCAGGGAAACCAGGCTGCAGGCTCCGTTTTCATAATGGCTTATAGTTTAAAAAAAATAAGGATAAAAAACATTTTTCCCATTTTGTAAGAAGCACTTTAAAAATACAGTCATTTATGATTCTACATACAAGAACTTAATTCAAAGGTTATCTGGGCCTGAACATGGGGAGCAAAGGGTCATCTTTGCTTTTCCCTGCCAACAACCATTTCACCCCCTCCTCCGCATGTGGGCCCTGCACTTCAAGCGTGCATGCTGGAAGAAGAGGAACAATGTTTTTTTCTACAGGTCAGCCCAGCTGCCAGACAGGAAAAGCGACTCTTACCACCCTGTGAGAAGACAATGTTGTTGTTTTAAATGAAAGCATGTGCTTTTTACATAACAGTCTCCTTTTACGGACTGTATATGGGTGCTGGTGAGAAGGGTGGCACAACTGCCACAGTGAAACTGGTTATAGAGATGCATGTTCAAGTGTCTTTACTATGTGGCTGCTATGTGTCCACGTGCAAGAGAGGTGGGAGGGCTGTGGTGGGGGGCTCTGAAAAGGAAACCAAGGATGGAAGGAAAAATGGCCAACAGGCAAAACAATCTGCCCAATAGCCAATCACACACCTCGAAGCTGCAGCCATCCCATATAAGGCATGCGCACATACAAGCTGATGGGGGGGGGGGGGCATGTTGTAAAGGCAGGCACTGGTCACCAGAGGGCACACACAGCAACACCAAACAGTTGCACATGCTGCACACATTTATAGAGCTGAGCTTTTCTAACATGTGCTCACAAATCATTACACTGCATGTTTCCACCTTCAGCGAAAAACCACAAAACCTTAAAAGTACGCTCTCATTCAGGAAGGGTACAATCATTACAATAACCTGACACGGTATGGATGGCTTTCATTTCACAGCTTGGGTGAAGCCGAAGAAAAGTCAGCATGTCATGCAGAATCACATTGTCTATAATAAACCATTTAGTTGAGAAGTCTTTCACCGGCGTCTCCCACATCTCATGTGTGTTTACGTCCTTCCCTCAATTGACATCCATGCTACATTATGCAGTAGCTGCAGACACTGCTTTAGTTTCAAGAAAAAACATGTAAACTCCTAGAACTTAAAGTTTTTTGGTTTTTTTTTTTAACTTTCCATAAAATGTGGTCTGGTCATCTATATGACAAAAACAGCATGCTTATGCTGATAACACAAAATTATAGTTTCTCGTGTATTTATTGAACACTTTTTCCTCCAGCACTGTGAATGCTAATGGTTGTGCTCATGAAAACTGGTTAATCAAATAAAGTTCCAATGTTATTTCTTGCCACTGTATTTGCCTCATAACGTTTAAGACAAACCTGATGCCTTCAGTGTCCTCCACACATCAATGGGATCAGTTAGGTACCTGCCAGTATGCAAAGCCCTGGTACCGACATCAGAATAAGGTAGGGTCCAGCTGATGTGCCCTTAAAATAAGATCTCTGACATTTTTTTTTAAGTAACACATCCAATTGAACTATTTTATTTGAAGAGATAAATTGAGTACAATTAATTTCAATACTTAATTTCTTCGAAGCTAGATTACAATGACAATGATACTGCTAGTGTTAGCAGTGTTTCAGAAGGTGTTCTAAGGCTGCTGCTGTCTTATGTAGCTTACTTCTCCAAATCAGCTGCGTACCACTGTTGAAGAAGCTGGAATACATTAGTCGTACCGCCATCAAAAGTCATCATGGACTATAAACTAGTGTTGTTCCAATTCCAATACCAGTATTGGAAATTGCTCCCATACTGCCAAAAATGCCAGTATCGGTATCGTTGAGTACGGGAGACCAGGCACCAGCCAATACCAAGTAATTTATATTTAATGATTTATTTACTGGTTACTTCCATTACACTACGAACAAAAATAAATAGTTTTTAATTTTGCAATACTGTTTCATACTGTTCTATTTGGAAACAAAGATAGGCATGAATGGCTTGGATTTGCTGTATTTATTCATGTTTTACTACAATGATAATTATATTACAGCCGGGCATCTTTTTGCTATTTTTTTTAATATCACACTTACATCGGTAGTCGGTATCGGCCGATACCCACAACTCAAGAATGGGAATCGATATTGGAAGGGAAAAATGGTATCGAACATCTCTACTATAAACCAATTTGCAGCAGAGTGGTGTAAATGACATCAGATACTACAAACCCGAACCACCTCAAATGAAATAAACAAACAAATTACACACACACACACACACGTGCACACCCCAATTCATCGACATAATTCTAGATAAATTGCCACAAATTATCAATTTGAAATAATCAACAAAAATAATTTATCGCCATGAATAAGTACTGAAATAATAAATATGAGATTTTCTCTTTTTTTCCACTAGTGTTTTCCCAATGACATTATTTTTCTAACCCTGAGACGAAATGGGGATTTTTTTTTTTTTTTTTTTTTTTGAAGACAGTCTTATGGTTGGAGACATCATCTATAAAAGTCTCGTGGGTTTACCTGATGGTGCCGGTGGGCGAGGGCAGTGGGGGGCTAAATGCCCTGATGTGCTCTTCATGCTGCTGTGCTGTAGGAATGTTGATTTTAAGAGGAGAGATGTGGGGCAGAAGCGGACGAGGGGGAGGAGAGGGCTGCTCCACTTCTCTGTGCTCTTCAACATCCAAGAGCGACATGAACTGGATCTTGATCACGGTACTGGGAAAACGAAACACGCACCTGGAGGCAGGAGAGCAGGGATAACAGGACAGAAGACAGAAACAATTTCATCAGGTTATCTTCTCATCTACAATGGCTGTCAACTTCTCTGGAGCTTCGGATCGCATCATATGAGCTTCCGTAGACAAGGGATTCACTAGTTGTTTTCACTGAACCATAGAATACAGATGTCAGACTGTAATGCTTTTCATCTTAAAGTGGTTGGTAAATTAGTAGCGTGAAAAATGAGCAAACTCCCTTTGCCGACAAATGTGGGGTGACACGATTAAGCCATTAAATAGACCTTGCAGTGAGATTTATTTTTGCAGTTCAGGAAAATTAACATCAAACGTATGTTTCTTGCAACACTGATGGACAGCACAGTAGTGCAGTGGTAAACACTGACACTTCACAGCAGGAAGGTTCAGTTGGATCTAGGTTCGGTTGGGTCTTTCTGTGTAGAGTTTGCATGTCCTCCCTGCATCTGTGCTAGTTTTCTCCATGTACTCTGGTTTCCTTCCACCCCAAAAACATGTTAATTAGGCTACTTGGTATTACTAAATCCCACCTAGCCTTCATATACATAACTATAATGTAATCTGATTTATAGGAGTAAATATAGGAATAATGGGAGTAATTGCAGGAATAATTTGGTCAAATAAATAAATCAATCTAATTAATGTGTGTGTGGCCGTGATTGTGTTATAATAGCGCCTTGAGTGGTCCCTGGACTAGAAGGGCGCTACATAAGCATGTTGTTGTAACACACGTGAAACAAATATTGATAAAAAATAAATAAAACAATTAAATGCACGCATACTAAACTATAAGGCAAATATACTTTCTTTGTGTCTACAAGGTTATGTTTATACAAAAAAAAAATATTCATGACATTTTTAGGACCCAGGGGAAAAGAAAAAATGTTAACTTGCGTTTCCTTTTCTATTCTGCTTTTAACAGGCCTGGACAAATATGTTGACAAAAGCATGGATCAGTCAGATGGGCGAGTTAGTTCAAGTATAAACGAGCCTCTTAAAAATCACGTCGATGAGGGATTTAGTCAATGCTTGACAATAGAACCTTTAAAAACTAAGGAAACTAAGGTAAACCATTTTTCTTTTTTGTAGCAGACACAGTTGTGGTTGTGTCGTTGATGTAGACCATCACTGTCACTGTAACCAGCCCTCATTATACAACACAATTGTGTCTTTTAAAATGAAACTCAAGCCTAATTCTGAGGGGTATCTTTGAATGGTTTCAGACCTCAAAGTAAAATATTGAAAATATTGTAGCTATCAATCCAACACTGGATCAGTGAACAGACCAAAAAGCTGTCTCTGTTTGTAGAAAAACATCATAAACAACAAAGTCCATGAAAGAAGAGCATTGGTAAGACGTCAAAAAGCGGCCTGTGGACTCTGCAAGGCTACGCGGCGGAAAAGGGAGAGACAGAGGACACAAGTTTAGCTTCTTTCATTCATCAGCTTCAGCTGAATACCAGAGTAGCAAAGAAAAAGCTGCTGTTGTGTGTAAACAAATCAAGTGATAGACAGAGAAGGCTTAGATAAGATGGACATGAGAGATTCTGAGACACATCAGATATGACCACCGTAAGTATTGGCCAGCAGAGTATCACGAGAAAAAACACCAAGGCCAGCTGGTAGTGGCAGTATTATAATGAGTGGATGTGTCACTGTTGCAAGCCAATTAAATGCTCAAGGAGGTAGACAAAAAGCTGGAATAAATAAATAAACACAATGAATAAAAGTCTGCTGGAGCCTCCCAGACGACTCTGAGTTGGAGGAAGAACTTCTCTTTGATCATATCACAAATCTGCTGACTATGTTGCATTCCAGACTGTGGATTAAGCAACAGAAGATTGGTTGGTCAGGATGCTAATGGGATGTGTAGTGGAACAAGATGGATAGGATATTGGGGGGGGGGGGGGGGGGGGGGGGGGGGGGGGGGTCTAGAATGTGATGATTTTGCTTCATAAGCAAAATCACAAAAACATAAATAAATCAATAAACAGCTTAATTGCAGTATTCCATACAGTACAGTCTTTCTGCCAAGAATGAACTCAGGGCCTCACAAGCAAACATGGCTGTAGTAGGTAGTCTTGTGTTTACTCCATGTGCGTCTGCAAGAAGAAAGTTGTTCTTGCACTTCCTGTTCAATTCCTGACACACCCCCAAACAGTGCCAACAGCCAATCAGAACGCGACCCCTCCACACTTCAAACAAACACAGAAAAAAAGTGAAAAAAAAAACACGTCCACACCACTCCACCCTGTGATTTATTAACGCATACAAACAAAGTCAAAACTTTCACCTTTCATTATTGCATTATGTATTCTAGAACAAAATCAGGGAAAATATCGAAACAGACATGGTGCAACAATTGCAACGCATTTAAACAACGCGTGAATTTCCTAGTCCATTACCACAAGAGGACAACTCAAAGTTTAAACCAAACAAACTTCTTCTTTTTTCTTTAAAAAAAAAAAAAAAAAAAAAAAAAAAAACAGTCACGTGATGAGATGTCGGGGGTGCGTTTGTTTACATGAATGTTTATGTGACTGTGACACGTTGACTTAGATCCCCGCAGCTAACAGCGCTGAAAATCACTAGCATGTGGAAACGATTCTGTGAAGTTCGATCACTTTATGAAATCACCTAAACAAAAACTCCACAACAACACCTCTGCGGGGAATGACAACCACCAGCACGTTTTCAACACGACTGCGGGCAGCCTTGCTCCGTAGTCCGGGCCGAGTACGAATAAAGCCAAGTTTGCAAAGAGCTAAAACTAGCTACGCGTGTTTGCTGCTTTGTGGGGTGAAAACACTTAAATATTTACTGGTAGAAAAACCTCTAAACACATCGTTAATCACATTAAGTTTTATTTGGATTAGATTAACACGGGAGAGTTCATTGCGTAGACGCTTAAATCTCCCAAACGTTTTAGCGGCTCCTGAACCGACCTCGTCCACCTCGAGGCTCTGACGGGGATGTCAGGACAAACTTTTGTACTCCTTCACTGTAAAAAGTAAATACGGAGGCAGCGTGATCCTGCATAACACTGTTATCCTGTTTAAAGCGTTTAAAAGCCAAAACGCCTTACAGAACTCCTTACAATATAATAATAATCTTAAAAATTATCAGGATAATAATAGGCAAGTCAACAAACATCTCTATATGTGTTGTTTTAGACTTTGATTCATAGAGTAAAACTTGTCTTGGGCAACTAACTAAAAAGAGATAAGTCATAAATGTGTCATAAAATCTCCAAATGCATAAAGTTACACTGAAACATGTCCCCGTATCGCGTCTGAGCGGCGGCTATGCTAGCTGGCTGCACTCACTCTCGGGGCAGCAGCAGCGGCGGCGCTCCTCTCCGCTGGAACACCCCGTCAACGAACACGCCGTTCTTCCCCAGGCACCGCAGGGAGAAACCGCACGCCTCGTCGTAGATAATCTGCAGGTGTCGCCGTGAAATGAAGCTCGAATGTCCCATGTTGATGTCCACTGAGCCGTGAGAAGAGTTCCGGCCTATGGTGACCGTCCTCTGGCGCATGACAAACTCAAAGTCCCGGCCCTCGAGCCTTGCCAGGGCCTGCGGAGGAGTCGACGAAAGCCGTGCAGGAAGGAGACCGGCATCGTTGCGGGATTCCACCACGGGAGGACCCAAGAGGGCAAGCGAGGACTGGTGATAGGCGTGAGAGGTCATCGCAACGCGCACGGGGCTGCACGGCGCAGATTGTAAAGCTAGCAGAGCTCGCGCTCCGGTATCGTCCCTGTAGTCTGCCATCTTCTTGCGGAGGGTCAACACACTCACACGCACACACACTCTACTTCTCAGACACAGAGAGTTGCAACGTGAGAGTTTTCGGTCAGGGCACTTGCTTGCTCCGTGGCTGACGGAACAACATGGAGTCTGGTCGGGTCATTAAAAGAACAGGAGCGGAAACTCCAGGAGCCGGACTGGTGTTGCGTTCAGGGCCCCATCCGTAAGAAGTTTAGCCCATTAGGTGCAAACGTGAAAACGATCATAGAACAACTTGTTACACACTTCTTTCTTTATGGCATCTTATTACCAATCAGCACAAACTTAGAAAAAACGCGTAAAAAAATCCTAGAAATATCAATCTAAATAATTATTTTTTAGGCTGTTTTAATTTTTTTTACTTTTGTGAACTTGCGAGGACAGCAGATGAAAACGACATTTTTTCTATAACTAGAACAATTATGTATTTAGCGTTTCTCTGATGAATAAACATCAAAGAAAGTAAACAACTGTTATTGCAACAAAGTAATAATAAGCACATGAAGATACTAATATGATAATAAAGAGCTACTTGGATGCAAATCCTTGACAAACAATTATTACCACAACTTTAGAAGTCAGATAGATAGATAGATAGATAGATAGATAGATAGATAGATAGATAGATAGATAGATAGATAGATAGATAGATAGATAGATATTACTTAATGCTGAGATTTCTCTGATGTGATGCTTTGCCAGGCCTTCACTCTAGCTACCTGCATTTTTTTTTTTTTTTTTTTATTTATTTTTTTTTGCTGCACCTTAAGACAAAGGAACAAAGGCAAATTCCTTGTAATGTGAAGCTATTTGGCCATAAACTGTTTCTGATTCTAATTTAAATGTGAGTGAGCAGAGAGCCTAACTCTAGATACCTCTGAATTTCATTTCATAATCCATTATCCCCAAAGACAAATTATAGGTCACAGTAACTTTCATTGTTTAAGTTTCATCAAAGATTCTTTATAGATGTTTATAGCTGTTAGCACAAAGGATCTCCAGTAGTGGTTTGTGTTGCAGCCGGCCTGAAAAAGCCTCTGACTGACACTGCTGTTGAATCACTGTGTTGTGAAGAGGAAGTTCAACCCACTACTTCTATCAGCAGTTGCATAATCAGTAAGCAGTTATGACATCAGTTTCACCCTTTATGATTTTCAAAACATATTTAATAATATATTGAGGAATATAGTTCCATCCATTTTCTATTCTTTCATTCTCCAATTCCGGGTCACAGGGGCCTGGAGGCTATCCCATGTGGAGAGGGTCTCCTGGAGTCTATCTCAGGTCTCTTTGAGTAAAAGGCAGACTATGGACAGGTGACATGGCCACATATAGATAAACAACCACACATGCTCACGCCTATGGGGAATTTAGAATGATCAATTAACATAATGTACATGTTTTTGACTGTGGGAGGAAGATGGAGTTCACACGGAGAACATGCAACCTCCACACAGAAACCTTGTAGCTGTGAGGCAACATGCTGCTTTAAGAAAAGATCAGTTTTCTTTGTTATTTTTGCTTGTAGAAATTGAAGAAGTTTTGACAAAATACTGTGCTTCATTTTAAGAAGCTGAAAATTTACTTTTCCGTTGCATTTTGAGTGGAACTGAATCTCAAGTGACTGTGTACGAAAAAATAAAATTACAAAAAACATGTTGTGTCATCTTCCAAAAAAAAATGTTGGAGCTGAGCTGAAAGACGTAAAGAACTGGGAGACAATCTAAGCAATCCTGGTTCTTAGTAATGATATCATTTTTACACTTACACCTGAATTTCAAATCCATTCTACACTATTGAGATTTCTTTAGAAAGTAGAATTTTTTTAAAAAGAAAGAAAGAGATTTCTGTTCAGAGCATTTATTCACTGACAATATACTTGTATAATGGTTAGCATTGTTGTCTCACAACAAGAAGTTTCAATGTTCAAATCCCAACTTGGGCCTTTCTGTGCTGACTTATGTTCTCTCTGTGCTTGTGTTGATTTTCTCCCGGTCTTCCAGCTTCCTTTCCCAGTCCAAAAACAGGTATGTTAGTATGATTAGTGATTCAAAATGTGTGTGTGTGTGTGGGGTGTGTGTGTGTGTGTGTGTGTGTGTGTATGAAAGAAGTTATCTCATTTGTTTCTGTGTGGCCCAGTTTTTTATGTCTGACTGTTTACACAAACTTGGCCTTTGAGTTTGTTGAAATAAAATGTAGTATATCAATAATTTATCTCTGTAGCATATTTCAAAGAAACAGTTCAGCAAGCTGCACCTAAAGCAAAAGACACACTCAGGCATAAAACACACTGAAAGCAATGCAAAAATAAAAAGAAATATCATAAAATGAGAAAGTCCAAAGGTAGTGGACTATAAGTAGTTAGGCTGTCTCAAATGTAAAGGGCTGGCTAAGATAGAAAAGTGTACATTTAATGATTTACAGAGCAGCACAGTGTTGTGGTTGAGACGACCCCTCTCACTGTAAGGGCACGTCAACAACCATTCTCAGTAATTGTGGCAGCGGGATTGAATATGAACACCAGTTCCTTTCCCAAACAAAAGTAGAGAACACTAGTTTTGCGTTTCACATAGCAAAGATTCAAGGCACAATCTCTTCCCTGAACACCACGTCTGGGCCTGTTGGTAGGTCAACTACAGTTCATATGTTATCACATCAGCAAGTTTAGTTTCAGTTTAGAGACATTTTGAGAAACTGTTATTTACTACAACAGGTCATTTTTCCCACTTTTCCATCTTCATGTGTTTCCTAGATTGCAGGTTAAAAAACTTTTTTTTTTCCTTTACAAAAAAGATTAAATATTATATGATAGTGAAATAAAACAAGTGCACAGTATTCATCTTAAGTGCAAATTAAGTAAAAAATAATATGATCCATTTATTTGACACATTTGATGTACCGTCAAAATATATTCAGCAAATGATCTTTTTTTTTTTTTATCTCTACCTTCTGTTTATAAACATGGAAAGAACAAGATGGTTACAAAATCTGGGTGATGGATTTGTGAAGGAGCAGGAGCGCCAGTGAAACATGAACCAATCATCATCAACCATCAGATCTCAGATCATCCACAAGGGTGCGCTGTTAGAATATACACTAGTGCAGTTGACCACTTCAGCGATGAGTTAAAAAAAAGCATTGCACACCTACATTAACATAGAGGTTGAGAAATATAAAGACTTTTAAACTATAATCAATCAACCTGAGAGAAAAATGTATCCATCTATAACCATTTGTCATCCATTTCTTCTTTTTATTTNTACAGAACAGTGCATCTCATGTTCCAGCTGGGCAGAAGCCTAATGTGCAAGTTAAGACAGAAAATTATGGTGCTGCAGGTTCAAGTCCCAGTGCAAAGCAAACAGAGCTAGGTGAAGTGATCCTGAAACAAAAGGATATTACTGAGATGTTGATCACACAACAAAGACTAGCCAACTTACCTCAACGAAAAGTCCCTGAATTCAGTGGCGACCCTCTTGAGTTCCTGCCGTTCCTGAGGGCGTTCGAGCACATCATTCACAGTCGAACAGACAACGACGCAGATCGATTGTATTATCTGGAACAATTCACCACAGGTGAACCGAGAGAATTGGTGAGAAGTTGCCAACACATGAGCGCAAAACAAGGCTACGAAGAGGCCAGAAAGCTCTTGACCTATCACTATGGCAACGAGCAGAGAATAGCTGCTGCCTACGTTGACAAGGCAGTCAAGTGGCCTCAAATCAAAGCAGAAGATGCTAAGTCGCTTCACAGCTTCTCTATCTTTCTCACTGGATGCAGCAGCAATGTCATAAAGGACTTGTCGTACCTAGAGGAAATGAACAGCCCGAGCAACCTCCGTACTGTTGTACACAAGTTGCCCTTTAGACTTCGCGAAAGATGGAGAGTCGCAGCATTCGACATCCAAGAGAAAAAAGAAAGAAGAGCAAATTTTGCCGACCTTGTTGACTACATCAACCGACAGGCTAAGATAGCTTCGGACCCACTGTTCGGTGATGTCAAAGACCCCTCTGATGCTAAAGAAAAGAGCAAGTTCAGTGCTAAACCTGCTATGAGTCGATTGAAAAGAACCACTGGCCTAGCTACAAGTGTAACGCCAGCCGATGATTCATCAGAATCAAGAAAGAGCCAGCAGACTAGCAACGCATTTCAAGAGCCATGTCTGTACTGCAACAAGGGTCATGCTCTGAGTGCATGCTACAAAGTCAGAGGTCTGCCGAATAAAGACAGAGTCGAGTTCCTCAAAGGAAAAGGTCTTTGTTTCGGGTGTCTCACTCAAGGGCACATGGCAAAAGATTGTAAAAAGAAAGCCACATGTGAAATATGCAGCAAAAAACACCCAAGCTTGCTTCACATGAAAAGAGAGGAAGATGGCAACCAAGCCACTGCCAAGCCTGAGCGAACAAGAGAAAGCTCCACCAGTGAACACTCACGTCCACAAGAGCAAGTGTCACCTAAGAGTGAACTCTCTGCAGTCACCGGGGCCGGGGCGGAGGCAGCGAATGTGTTCTTTCCATTGTGCCAGTCCGCATCAAATCTAAGAGGAGCAACAACACCATTGAAACGTATGCATTCATGGACTCTGGGAGTTCAGCGACGTTTTGCTCAGAAAGATTGATGAGGCGCCTTGGTGTCAACGGTAAAAAGACTCAAGTGCTACTTCGCACCATGGGCCAGGAGAAGCCTGTGTCCTGCTTCGTGCTATCGGATCTGGAAGTGTGCGGTCTGACAGAGAACAAGTACATCAGCC
Source organism: Hirundichthys speculiger (assembly GCA_018398805.1). Classification (NCBI taxonomy): domain Eukaryota; kingdom Metazoa; phylum Chordata; class Actinopteri; order Beloniformes; family Exocoetidae; genus Hirundichthys; species Hirundichthys speculiger. The sequence continues at coordinate 1,888,278 of JAGFBZ010000044.1, forward strand.
TGCCAGACGTCTACACTCACACTGACATTCCAGTAACAAAGGAGAATGTTCCTGTACAGAAAGACCTGGAACGATGGCCGTATCTGCAGAAAGAAGTGCGGCTGCCACAGATTGACGCAGATGTGGAGATGCTCATCGGAATGAACGCTCACTCTGCCATGGAGCCGTGGAAGATAATCCATAGTCAAGACAATGGGCCTTATGCCATAAAGACAACCCTTGGCTGGGTAGTAAATGGCCCTTTGAAGAAAGACAATGACCATAAGTCAAAGCTCTACAGCCAAGCCGCTTTGGTCAACAGAATGTCCGTCAGCAATGTTGACAAGATGCTACTGCAGCAGTACAATCACGACTTTCCGGAGCGAGCTTGTGAAGAGAAGTCAGAAATGTCACGTGAAGACATTCAATTTATGCAGTACGTGACTGAAACAACCAAGAAAATTGATGGACACTACTGCATTGCTATGCCCCTCAGACACAAAGACGTTGTGATGCCGAACAACAAGTGTGTTGCAGAGCAACGAGCATCAAGCCTGAAAAGAAAGCTCATTAAGAACACCAGCTTCCATGATGACTACACAGCCTTCATGTCAGACCTTTTGAACAAAGGCTATGCAGTAGAAGTCCCTGCTAACGAGCGCAACCGCAACGATGGCAGAGTATTTTATATTCCCCATCATGGTGTGATACATCCACAGAAAAGGAAGTTGAGAGTTGTCTTTGACTGCGCTTCTTCGTTTCAAGGCAAGTCACTGAACGAGGAGTTGTTACAGGGGCCGGACCTAACGAATAGTCTGGTTGGAGTCCTGACAAGGTTTCGCCATGACCACGTCGCACTCATCTCAGACATTGAGGCAATGTACCACCAGGTACGAGTGCCTGATGAAGATTCCGATCTTTTACGATTTCTCTGGTGGCCAGAGGGCGATCTGAACCAGCCTCTGCGCGAGTACAAGATGGTAGTCCACTTGTTTGGCGCCAAGTCCAGCCCGAGCTGTGCCAACTATGCTTTGCGGCGGACTGCAGAGGATGGGAAGGATACGTCGTCACCTGAGGCAGTAACTACAGTTCTTGAGCACTTCTATGTAGACGACTGTCTTGTCTCGACGTCTGATGAGAAGAAGGCTACGTCCTTGACCAAAGACCTCATTGCACTCTGTGCGAGCGGAGGATTCCATTTGGCTAAATGGTCTAGCAATGGCCGCGAAGTGTTGTTGTCACTTCCTGAACATGAGCGTGCGAATGAGATCAAGAGTCTAAATCTGGACAGGGATGAGCTACCCGTGGAGAGGGCACTGGGAGTGGACTGGTGCATCGAATCAGATTCCTTCAAGTTCCGCATCCTTGTAAAGAACATGCCGGTCACCAGAAGGGGTATCCTCTCAGTTGTAAGCTCAGTTTACGACCCCCTAGGTTTCTTGTCGCCGTTCATTCTTCTCGCCAAGACCATTGTGCAAAATCTCTGTAGAAAGAAACTTACCTGGGATGATGAGATTCCTGAAGACATAGCGACCAGATGGTTTGACTGGCTGTCTGACTTGAGCCAGTTCGCCAACTTCTCTGTCAAGCGGTGCATCAAACCTGAGGGATTTGGTCCAATAGTGTCAGCACAGCTGCACCATTTCTCTGACGCTAGCGAGACGGGCTATGGTGTTGTCAGCTATATCCGCATCAAGAACAGCCACGGTCAAACTCATTGCTCGTTTCTGCTGGGCAAATCAAGAGTGACACCGCTCAAGCCAGTCACTGTGCCGCGACTTGAACTGACAGCGGCTACCATTGCGGTGAAAATGGACAAACTCATGAGAAAAGAGCTTCGGATGGACCTCAAGGAGTCTGTGCTATGGACAGATAGCACCACTGTCCTCCGATATATTGACAATGACAGTGCTCGCTTTAAAACCTTTGTAGCGAATAGAGTGTCGACAATCAGAGAGAACACACAGCCAGCTCAATGGAGATATGTCGGCACGTCTTCTAATCCAGCTGACTACGCATCGCGAGGAATGAAGGCAGAGCACTTCATGAAGTGTCAAAGTTGGATTAAAGGTCCTGACTTCCTTGCCAAGGATGAGTCTCACTGGCCAGTCCTGGCAGAGTTCTCTAGATAGAGAAATAAGTGAAGATGATGCTGAGTTGAAGCGCAAAATCACAGTGAACATCATCAACGCCATCAACTCAAGCACAGATCCTCTTTTCAAGCTGATTCATCATTATTCCAACTGGCACAGTCTGAGGAAGGCCATCGCCTGGATGTTGAGGCTGAAAGAGCTACTTCGAAACCTGTGTGAAAGAAGGAAGGTATTTGAGTCTCAAATACAGTCCCTAGACAGTCAAGATGGGCAATCAAAGACTGTTGAAGACAACATGCAAAACTGGAAATCGAGCCTAACAGGAACCCCTCTGACTGTCAAGGACGTCAGGAGAGCAGAAACTGCTATCATCCAATTCAGCCAAAGTCAAACATTCCATGAGGAGCTTTGTACGCTGCAGAAGGGTGATAAGATAAAGAGAAGCAGTTCTATTTTGAAGTTAGATCCTTTCCTCCAAGATGGTGTCCTTCGTGTTGGTGGAAGACTGCACCAGGCAGCCTTGCCGGAACACACTAGGCATCCGGCTATCCTATCTAAGAACCATCATGTCACAACTTTGATCATAAGGAATGCACACGAGGAGACTGGACATGGAGGAAGGAACCACACCCTTGCTCGGCTGAGACAAAGAGTGTGGGTGTGCAAAGGAAATGCAGCAGTGAGAAGTGTGCTTTCAAAGTGCGTGAAATGCCGGAAGAATCAAGCTGCTGTTGGTGAACAGAAGATGGCGAATCTACCACCAGATCGTCTGCAGCCAGACCACCCACCGTTCACCAACGTCGGCGTAGACTACTTCGGCCCTTTTGAAGCCAAACGTGGACGAGCGCGAGTCAAGCGTTACGGAGTCTTGTTTACTTGTCTCACGATCAGAGCCGTCCACATTGAAATCGCACACTCGCTGGACACAGACTCCTGTATAAATGCAGTCAGACGTTTCATTGCGAGACGAGGACAAGTGGAAGTTATGAGATCCGATAATGGGACAAACCTTGTAGCAGCAGAACACGAGTTACGCAAGGCAATGAAGGAGTGGAATCGGTCCCAAATCTCCGACGCTCTGCTGCAAAGGGGAGTTACCTGGATCTTCAACCCGCCTGCTGGGTCGCACCACGGCGGGATCTGGGAGCGCCAAATAAGAACCGTGCGCAAGGTGCTTAACAGTGTCCTAAAGCTCCAGTCACTCGACGATGAATGTCTGCACACTGTGATGTGTGAAGTGGAAGCAGTGATCAACAGCAGACCACTTACCAGGTCCTCGGATGATATCGACGACCTTGAGCCACTTACGCCGAATCACCTTCTTCTACTCAAGGGAAAGCCGGCACTCCCCCCGGGCATGTTTCAGAAAGATGATCTGTACTGCAAGCGAAGATGGAGGCAGGTGCAGTATATCTCCGACATCTTTTGGAAGCGCTGGTCTAGAGAATACTTGCCCCTCCTACAAGAACGGCAGAAGTGGCTGGAAAAGAAGAGGAACGTGAAAGAGGGTGACATCGTGCTCATCGTGGATGAAAGGGCTCCAAGAGGGTCCTGGTTAATGGGAAAAGTGGAGAAGACCATCCCCGACTCCCAAGGGTTCGTTCGTCGGGTCCTCGTCAAAACGAAGACAAACACCCTTGAGAGACCCATTGACAAGCTGTGTCTCCTGCTGGAGATGGAAGAATCTCATGGACAATGAAGGACATTTTCTTATTTTTTGTAGAGTGATTTAAGTTTAGTATATTCCTTTAGGCCTCAGTATACTGTAAGTATGTAAGGATAACTTGAATATAGAAAATGACTCTTAAGTTTGTTTAGGTTAGTGTAATTGTCATCCCCATGATGGACAATTAGGGGCCGGAAATATTGGTGCCATTTTCTATTCACTAATTAAAAGGTTGATATTTAGTTATTATTTTGGATATATTCAATATTTGCATATTACAGATTATTTGTGAATATTTAAGATTACATTAATAATTATAATAATAGATTTATAATTTGAATTTAATGTAATCTATCTGCATTTAGTTTAATGTTTAGAATGTTATAGAATGAATAGCCAATGAGAAGTGACGCTGAGCAATGACGTTTGGAGCTCGCGCATCCATCGAATGTAAAAAGTACTGTGTGTTTTTTTTTATATGTGAAAAGGCTTCAGTAAAGACGGGGCGAACACACTGTTTTCTACCGTCGTCATCGTTTTCTAAACTTTAACACGTGTAGACTCGTTCTTTCCGTCTAAGAGTGGTCATTTGTGTGAATCTTCAAGAAGAAATGCTTTAGAACATGTGTAGAGACATTTAGCCACTACACAGCCGGGCATCTTTTCGCTATTTTTTTTAATATCACACTTACATCGGTAGTCGGTATCGGCCGATACCCACAACTCAAGAATGGGAATCGATATTGGAAGGGAAAAAATGGTATCGAACATCTCTACTATAAACCAATTTGCAGCAGAGTGGTGTAAATGACATCAGATACTACAAACCCGAACCACCTCAAATGAAATAAACAAACAAATTACACACACACACACACACACGCCCCAATTTATCGAAATGAATCTAGAGAAATTGCCACAAATTATCAATTTGAAATAATTAACAAAAATAATGTATCGCCATAAATAAGTACTGAAATAATAAATATGAGATTTTCTCTTTTTTTCCACTAGTGTTTTCCCATAGACATTATTTTTCTAACCCTGAGACAAAATGGGGATTTTTTTTATTTTTTTTTTGAAGACAGTCTTATGGTTGGAGACATCATCTATAAAAGTCTCGTAGGTTTACCTGATGGTGCCGGTGGGCGAGGGCAGTGGGGGGCTAAATGCCCTGATGTGCTCTTCATGCTGCTGTGCTGTAGGAATGTTGATTTTAAGAGGAGAGATGTGGGGCAGAAGCGGACGAGGGGGAGGAGAGGGCTGCTCCACTTCTCTGTGCTCTTCAACATCCAAGAGCGACATGAACTGGATCTTGATCACGGTACTGGGAAAACGAAACACGCACCTGGAGGCAGGAGAGCAGGGATAACAGGACAGAAGACAGAAACAATTTCATCAGGTTATCTTCTCATCTACAATGGCTGTCAACTTCTCTGGAGCTTCGGATCGCATCATATGAGCTTCCGTAGACAAGGGATTCACTAGTTGTTTTCACTGAACCATAGAATACAGATGTCAGACTGTAATGCTTTTCATCTTAAAGTGGTTGGTAAATTAGCATGACAAATGCGCAAACTCCCTTTGCCGACAAATGTGGGGTGACACGATTAAGCCATTAAATAGACCTTGCAGTGAGATTTATTTTTGGAGTTCAGGAAAATTAACATCAAACGTATGTTTCTTGCAACACTGATGGACAGCACAGTAGTGCAGTGGTAAACACTGACACTTCACAGCAGGAAGGTTCAGTTGGATCTTGGTTCGGTTGGGTCTTTCTGTGTAGAGTTTGCATGTCCTCCCTGTGTCTGTGCTAGTTTTCCCCATGTACCCTGGTTTCCTTCCACCCCAAAAACATGTTAATTAGGCTACTTGGTATTACTAAATCCCACCTAGCCTTCATATACATAACTATAATGTAATCTGATTTATAGGAGTAAATATAGGAATAATAGGAGTAATTGCAGGAATAATTTGGTCAAATAAATAAATCAATCTAATTAATGTGTGTGTGGCCGTGAGAGCAAGCTGCTTGTGTTATAATAGCGCCTTCAGTGGTCCCTGGACTAGAAGGGCGCTACATAAGCATGTTGTTGTAACACATGTGAAACAAATATTGATAAAAAATAAATAAAACAATTAAATGCACGCATACTAAACTATAAGGCAAATATACTTTCTTTGTGTCTACAAGGTTATGTTTATACAAAAAAAAAATATTCATGACATTTTTAGGACCCAGGGGAAAAGAAAAAATGTTAACTTGCGTTTCCTTTTCTATTCTGCTTTTAACAGGCCTGGACAAATATGTTGACAAAAGCATGGATCAGTCAGATGGGCGAGTTAGTTCAAGTATAAACGAGCCTCTTAAAAATCACGTCGATGAGGGATTTAGTCAATAGAACCTTTAAAAACTAAGGAAACTAAGGTAAACCATTTTTCTTTTCTGTCGCAGACACAGTTGTGGTTGTGTCGTTGATGTAGACCATCACTGTCACTGTAACCAGCCCTCATTATACAACACAATTGTGTCTTTTAAAATGAAACTCAAGCCTAATTCTGTGTGGTATCTTTGAATGGTTTCAGACCTCAAAGTAAAATGTTGAAAATATTGTAGCTATCAATCCAACACTGGATCAGTGGACAGACCAAAAAGCTGTCTCTGTTTGTAGAAAAACATCATAAACAACAAAGTCCATGAAAGAAGAGCATTGGCAAGACGCAAAAAAGCGGCCTGTGGACTCTGCAAGGCTACGCGGCGGAAAAGGGAGAGACAGAGGACACAAGTTTAGCTTCTTTCATTCATCAGCTTCAGCTGAATACCAGAGTAGCAAAGAAAAAGCTGCTGTTGTGTGTAAACAAATCAAGTTATAGACAGAGAAGGCTTAGATAAGATGGACATGAGAGATTCTGAGACACATCAGATATGACCACCGTAAGTATTGACCAGCAGAGTATCACGAGAAAAAACACCAAGGCCAGCTGGTAGTGGCAGTATTATAATGAGTGGATGTGTCACTGTTGCAAGCCAATTAAATGCTCAAGGAGGTAGACAAAAAGCTGGAATAAATAAATAAACACAATGAATAAAAGTCTGCTGGAGCCTCCCAGACAACTCTGAGTTGGAGAAAGAACTTCTCTTTGATCATATCACAAATCTGCTGACTATGTTGCATTCCAGACTGTGGATTAAGCAACAGAAGATTGGTTGGTCAGGATGCTAATGGGATGTGTAGTGGAACAAGATGGATAGGATAGGTGGGGGGGGGGGGGGGGGGGGGGGGGGGGGGGGGGTCTAGAATGTGATGATTTTGCTTCATAAGCAAAATCACAAAAACATAAATAAATCAATAAACAGCTTAATTGCAGTATTCCATACAGTACAGTCTTTCTGCCAAGAATGAACTCAGGGCCTCACAAGCAAACATGGCTGTAGTAGGTAGTCTTGTGTTTACTCCATGTGCGTCTGCAAGAAGAAAGTTGTTCTTGCACTTCCTGTTCAATTCCTGACACACCCCCAAACAGTGCCAACAGCCAATCAGAACGCGACCCCTCCACACTTCAAACACACACAGAAAAAAAGTGAAAAAAAAAACACGTCCACACCACTCCACCCTGTGATTTATTAACGCATACAAACAAAGTCAAAACTTTCACCTTTCATTATTGCATTATGTATTCTAGAACAAAATCAGGGAAAATATCGAAACAGACATGGTGCAACAATTGCAACGCATTTAAACAACGCGTGAATTTCCTAGTCCATTACCACAAGAGGACAACTCAAAGTTTAAACCAAACAAACTTCTTCTTTTTTCTTTAAAAAAAAAAAAAAAAACAGTCACGTGATGAGATGTCGGGGGTGCGTTTGTTTACATGAATGTTTATGTGACTGTGACACGTTGACTTAGATCCCCGCAGCTAACAGCGCTGAAAATCACTAGCATGTGGAAACGATTCTGTGAAGTTCGATCACTTTATGAAATCACCTAAACAAAAACTCCACAACAACACCTCTGCGGGGAATGACAACCACCAGCACGTTTTCAACACGACTGCGGGCAGCCTTGCTCCGTAGTCCGGGCCGAGTACGAATAAAGCCAAGTTTGCAAAGAGCTAAAACTAGCTACGCGTGTTTGCTGCTTTGTGGGGTGAAAACACTTAAATATTTACTGGTAGAAAAACCTCTAAACACATCGTTAATCACATTAAGTTTTATTTGGATTAGATTAACACGGGAGAGTTCATTGCGTAGACGCTTAAATCTCCCAAACGTTTTAGCGGCTCCTGAACCGACCTCGTCCACCTCGAGGCTCTGACGGGGATGTCAGGACAAACTTTGTTACTCCTTCACTGTAAAAAGTAAATACGGAGGCAGCGTGATCCTGCATAACACTGTTATCCTGTTTAAAGCGTTTAAAAGCCAAAACGCCTTACAGAACTCCTTACAATATAATAATAATCTTAAAAATTATCAGGATAATAATAGGCAAGTCAACAAACATCTCTATATGTGTTGTTTTAGACTTTGATTCATAGAGTAAAACTTGTCTTGGGCAACTAACTAAAAAGAGATAAGTCATAAATGTGTCATAAAATCTCCAAATGCATAAAGTTACACTGAAACATGTCCCCGTATCGCGTCTGAGCGGCGGCTATGCTAGCTGGCTGCACTCACTCTCGGGGCAGCAGCAGCGGCGGCGCTCCTCTCCGCTGGAACACCCCGTCAACGAACACGCCGTTCTTCCCCAGGCACCGCAGGGAGAAACGAAAACGCACGCCTCGTCGTAGATAATCTGCAGGTGTCGCCGTGAAATGAAGCTCGAATGTCCCATGTTGATGTCCACTGAGCCGTGAGAAGAGTTCCGGCCTATGGTGACCGTCCTCTGGCGCATGACAAACTCAAAGTCCCGGCCCTCGAGCCTTGCCAGGGCCTGCGGAGGAGTCGACGAAAGCCGTGCAGGAAGGAGACCGGCATCGTTGCGGGATTCCACCACGGGAGGACCCAAGAGGGCAAGCGAGGACTGGTGATAGGCGTGAGAGGTCATCGCAACGCGCACGGGGCTGCACGGCGCAGATTGTAAAGCTAGCAGAGCTCGCGCTCCGGTATCGTCCCTGTAGTCTGCCATCTTCTTGCGGAGGGTCAACACACTCACACGCACACACACTCTACTTCTCAGACACAGAGAGTTGCAACGTGAGAGTTTTCGGTCAGGGCACTTGCTTGCTCCGTGGCTGACGGAACAACATGGAGTCTGGTCGGGTCATTAAAAGAACAGGAGCGGAAACTCCAGGAGCCGGACTGGTGTTGCGTTCAGGGCCCCATCCGTAAGAAGTTTACCCCATTAGGTGCAAACGTGAAAACGATCATAGAACAACTTGTTACACACTTCTTTCTTTATGGCATCTTATTACCAATCAGCACAAACTTAGAAAAAACGCGTAAACAAATCCTAGAAATATCAATCTAAATAATTATTTTTTTAGGCTGTTTTAATTTTTTTTACTTTTGTGAACTTGCGAGGACAGCAGATGAAAACGACCTTTTTTCTATAACTAGAACAATTATGTATTTAGCGTTTCTCTGATGAATAAACATCAAAGAAAGTAAACAACTGTTATTGCAACAAAGTAATAATAAGCACATGAAGATACTAATATGATAATAAAGAGCTACTTGGATGCAAATCCTTGACAAACAATTATTACCACAACTTTAGAAGTCAGATAGATAGATAGATAGATAGATAGATAGATAGATAGATAGATAGATAGATAGATAGATAGATATTACTTAATGCTGAGATTCCTCTGATGTGATGCTTTGCCAGGCCTTCACTCTAGCTACCTGCATTTTTTTTTTTTTTTTTTTTTTGCTGCACCTTAAGACAAAGGATCAAAGGCAAACTCCTTGTAATGTGAAACAATTTGGCCATAAACTGTTTCCGATTCTAATTTAAATGTGAGTGAGCAGAGAGCCTAACTCTAGATACCTCTGAATTTCATTTCATAATCCATTATCCCCAAAGACAAATTATAGGTCACAGTAACTTTCATTGTTTAAGTTTCATCAAAGATTCTTTATAGATGTTTATAGCTGTTAGCACAAAGGATCTCCAGTAGTGGTTTGTGTTGCAGCCGGACCTGAAAAAGCCTCTGACTGACACTGCTGTTGAATCACTGTGTTGTGAAGAGGAAGTTCAACCCACTACTTCTATCAGCAGTTGCATAATCAGTAAGCAGTTATGACATCAGTTTCACCCTTTATGATTTTCAAAACATATTTAATAATATATTGAGGAATATAGTTCCATCCATTTTCTATTCTTTCATTCTCCAATTCCGGGTCACAGGGGCCTGGAGGCTATCCCATGTGGAGAGGGTCTCCTGGAGTCTATCTCAGGTCTCTTTGAGTAAAAGGCAGACTATGGACAGGTGACATGGCCACATATAGATAAACAACCACACATGCTCACGCCTATGGGGAATTTAGAATGATCAATTAACATAATGTACATGTTTTTGACTGTGGGAGGAAGATGGAGTTCACACGGAGAACATGCAACCTCCACACAGAAACCTTGTAGCTGTGAGGCAACATGCTGCTTTAAGAAAAGATCAGTTTTCTTTGTTATTTTTGCTTGTAGAAATTGAAGAAGTTTTGACAAAATACTGTGCTTCATTTTAAGAAGCTGAAAATTTACTTTTCCGTTGCATTTTGAGTGGAACTGAATCTCAAGTGACTGTGTACGAAAAAATAAAATTACAAAAAACATGTTGTGTCATCTTCCAAAAAAAATGTTGGAGCTGAAAGACGTAAAGAACTGGGAGACAATCTAAGCAATCCTGGTTCTTAGTAATGATATCATTTTTACACTTACACCTGAATTTCAAATCCATTCTACACTATTGAGATTTCTTTAGAAAGTAGAATTTTTTTAAAAAGAAAGAAAGAGATTTCTGTTCAGAGCATTTATTCACTGACAATATACTTGTATAATGGTTAGCATTGTTGTCTCACAACAAGAAGTTTCAATGTTCAAATCCCAACTTGGGCCTTTCTGTGCTGACTTATGTTCTCTCTGTGCTTGTGTTGATTTTCTCCCGGTCTTCCAGCTTCCTTTCCCAGTCCAAAAACAGGTATGTTAGTATGATTAGTGATTCAAAATGTGTGTGTGTGTGTGGGGTGTGTGTGTGTGTGTGTGTGTGTATGAAAGAAGTTATCTCATTTGTTTCTGTGTGGCCCAGTTTTTTATGTCTGACTGTTTACACAAACTTGGCCTTTGAGTTTGTTGAAATAAAATGTAGTATATCATCTCTGTAGCATATTTCAAAGAAACAATTCAGCAAGCTGCACCTAAAGCAAAAGACACACTCAGGCATAAAACACACTGAAAGCAATACAAAAATAAAAAGAAATATCATAAAATGAGAAAGTCCAAAGGTAGTGGACTATAAGTAGTTAGGCTGTCTCAAATGTAAAGGGCTGGCTAAGATAGAAAAGTGTACATTTAATGATTTACAGAGCAGCACAGTGTTGTGGTTGAGACGACCCCTCTCACTGTAAGGGCACGTCAACAACCATTCTCAGTAATTGTGGCAGCGGGATTGAATATGAACACCAGTTCCTTTCCCAAACAAAAGTAGAGAACACTAGTTTTGCGTTTCACATAGCAAAGATTCAAGGCACAATCTCTTCCCTGAACACCACGTCTGGGCCTGTTGGTAGGTCAACTACAGTTCATATGTTATCACATCAGCAAGTTTAGTTTCAGTTTAGAGACATTTTGAGAAACTGTTATTTACTACAACAGGTCATTTTCCCACTTTTCCATCTTCATGTGTTTCCTAGATTGCAGGTTAAAAAACTTTTTTTTTTCCTTTACAAAAAAGATTAAATATTATATGATAGTGAAATAAAACAAGTGCACAGTATTCATCTTAAGTGCAAATTAAGTAAAAAATAATATGATCCATTTATTTGACACATTTGATGTACCGTCAAAATATATTCAGCAAATGATCTTTTTTTTTTTTTATCTCTACCTTCTGTTTATAAACATGGAAAGAACAAGATGGTTACAAAATCTGGGTGATGGATTTGTGAAGGAGCAGGAGCGCCAGTGAAACATGAACCAATCATCATCAACCATCAGATCTCAGATCATCCACAAGGGTGCGCTGTTAGAATATACACTAGTGCAGTTGACCACTTCAGCGATGAGTTAAAAAAAAAGCATTGCACACCTACATTAACATAGAGGTTGAGAATATACATAAAGACTTTTAAACTATAATCAATCAACCTGAGAGAAAAATGTATCCATCTATAACCATTTGTCATCCATTTCTTCTTTTATATTTGAAGATTTTCATCCCCATTCAAGTCATGTATGATAAGATATTTCAGTTATTTATATATTTAAAAACTTATTTCCAGTAATATAGTGTTCAATTTACCAATCCACTTTAATTATCTGAGCCATAAGTCTTACAATGACATCACATCAAAAAAGTGGACCAGTATTATTAATAGTAGTGGTAGTAATAGTAGTCGTCTTCTGACTATGATATTATTATTACTTGTGTATTTTAGGCATTGATGCTAATTGATGCTAATTTTAATCTTTTAAAAGAACATTTGAGAGTTAAAACAACTGCAGGTCTGTTATTAGATGGTAAGGAATGTAAGCTTTCATCAGGGTCCAAACCAATGGGAATCGAAGCAGTTCTTTTTTTTTTTTAATCTTTTGTCACTAGTGGCCTTTATCCATAGTGGAGAGAGACAGGAAAGGGGCCAGAGAGAGAGAACGAGGAAAACACACAGCAAAGGGTCATCCAGGCTGGGAGTTGAACCCACAGCCAGCTGCATGAGGACTGCAGTCTCTGTACATGGGCCGCTGGCCCGAACCACTGCACTACTCGCATGACCCCGAGTTGAAGCAGTTTTGACTTAAAATGGAATATGTGATTAAAGCAAAATGGCAATTATTGCTACCACTCAGGGCAATTGACAAATATTACAATCAATTGCTCTTTTAAACCTCTGACAAGACTCAAAAATGTAATTTCACTTAAGTGATAGAATGAATAGGGTCCTTACAGACAGATGAGGCAAGTTTAACTTGGTAAGTGTGCAGAAAGTTTAATATAATGATTGTTTGTACAGGCATTTTCTTCTTCATGTTATTTAAAGAAGACTTAATTCACCAATAGTGAAGCACAAAAGGACAGGACAGACAAAGACATGAGACAGTGATGAGTGTGGTGTGTGTAGTATGGTGATGCATTTGGTATTTGTGTAATGTGCTGTGGTGAATGGAGATATAGACATAGAGCGCAACCAGTGCTTCAGGCTGGATCACAGTTGGTGGGTAGGGATCCACTTGGAGAGCCCCAGAGTCGCCCCGCATAGCCCCCCCAGCTGCATCACCAAATTCTCATGGTGATTAAGTTTGTCAGCAGGAGCAGGAGGCCAAGTGTCAGGCGTCTTGGAGGGGCCCTAGCATAGCCACGGAACATGCCCCATCACAACAAAACACTTCTGTAACAACAGCACTTTCAGACCCCACTACAGCCCACCGAGAGTTGAGCCCCCATGTGCAGCAGGATGGACAAGGAGAGATGGTGAGAGGGAGAGCGAGGAGAGATACAAAAAAAAACTGCCCACAGTGCCTTCGTCTGTGGGCAGCTCAGCAGCACATTAACCAATGTTATGTTGAAACAACAGGTGCTACCAAATACCCATACTGCTGTGAGCTCCAACTTAAGTGTTTAAGGATACGTTGGCTGCATTCAAACTGGAGGACAGGACAACAACACAGTACTTTTATGGCACCTTTCTAGTCTGGGAACCATTTAAAGCACTATATTAATGCAAAGGAGCTTTCTCACAGCCACAAACACAGTCTCTCATGCATTTCAAATCAAATCAAATCAAACTTTATTTATATAGCACTTTTCATACATATAAAATGCAACACAAAGTGCTTTACAGAATAAAATAAAACATAAAACAGGAACACAACAAATAAAGACCCTGTCCCTCTCACGCTCACACACAAAGCACACAAGCGCCCTCACAGCACAAAGTAAAAAGTTTTGTAACATGCCAGAGGATGAGGATCCAAGTGAGGAAATACCACCTATGGGAGGCCATCCACACCAAGAGGCGCCACAGCCTGCATCCACAGGGGGTGCCGTCACAGAGACCACTATCAACTAGGATCTACACATTGTGCAGACCCCCCCAGTCCTCCAGGCCCGAGTTCTGTAACAATCGCAGAGCATGGATGCTCTTTGGGAAGACCAGAGAGCAGGGCATTACAGCAGTCCAGGCGACTGGAAATAAAAGCATCAGCACCTCCGTACTGGCCTGAGAGAGAGAAACGGGCGGACTCTGGCTATGTTCTTCAGGTGGTAGAAACCTACCTATTTATTAGATTAGATTTTTTTTATTAAAGAAAATTATTCCTTTGATTACTCCCATGGGTTAAATTAGACCATAGTTAATGTACATGTAGCCTAGGTGGGACTGAGTATCGCCAATTAGCCTAGACAGCATGTTTTTGGACTGTGGGAGAAAACCAGCGTTCTTAGAGGAAACCCACATAGACACAGGGTGAACATTCAAACTCCACACAGAAAGGCCCAGCTGAACCAAGATTCAGATGAACCTCCTTGCTGTGAAGTGATAGTGCTAACAGCTGCACTACTGTGCTGCCTGTTATAAAGTCCAGAAGAGAAGAACAGAAGCAACAGCTGCAGCAGGAAACAACGACACCATGGTAGGACCAGCAGAAGGAGAAGGGAGTGACAAGACAGAAGACAGACGATGTTGGAGTACAGATGGGCCAATTACAAATTTCTTTGCCATGAAAGCAGAGGCTGCGGGCTGTGTGCTCTACAGGCTTTGTTTTTAGCTTCTTAACCTTTGATACCTTTGATAACATTAATCAGGCTCAGCAGGGTGATGCTGTTTTAAGTGTTGGGTTAAGTCTGTTGTCTTATATGTTGTTGTAACTCTACAAGTTGTTTTTTTATGTTTTTTTATTTTACATTTTTATTTAAATTTTTATTTTATTTTATTTTATTTTATTCCTTACAGCACATGTGTCAAACACAAGGCCCGCGGGCCAAATGTGGCCCGCCACGTAATTTTATGTGGCCCTCTAGCGCTTGAGCACTATTGGCTTAAATTTTAAACCGATATTTTACGACTTAAAATAAGCTTCCGCCGCTTTAAAGCGCGTATTGACAATAAACTACATCTTCCATAATGCATTTCGTCATTACCCACAACGATAACAGTATATCACCATGAGCAAGAACTTAAGATGATTTTCAGAACTGATGAATTTGAGAAAAACCTCTACAAACTATTCCCAACATGTCAAAGAAAAGAAAAATTGATGCACAAGGAAGGCAGTTTTATCAACAACGGGGAAGCGAATACAAGTTTGTATCTCAAGGTGAAAAAAACAGTATGTCTTTTGTGTTTTGAGGCGGTGTCAGTCGTGAAAGAGTTTAATCTATGTCGGCATTTTGACAGAAAACATGGAAATAAATACAGAATCCGTTATTTAACAATATAATAAGGTGTAGTTTAATATATTTTGATTTACATTGCATTTTGTTACACTCATGCTGTCAATCTGGCCCTTCAAGGGCAACCATGATGCTGATGTGGCCCTCAGTGAAAATGAGTCTGACACCCCTGCCTTACAGGCTTTAAAGACTAGAATTTTTGTCCAAATGTCCTCAACTTATATTTGAATTAATAAGTATTCTAAGCTTCTAAGCTAATGCATTTACCGCCTCCCTCTGCTAGAACCTATCCCAGCTGTCACTGGGGAAGAGTGCAGTGTTACACCCTTGTCAGGTCGCCAGCCCATAATAGAAACTGCAGAGACAAACAACAGAAACAACCTTGGATGCTCACACTCACTCCTATGGTCAATTTCGCAGCCTCGCAGTCATGTTTTTGGACAGTGGGAGGAAGATGGAGTACCCAGAGCAACCCATGAAAACACAAGAGGACATGCAAGCTCCACAAAGAAATGTCACAGTCATTTTGAACCCAATTTTATTGTCCAGAATTCAGTCTGGAAAACATTTATAAACTACAAAATCTTTTAGCAAGATTTTAGCTCATCTCCGCAATATTTTTCACAAGTATCATAATCAACTGTAAACAACTGTCTTGATATAGCTGATCAACTTACCTGGTGACATCTGGCCAATTAGTTACCAAATCCCCAAAACAATAAGAGCAATCTTTCACATTGTTAAAACTTCTTTCCAAGCTTCCAGGTACTGTCATCGTACAGTTAAATTTAAAGCTCATTCATTAGCCAAAGTGCAAATCAGGCTAACTGTGTCACCACAGTTAGCCTGATATCCCCACATTTGTGTTGGTTGGTGGTCTGGGAAGCACTTCCAGTGGGCCTGTTTAAAACTGATTAACTAAAAAAATAGCAGCACTTAGTAGAACAGCTTATAAATTCTTTATTATTACGTCAAGTTTTAGGAAGGTTTTTGTCTTTCTAGCTCGAGTATTCAGAGCGAGGCACCAGCTTGAGCTTGATGGGTCGTTTTGGTGCGATCAGACCCTGGATATCCAGCTCAAAGGGGACCTGGAAGCATGTGACATGTGCAGAGAAAAACAAGCATGAATAAAGTCAACAGTGCACGAAATCAACAAGCCTTTTATTTTATTGCCTCTGATCTTTAAACAGGTAGAGCCAACACAGAAAAAGCATATGGCCTTTTAACCCCTTATTTTTTCTTAGAAAGAGGAGCGCCATTTTAATGAATACGTGCAATAAAGCTTCAATCTCATCCAAAGTGCTGTGTTTTCGAATGGATTTTGATCTTTGCACTCACATAGATAAAAGCTCGTGGTGTTATGTAACACTCATCATCACATTTCAGTTAGCTGTGACTGATGTTCAAACAAGAATATTTACACACCATGAAAAAGTAATAACAGTGTAAAGATTCTGAATTGACTCACCTCAGTCTCCTTGCACACTGAGAAGCTGTACTGCTGGAGGATCTCCACCACTGCCAGTTTCATCATCACCAGAGCAAATCTCATCCCAATGCAGTTCCTTGGTCCTGCTCCGAAAGGCATGTACGTATATGGATCGATTGACTCCTTGTTTTCCTTGTTGAATCTGGGTACAGACGTGCACACAGACATATTAATAAAAAAGATGAGTTTGTGACATACAGAGCTCAGGCTTCGTCTGTGTATGTCTTCTAATTAATGGTTGTTTTAACAAACCTACATATTTTCCTTTCCATACCTCTCAGGTTTAAATTTCTCTGGCTCGTTCCAGATTTCAGGGTCCCGGTGAAGAGGCCATATGGGGACCATAACAACCATATCCTTTGGAATTACGAGGCCATTTATCTCCACAGTTTCCTTGGCCACACGCTCCAGGCGTGGGGCAATGGGGTAGAGGCGGAGGGATTCATTGATGACACAGTCCAGATACTCCATCTCCATCAGCGCCTGGTACTGTACAGGAGCCTACACAAACACAAATATGCCTTCTGACCATAACTTTTACGTGGGGTTTAATTTTGATCTGAACTCAAAGAATAACAATTATCATTTTGACATATTATGACACATTATGTCTTTTTTTCCCCCAAAGGTTGAACCAAGCTGAGGTTCAACTAAGTCTGAATGAAATGTCTGTCTCATGCTTTGGTCAAAATACCACAGAGAGGCAGTTTCACTACAATTGTTTATACACTTACATTTCTGCATTTCTAGCCTGTAATACATCCCAAAGAAGCTGTTGTGGGGACAATTTAGTTTTTGTAAACAGATGAAAGAAAAAAAAATGTTATTGATTGTCATCATCAACAAGACCATATTATCACATGTTCATGCTAATACGGGGTCACATCAATAGCTTTGGCAAAGGCCATTTACACTTTTGTGATGGCAGCATTAATTCAAAAAAGTGCATTGGGTTTAGAGCAACACATGCCACCTTCGAGGTGATGCCTTTTTCAGGGATGTCAGTACTCTTTTCCAACAGGACAATGCAAAACCACATTCTGCAGACATTACAAGGGAAAGCTTAACAAGCTGAGAGCACAGATACTCAACTGGTCCTCCTGCAGTACTGACTTGTCCCAAGTTGAGAATGTGTAGATAGTTTCAAATAAATCAATAATTCTGCTAATTTTTCCATCGCATCCCCTGAAACATCCCCTTACAGCCCTCCCACAATATATTTTGTTTCAAGTTTGTTTATATTATTTAAGCTTGAAATTATGGGCGTGAATTGACATGAAATTCTTTGCTTGTAGTGATGCTCTTCTGGAGCTCCTCACCTTCAGACCCCCTCTACTAACTCAAATCTTTTCACTTCAAACATACCTTGTTAGGGAAGGTAGCATCAACCTCCTCCTGCAGCTTTCTCATGATCTCAGGATTTGTTGCCAGATTGTAAGCCAAGAAAGTGAGGGAGCTGCTGCTGGTTTCATATCCGGCAAAGATAAAGATCATTGCTTGGGAAAGGATCTCATGATCGTTCAAACCTGGAGAAAACGTAGGGAGATATAATGTTCAATAGCTTTAAGTTGTGTGTCTTTGTGTGTGTGTATGAATGACTGTGTATGTGTGCTACCTTTATTTTTTTGTTCCCCACTTTGGTTTTTCTGAGAGTCAATCATCAGCTGGAGGAAATCTACTCGACTCTGAGAGCAAAATATAGCAGATCTGATTGTCTCTGTGAACTTGCTTGTGCAGATGTACGTAGCCAACACTCACAGACCACAGACAAACGTACCTTTTGCTTGCTGTTCTCACGGTCTGTTTTGATCTTCAGGAGAGCAGCATAAAAGAAGTCGGTCACAGATTTCGGAAAAAGGGAAAACTCAAACTTTTCCAGTATGGGACCCAAGAAGGGGAAGAAGGCTGAAAGTAAACAGACAGAAACACATTTTTCATTGAAACAGGAAAATAATACTACTGACGAAGCATTTGCTAAAAGTCCAAAATACAGTTTTCCTGACCAAGTAAATTAATTCATAACTTACAATGGGATGATAATATTTTTGTCAACAGCTACAACAAATGTTTAATGTATTAATTGGATTCCATAAGGCATGAAGTTAAAAAGTACAAATTTCTTTAACAGTGTAGGCAAGATTAGATCAGACATTTCTTCTTCCAACGATTACAGTTTCAGAAGTAGCATGAAGGCCTGGATCAAAGGTTTTGACAGCTTGCATGCTCAATAATTATTTGTGGGGTTTCATCCACTCTTGATAATGGTTTTTAGTTTTGTGAGATACTTAAATCTTGCATACCAGATTTTAAAGCATTATAAGTCAAGGAGAGTATGAGAGCCATAACTGTACCTACTAGCTTTAGCTAACCTTTAGGAGCAAATAGTCATTAGCCAGAATACTCTTTTTTTCTTTCTTTTTTAATATCCAGTTTGTTTTAAAGATGGTGTGATATCAGAACACGCTGGGGAGTATTTAAATTGATTCTTCCCCCTACGAGAGAAATTTTTGTCATTCATGGAACCCCATATAAATGAGCCACCATAGGTCTTGTGTCTTTCAAACTAAGAGTTGGTCTCTGAAAAAAATCAGCATTCATTTTGAAACTAAACTATGATGACTTAATGAGGCCAAAGGGGTCCAGAGATTGTTGAGATGTTTATTTTCAAAACACTGATGCTGAATTTTTAATGAGCACTATGACTCTTCCTTGAAGTTTATATTTCTGCAGGTGTTTTTTCACACTCCAACATCACAGCTGCACTCCAAAATCTGCTGCATCTTATTAAAGGTTTTCACAATCAAACAGGAGACTATCCTGCATGAACAGTTCTCAACATTTTCTTGGTCTTTTTAAGAAATCAATGTGAACTTGAATTCTTTTGTTTAACTTTACTTTGTCATTTAAAGCAGTACTTTACCAACAGCGAGGAAGAGAGGACTCAAAAAGTCAAATTTTAGCATCTTTTTGATGTTGGTGACAAAAGGGTCTGAGGGATTGTTGAGTGAGTCGATGTCAACGCTGAATGATGTGCTGGTTACTACATCCATACTGTACGGTCCAAAGAACCTGGAAGAGCACACAAACACATTCAAAATACACTTAGATTTGATCAGTTTGAAAAAAGCTAAATTTATCCATTTTCTATATTCATTTACAGTGTTCTTACTCCTTTAACTCCAGAGGTTCATTCTTGTCTGCCATTTTTTTCATGCTGTTGATCAGTAAAGCAGAGTGATGCTTCATTATGTCGAACATCTGAGGTGCAGATGGACAGGAAAATTTAAAAAAATGATTAAAAGGGCCAAAAGAAGTTTACAACTTTTTTCTACACAGGACTTGAGTTCATCTCAGGTTAAGCTCTATCATAAGAGACCTCTTTCAGTCTCCCTGAGGTGAAGGAAGGAGAGAGGATGCTGCGGATGCTCTTCCAGTGATCATCTTCCGCAATCGATACGGCATCATATAGTGGCCCATTCAGACGGAAATTCTGTAATGTTTACAAAAACACAGTTGATGAGGACATGAGATCAAATTAAACCCAGAAATAAGAATGAGAGACTGAATGGGTTATATTCTGCCTGCGTACTCTGCGGTTGGTGAAAACAGAGTAACACTCTTTAATCAGAATGGCTTTTATCGTGGCAGGATCTGTAACACACAGCACAGGCTGACGGCCGTCATAAATGCTGGAGGTGAAGAGATTGGAAGAAAGACAACATGAATAAATAAGTGAAATATTCATGCATTTACACAGAAATACTTGCTTGTATCAAATAGAGATCTGCATACTGTATTCTACGAATGTCAGAAATATCTGGCTTTTGTTCCAACAAAAGTGGGGACAAAACCTGACTTGCATGACCAACATGCAACTGTACAACATGCAACCTTACCCCCATGTTTTCCCGTATTTCTTGTAGCATTCTTCATCAAAGTTGTAGAAACCCTAGGCATAGAAAGTATTATATACACATGAGTAATTAAACAGCCCTTTTAAAACCCACAGTTTAAATTTGTGGTGCTGTAACATATAAATCATCCCAACTACTTCTACTCAAAGATGATATTGTTTTAAATAGAGCATAAAGATTATAAAATGTCTTTTACAACAACCATTTCTGTTGTACTTACAACAATCATGTTTTCTAAAAAGCCCTTTTTACAAGTTAAACTTGATTTTTCTGCATGTTATTCCAGGATGAATGTGCATGGCCTGCACTCGGTATCTTGCGAGTTTGCGGAAAGCGCAAGAGACACGCCCATTGCCACACCTACAATGTGAGTAAGGGAGTCAGCATAGCGGGTAGCGGCTTTAGGGAAGTGGGTAGTGGGTAGTGGCTAGCGGGAGGTGTACGATCTGGGCCTATATCTCTCAGCTGGCCTGGTGGAAGCGGCTGGAGGGAGCGAGGTCTGGGCCTCTCTGCCTCCGTGACCCGACTCCGGACCAAGCGGGAGCTAATGGATGGATGGAAAGTAAATCCTCGCATGTATATTTTTTCGTGTCCATTCAATCGTTTGCTGGCAAAACTTGCAGAATTTTGAATCACCAGACACATAATAATCTAGGAAAAGCTGCTCTGCCCTGTACCTAGGAATAAGCCGCTAGTTCCTTGAATCTTCGTCGGTTTCTCAGGTGGCCGCTTCAACGTTTTTTTTTTTAATTGTTTGTTTTTTTTTGTTAATGAGGAAAGCGGGGGCAGGAGGGGGCAGAGAAACTAGAGTGTCTCCACCTTTTAGTGACCCCTCTTGGAACATTTTCTCGAAAGAAAAGTTCTTTTTAGTCTGGGAGAAAAAAAAAACAAACTTTTACGCAAATTGCCTTTCAGTTCTGTTATATTGCACATTTAAAGTGAATTCTGTTTTTAATCTCCAATTCCACGATTCCGTGATCGCGGATTCCATAGGGCCCTACAATAGCCGCAGCAACTGTTGATGCTCTTGGAAGGCACTGTCCTCTCTCAATCTGAAGCTTCACCAGTGCATTACCAAGCTACTCCAGGAAAAGCCTCCTTTGGCTTAGTTTTCACCTGTTCCAGTCCTTGTTTATCTCACACCATATCACAAAGGCATTGTATGCACTCACATCAGTGGTGTGAAAGAAGATGACAAGGGGCCAATGAGCAGTCATGCGTCGACAGCTGTATGTGGCTGTGACCTTGTCCAGATTGTCCACCTCTCCCTTTGTTTCATTACAGTCCAGCACCAGTTGTGGTTTTTTTTATCTTCTCTGCTGCTCAGGACAGCAGTCACAATTTCTTTGTGCATTGTGCTAAGCAGCAGGACATATTTTCCCTTTCTTCGGGCAATATGAGACCAGAGTTGCTTTATCCGGGAAGGCAAACACAGAAGATGTTACCTTCCTGTTCTTGACAGCAAGCAGTTCAGAGGGAAGCTCTGGTTTATTCTTTCTCATTGTCCCCAACATTGTGACCTTCCTTTTGAGAAGTTCTTCACCCAGGGCGTAAGATGTGAAAAAATAATCATGTAATGTTATGCCCATGCAGTCCGTCAGTCATTATCAAGCACAACCTTTGTGCCCTGATTTTTTTCTGGTGCTTTGCCAGTAGATTTGTCCATGTACACCTGCATATTCCAGGCAAAGCTGGACCGTGCATCACATGCTGCCCATATTTTGATGCCATTTTTGGCAGGTTTGCTAGGCATATACTGTCTGAATGGACAATGCCCACGAAACACAACCAAGCACTCATCAACAGTCACGTGAGGGCCTGGATTATCAAGCAGGGGTAAATGCTGCACCCCCTTTTTCCCACACATCCCTTATTCCTGCAGGTTTGTCACATTCTCATCGGCCCTGCCTTGTTTGTTTGTCATGAGACAAAATTTGGAATGTCTTCAGAGACGTGGTGGCTGGAAATGTTGCTCGTCCAGTCTCTGCATGCCAAAGGCTTGCTGTTGCTTCACCTTTTGACTCGGAAACTCCTGCCAAAATTAGCAAGCCAATGTAGGCTTCCAAGTCAACTACATCCAAGTCTTTCCAACTGTCCCCATACACACGTTTCCCTTCTAAATTTGTCATCTTAATATTTTTGATCGATGTCATTATGAAGAGCTTGAATGATGACTTGATGTCATCAACATGGCTGACTGCATATCTGGTGGTTCCTGGAACTAGTTTGAGAATATTACTAGCGTTATGTCTTCCCTGCTGTTTCAGTGGGGAAAGGAACCATAATATTTTTCCATTTTTGGAAGAGATCGTGTCTACAGGTGCTTGAGGGACAACAGGAGGGTCAACACACTCATTCTCATTAGATGAGAATTCCTCAAAATCCTCAACACAGTCCTCTGTCTCAGAGACAATCTCCTCTTAAGTCTTTTTCACTGTCCAAGACATGTTCCAAAACATCTTTGACAGAAAACCTTTCTCTCAGAAGACATTTTCAAAGAGAGAGCGTGCAGATTGCAGTATACTCAGAGCACAATGAGGAATGATTTGCATAGAGGACTGCGGTGCAAGTTTTTATATCTGCTCCTCCCTGATTTTGCATGAACTACCGATCTCCTTGCGGAAATACCCTGCACTCCACAGTGTGAGAAAAATCAGTTCTACTTTGGCAGGTGTGAGTTCAGAAGGTCACACAGACACACACACACCTTCATGTTCATGGTGCGGGAAGCATCAAAGTTCTCATGGGAATAGAACAAAAGGTATCAGCTTGAATGTACCAACTGCACCTACAGGTGTGGTCATGTTAGACCACACACACTTAGTGCATTTACATGAAAAGTTTAATTCTTCTTTAATTCAGAATTAAAATTAAATCTGATTTAAAATGATTAAAAATTACCATGTAAACACCTAATTCCGAATGAAAATGTCCATTCCGAATTAAACTTAATTCCGAAGTAAGTGGCTGGTTTGTTCTGATTTTAAATCCGAATAGAATAATTTCACGGTCATGTATACACTCATTCCGCGTTAAATTAATTCCGGTCTTTCTGCGCATGCTCGTTCCCTTGCCCGTCTGTCGCGATGATGCTTATATTCTGCATTGGGCTTGTTTTCGAAACAAAGTTTCAAGATGGCAGCATGCAGTAAGTGGTGGTCAAGAGTAGAGCCGATTAATTTAATAAATAGCTTGGAGGAACTGGAAAGAATTAAAAGAACAGATGGCAGGAAACATAAAAATTGTGAGCTTTTCAAAGTTGTAGCGGCCAGGTTAAATGTTGTCGTGCTGCTGCTTCAAAAATAAAATCAAAACAAATCCAAAAAGGATACTAATAATGTAGTCATCCATGTTGTTGCTAATCGAGTAAGTTTGTTTTCTTCCGGTAGACGTAAATACGTAAAGACGTCCGCCCCCCTATCCAAGCATAACCCTTCCCAACCCCCAGACCTTAAGCGGAATTGATTAAAGCTGATCAAACTTGTTTTCCATGTAAACCTCAATTCGGAATTACTATTTCCATGTAAACTTGAAGGAAAATAGTTTTATTCTGAATTATTTAATTTGGAATAATTAATTCCAAATCAAAAAACATCATGTAACTGTGGCCACTGACAGACAAGTTTAACAGCTAAAACAACTTGGGTTCAAATTGACTCCTGAGGACGACCAATACGTGCAATATGTGTTCAGCACATTGAAAAAAATATCATCATAAAACTTCTATGCTTTATCAGCCCCATCAAATTAGGAAAAGTCATGAAATATGAAGCAAAATAAAAGTCAACTACTATTTTTTGAATGATAAACATTAAATGGGGTCAAATTGACCCCAAGGGACGATAGGAAGTTTAAATTTTAAATTTCTAAAATGACATGTCTAGCACAATATTTTCTCTAAATGTTCACAAAACTTTCAAAATCTAGCAGAAAAAAAGCTAGTTCCTATGTTGACCAGATATATTAATCCATTACACTTTTTATAATGTATCGTATGATAGTCTTCTCTGAAAAGAGTTCTGTACCAACCTTTCGATAAGCCAACATTGTGCCGAAAAAAGGGGACTGGTGTGGGACCAGGGATTCCTAATCTCTTAAATGCTCCATAAGGCCAGTAGGCATACCTGTGGAAAACAAATGCAGAACAAAAAGTTGAACAAATGACATCTAACAGATGTGTATCATACACACAAGTAGTACAGATTATTAAACACCTACACAAGGAGCAGTGTGATGAAGGCAACCAGTAGGGTCCATGTTTCAGCAGAGAAGTAGAGGAAGTAGCCCATTTCTGTTTGTTTTCTGTCCTCTCTCAATGGGAGTACGAGCCACTCTGAGTTCCTATATCACAAGCTCGGGCTTTTATCTTGACCTGGACAGACTGGTTGTGTGACTAAAGCAAGTGTGTGAGAGGTAAACCAATGGCAGCTGGCGGTGTCATGTGAATAATTAACGTAAAGCGACTGAGCTGCAGTTATGATTAAGCACATTAAAACTGAATGAAAGCACAGAGTAGTTTGTATTACTTAATAACATTAATTATAATAATAATAAGTCTTCACGCTATCATTTTGTTTGGAAAATAAGTGCTCAAGGAGCAGAAGAAATCAAACACTGATTTTATCATCATCATTTATGTTATTATTATTAAAGTTCATTAACCAGGGAGGAAAAAAAAACTTTGGATTTAAAAACTCTTTTTCAAGGGAGCCCTGGTCAAGTCAGGCAGCAACTAAAAGCAACAGTTGTTAGAAAACACAGATGATATCCATCTATATAAATGTTCACAGAGGCACAACAGAACATTAACAAATCATTAAAAACTACCAACAGTAAGGCCTAAAATTACCACCTATTTTAGACCTTTTGTTAGTTTAAAGAAAGTTTTTAAGACTCACTGTGAACGTGGAAAGCAATAACCATCTGAAACATTTAAAATATTTATGTTTTAAGTTTAAAAACAATATTCAGACTTAATCATTTGATAAAAAATTTGGAGCAAAGAATGTAAAAATGTCAGTAAACACAGTTTTAGTCAACATTTATTTATTTCAATTTTCCAGTCTGTGCTCGTGCAAAGTCGTGTCCACCCATATGCTCAGATGCATGAGTGGCAGAAAAATAATTTTTTTTCTCAAGGATGTGGAAGCAGGGCAGAGGCTACAGAGTTATGTAACACAGCCAGCAGAGACCACACCTTCTGCCCCTGCAGCCAAGTTCAGACTGAAACAGAGATCACTGAACCTTGGACGAGACAAGGAGTGTCATGGGCTTTCTCCCTTTCTTCTCTTTAGAAACATGGATTCTGCTGATCTCTTTTATCTGCATATTTATTTTGTAAGTGATTGTTTTAATCAATGTGACACTGTCACCCAAATGAAGGCATCATAGTTGATCATTTGGCATGAAAGTTAGTAAAAAATTGTGATTGATTGAAAGTTTCAGTGTATAACTACATGTTTTTGCAATGTGTCTTTTATTCTGTGCAGGTATGGCCACTGGACTTACGGAGTATTTGAGAATTTGGGAATCCCGGGTCCCAAGCCATTGATGTACTGGGGGACAGTTGGCAGATTTAACCATGTATATCAATCCTAATTGATACTACTTTGAAAACCAAAAGATCTAATTTTAATACATTTTGTCATTTGACTAGTGGGAAAGGATTCATGCAATACTATGATGTAAAATCTATTAATCCGGTCTTGAGTTTTAAATAAAAGCTTAGTGATGAAAATATATTCATTCAATTTTTTTTCAGGTTTACTACTTGGATGACATTGCGTGTGCTAGAAAGTATGGAAGACTATGGGGGTGAGTTAACAAAAATAAAGCTTTTACTGTAAATATAAGAGTATCAGGGCATGTATTGCGTTTAATGCCATTTCTAATGTGCTTAACAGGTTCTTACCACTGAACTTTTCTTTTTTATTGGTTTGACACTGCTTTACCCCAAATGCATGTGTTTTGTGTGAATGTGTAGTGCATATGAGTTTAGAAGACCAGTTCTGGCTGTGATGGATCCTGACATGCTGAAAACCATCCTCGTGAAAGAGTGCTTCACCTATTTTACCAATCGGAGGGTATGAACACGTAGCAAGTAACACCTGAAAACAAAAAGCTGAAAGGTCATACCTTTTTTGGCCACCTACCATACAGCAGGGTAATACTGCCCTCAAAAGGATTGAGGCAAAATATAAAGACAGTTGTTACTTATTGGTACTAAGATGGCATATGGTATACAGATTACATCTGTGGTAATTTTTGATCATTAGGAACCCATTTATGTTTGGCTGCCTATGGTTCCTATTAATATAAATATATAATAATACAAATATTAGATGAGGAGTGATTCAGGAGACAAAACCATTGCTGACTGTTGCAAAATCATTTAGACTTATTTAGCGTATATTTTCATCATTTATCTGGCTTTGTAGTTACAAGTTTTAATACATACATGGAGAAACCACAGGCTGTGCATCATGGG
Source organism: Hirundichthys speculiger (assembly GCA_018398805.1). Taxonomy (NCBI): domain Eukaryota; kingdom Metazoa; phylum Chordata; class Actinopteri; order Beloniformes; family Exocoetidae; genus Hirundichthys; species Hirundichthys speculiger. The sequence goes on from JAGFBZ010000044.1 coordinate 1,915,453, forward strand.
AGGTCCTCCAACAGTCTTGGCCAATAGCAGCATAACCAAGTAGATGGTTCAAAGCACTAGACCTAGCCCTACATATAAGGAACCACAAATAAATCTGCATTTTGAGAGTGAAATACACTGTAGGAATAATACAGAACAGTGAGTTCTTTGAGATAAGAAGAATTATTTTGGAGAGAGGAGAATTTTGTTCTCATTTTAGTTATGTAAAATAAATTCTGATGAGCCACCATCAGCCTTGATAAGTAAAAAGAAAGATTCTTATTCTGTAATGAGTTTAACAGGATTCCAATGAAGAGCAGCTATGATTGGGGAAATATGATTTTTTCCTGTTAATCCTCATCAGAACTCTTGCTGCAGCCTGTGGATCAGCTGTAGGATGTTTAAAGTAATTTTAGGACATCCTTCTAACATAGAAGTGCCGGAGCCCAAGCTTGAAGTAATGAATGCATGGGCTGTTTTTTCTGCATCACTCTGAAATACAATTTTTCTTATTTTTGCAATGTTATGCAGGTGAAAGACAGTAGTTCTAGAAACTTGTTTTATGTTTGGAGAGAGTGGTAACTACAGAGACTGTGCTGCTGTGAAAACTGATAGAACCCCAGTCTGCCTTATGCATGTTCCTCTATGCATGACAAAGCTGTCTGTAATCAAGAATGAGCAAAAACTGGCAATGAGTCTTTCACATCACTGCAGAGGAATTTTGGCCCATTCTTCTTTACAGAATTATTTTTTCTGAGCCACATTGGAGGGTTTTCAACAAACCTATCTGAAAGAAAACCTCTAGCTGTGGACTGAATTGGAAAAATTTTAAATTCTAGCCTACCAAGACTGTTCTTTTTCAAACAATGATATAAAAATTGTGTTGACATTTCACACCTTCAAACTTAAACCAGCTGCAGCTGGTGATTATTTATTCATGTTACTAATATTTACAGTTCTTCCATTAATCTGTACAACTTTACTACGCATGAAGTTCCTCTTTTCTTATCTAGAACCTCCGTCTGAATGGAGATCTTTATGACGCAGTAAATGTGGCTGAGGATGAACAATGGAAGCGGATTCGGAACTTTGTCACTCCTTCATTTTCTTCTGGTCGTATAAAAGAGGTAAAATTAAAGTGGGTTATAAAATACCCCCCTCCCCATCCCACCCCCCCACACATACAAAAACAAAAAATGAAAAAACAAAACCTACAATGCTTTGAATAAGTATTTGCCCTTTATAAATGATTGGGTTCTTCTACAAAGGGTTCATAATACTTACATAATACATAATAGATACATAATACATAATAGATCTTGGAACAAGATCTGCTACAGATTGTGAACTCGTCTTTAATGTTGGGTGTTTTCCCTGAACCACTGAAAACAGTTGTAATTAAACCCCTGCTAAAAAGAGACAATCTAGACAACACACAGATGAACAATTACAGGTTTGCAATTACAGGTTTGCAAGACAGCCTTTTTTTCATCTCCGAAATATCGTCAAGATTAGGAGCATCCTCTCCCTGACCAATCTCCAATCTTCCATTTTTAAATAAAATAAATGAAAAGGCCATTTCTTATCAGCTAAATGACTTTCTAAGAAAAAACAACTACAATCATGTCTTCTAGCAGTGGCGGCTGGTGAAAAAAATCTTGGTGGGGCTGGTGTGCCAACATTTTTCCCTGCCTAATCTAGCATAGGCATTAAAATGAACAGTCGGAAAATGACAACAGGTCCACAATAATAATTTAATTTCAGTTTCCAGTTTCAAATAAGAAGTAACAATTTACAGCTATATTAGACTTTATGCTATCAAATACTATACAATCAAGGGGTAAATTGTCCCTCCGGAAGGATGCTGTGCAGCCTCTCCAAAAAGGCACCAGCTATTGAATCCGCACAGCTGTTGGGCAGCTTGATGGATCAATAGAACCGCTCCTGTATATTGTTGGGTCCATCAATGTACCTCAGTACCAGGACTAGCTGACATTATGTCCCCACATTGCTTATTCAAAAGCACCACAAAATTTAACACAATTGATTATCTTGGACACAATATTACGGTTTTTATCTACCTCTTCATTGTGCCTTCTTTCAGTAATGTGGTGCCCATTATCTAGCTGCGTTGCTATGCTAATCTTTCCGAGCACAGCTAGCTTTACGCAGTTTTCCATGTGAACTTTGGATCTCTCATGTTTCTTGAACCGTTCAGAGGTGCTTTAAGTCAGTTAGTCCAGTCTTTGTCCAAGTCCAATCACATCTGTCACTTCTGAAGAGGATACAGGGGAAACAGAAAAGTGCATTAGCTGCTCCACAACCTGCCAGCCACGTCTCAGGGTTTAACCAACTCTGACAAAAACTCAGTTTGTATGATTTACCTTTCTCCTTCGTTTACTGGAAAATGTTAATTTCAGGCTTGTCAGGTCCCAGGTCCTTAACGAGAAGTTTTTTCTCCGTCGTCCGTCTCACAAAAGGGAACATTAATAATGATTTCACCGAATTAGGTGGAAGCTGCTCTTGAACTCCAGTTGTCGCCATCTCTCTTCCTTGTAGCCGTATTTTTTTTTCTCCCGACGTAGGACAGAGTCTATGGAGCGATAGGAGTGCCACATTAATAAATAAATAAATGAATAAATAAATAAATAAATAAATAAATAAATAAATGTGGAAATATAAAGATAAATAAATAAATAAATAAATGTGGAAATATAAAGAGAAATAAATAAATAAATATATGTGGAAATATAAAGAGAAATATATAAATAAATATATGTGGAAATATAAAGAGAAATAAATAAATATATGTGGAAATAAAAGGAATAAATAACAAATGTGGAAATATAAAGGGAAATAAATAAATAAATAAATGTGGAAATATAAAGAGAAATAAATAAATGAAAAGGAAAATCATCTTTAATTTTCGTATTGCATTTGCTTTTCCTTTTTGGCACTCCTGTGACACAAGGATAAAGCAATGACAAAATGCTTGGTGGACTGAGCTGTCAATCAAATGGCTCTGGGCGGGGCTTCCTGTCCAGGATGGATAGTCGTTCCCTGATCACTGGATTTCTGCCTGGCGGTATGGGCGCTAACTCATAGATATGTATGCTAGCGTTTAGCCTGACGTCACCAGTGCTGAGGAGGATGTGAACGTGACGCTCTTCGCGGGTCAGAAAAGCCGCGTGCTATGATGAAGTCGGTATCTGAGTTGCTCAGAGAAGCAGCTGACAGGCTGGAATCACTTCCAAACACGACTATCCATCCTGGACAGGAAGCCCCGCCCAGAGCCATTTGATTGACAGCTCAGTCCACCAAGCGTTTTGTCATTGCTTTATCCTTGTGTCACAGGAGTGCCAAAAAGGAAAAGCAAATGCAATACGAAAATTAAAGATGATTTTCCTTTTCATTTATTTATTTCCCTTTATATTTCCACATTTATTTATTTATTTATTTCCCTTTTTATTTCCACATTTATTTATTTATTTCCTTTTATATTTCCACATATATTTATTTATTTCTCTTTATATTTCCACATATATTTATTTATTTCTCTTTATTTCCACATATATTTATTTTATTTCTCTTTATATTTCCACATATATTTATTTATTTATTTCTCTTTATATTTCCACATATATTTATTTATTTATTTTTCTTTATATTTCCACATTTATTTATTTATCTTTTTATTTCCACATTTATTTATTTATTTATTTATTTATTAATGTGGCACTCCTATCGCTCCATAAGAGTCTGGGAGTCGCTCTACAAAATAAAACTACCGCTGGCCCTTCACGTAGCTCTAGCTCATAAACCTTCACGCATTTTACGTAGCTGTTGGGGCGACATTTCCAGCGCCCCATCGGCATTAAATTTGGTGAGGTTGATAGGCCAATTATCAATAATTTTTCCCTAGCAACCATAACCGGATTGGCTATTTAGCTGCAGGTCAGGGGCGCTTTGCCGAGCGCCCCGTGAGAGAATGACGCACTGTAGGTCGGTGGAAATTCACTGTTTAATGAGTGTCAGTTGGTGGAAATGCTGTTTAAATTATTTAAATCGCATGTAGGCACACACATACTATTAATTAATCTGATGCTGATCAAAAAAATAAATAAAAATAAAATAGAATAAATATTTTTCCCCTCCACAGCTGGTGGGGCGGCGCCCCAGCGCCCCCTATGGGCCAGCCGCCTCTGTCTTCTAGTCAGGTTTCAGACAGCACCAGAGCACTGAGACTGCTCTGACCAAAGTCATGATTGACATGTCTGAATACAAACACTGGAAAAATATTGGTGCTGGTTTTGCTGGATCTCAGCGCTACATTTGATACAGTTGACCATATTATATTACTCCAAGGACTAGAGAACTGGGTGGGTCTCTGGTGCTGTACCGAACTGGTTCAAAACGTACCTGGAGAACAGGAAGTAGTTTGTGTCAGTAGGCAACTTTACATCTAACCAGACAAAAATTACATGTGGTGTTCCCCAGGGTTCTATCCTGGGGCCTCTTCTGTTTAACATCTGCATATTCCTACTGGCCCAGGTATAAAGAACCACAATATTAGTAACCATAGCTACGCTGAGACCAAGGCCCTGTACAGACTCTCAGTACCTGCATTGAGGAGATTAATGACTGGATGTCAGCTGAACAAAAACAAAACTGAGGTGGTTGTTTTTGGAGCCAAAGAGAAACGACTGCAGGTCTACAAAGAACTTGAATCTATAGATCTTAAAACCACCAATCAGGCCAGAAATCTGGGTGTAGTGATGGACTCAGATCTAAACTTTGAAAAACACATTAAGGTAATCACTAAATCAGCCTTCTATCACCTGAAGAACATCTTGAGGATAAAAGATCTGATGTCTCAGGAAAATCTGGAAAAACTAGTCCACACATTCATTTTTTAGTCAGCTTGATTATTGTAACAGCGTTTTTACTGGTTTATCTAAAAAATCAGTTAGACAGCTGTAGCTCATTCAGAACTCTGCTGCCCGAGTTCTCAGTAAGACCAGAAGAGTGGACCACATCAGTCCAGTTTTGAGGTACTTACACTGGCTGCCTGTCCTTTAAAGGATAGACTTTAAATTTTTGTTGCTGGTTTATAAAGCTTTGAATGGTTTAGGACCAGAACACATCAGTGACCTCCTGCCCCAGTATGAACCCACCAGACCCCTCAGGTCATCTGGATCCGGTTTATTATCAGTCCCCAGAGCCAGAACCAGGCATGGAGAAGCTGTGTTCAGTTTCTATGCTCCACATGTCTGGAACAAACTCCCAGAAAGCCTCAGATCAGCTGAAACACTCAGTTTATTTAAATCCAGGTTGAAGACTCACCTGTTCTCAGCTGCCTTTAAATAAGATTTTATTCAAGAGCTCAAATCTGCTTTTATTATGCTTTTATTCTTTTACTTTTTAATGCTTTCTTTTTTTTCTGCGGTACTTTTAATGTTTTATGTAAAGCACTTTGAATTGTTTTGTACATGAAATGTGCTATACAAATAAACTTGCCTTGCCTTACTTTTTCATGCCACTGTACATTAATCTTCACCAGTGTATGTTATTTGTTTTCTCTTTCCTTGTTTTAAGATGTTCGACATCATAAAACATCATTCCCACAAACTGACAGAGAAGCTACGTACAAAAGTGCACAATGAAGAAGTTGTTAGCATTAAAGAGTGAGTAACACCCAGAACCTTCCAACCTTCAGGACCCTCAGGAAGTAGTCTCTTCTGTGCCTTCCTTACTAGTTCTGTAGTGTTCACACCCCTGGTCAGGTCCTTCTCATTGTAGACTCCCAGGAAGCAGAAGTCTGTGACCTTCAACATGCAGTCTGCAGAATATTACAGATTGAATTTCTCTCTTTTATTAATTTTTTTTTGCTGAATTCAGTGATTAACTTTTTTTACCTTAGATGTTCCTTCACCTTTTAGACACCACTGATGTGACTGGAAAATGTTAATGGAGCTGTTAAAGCAACATAACTGAAGCTCCAACCTGTGTTTACCTCTTTCATGAAATGTGTGTATCCCAGCTTCTTTGGACCCTACAGTATGGATGTGATGGTGAGCTGTGCCTTCAGTCTGGACCTGGACTCAATCAGTAACCCTACAAATCCCGTCATTACCCACGCCTCACGAATTTTCAGATTCTCTGTGCCTCTTTTCTTGTTTCAAGGTAGTACTTTTAAAATGTTTTGTATTTTCAACTTTATGGGCACTATATGGTTCCCTAACAGAATTGCTGTTTGCCTTGATTTACTCTTCAGCGTGTTTTCCTGTTTTTCTTCCTCTCTTGGAGCTGCTGGGTGTTTCTTTTTTCCCCAAGTCCTCTACTGCTTTCTTTAAAGCAATGGTGGAGAAGATACGAGCACAACGCGATGAGGTTTCGTTTGCAAAAAGTATTCACTTTGACATTATTGTTTTCACAGTGTACTGTTTCAGTGATTGTTTTCAAAGACAGATTTGTAAGTTCTCTTTTATATTTCCTGAAACAGTCATGATGCACTTATTTTATTTTTTTTTTTCCGGATGGCTGTATCTGACCTTTTTCAGAACTTTAGAGATATTTTTCAGTATTTCCTCAACTCTCAGACTGCCACTGAACCGTGTCAAGAAAAACAGAATAAGGGTAAATAGCGTGTGAAAACTCAAATGCATCCACACCAAAGGTCTGATGTCTTCCTTGTCTAATTTCCATCCTTGTTTATGCATCCTGACAGGTCTGACGGATCATGAGATAATTTCCCAAGTCACAATGCTTTTGTTTGCTGGTTATGAAACAAGTGCCACCACTCTTGTTTTCTTAGCCTACAATTTGGCTAAAAATCCTGAAGTCATGAAATGCCTGCAAAAGGAGATAGACTCAACTTTCCCAAATAAGGTAGAATTGTTGTTTCTGGTTCTTGGGGCATTTTCACAGATTAAAGTCAGAGTTGTTTTAAAACAATCAATGATTTTTTTTTTTTTTTAAACAAATGTACAGGGTTCAGTCCAATATGATTCTCTGATGCAGATGAAGTATCTTGACAAGTGTGGTCAATGAGTGTCTGAGGTAACAAGTTTTTTTTTTTTTTTTACAATAGATGAAATAACTGATAATGATCATCTTCCTTCAGATAATTCACTTATATTCAGTTTCTCTGAAATAGCAAAAGTTCACGCAAAAGTCATCTCATTGCACTTTACAGAGAAAGTAACGAGTTAAGATAAATATAGTCCAATTCAGCAATGTTATAATCAATTTAATTCAATTTCAATTCAATTTTATTTGTATAGGATTTGTTACAGTGCCAGTTGTCTCTAGGCGCTTTACAGAGATCCAGAGCATGATCCCCAAGCAAATATCATTCACTTAAAATTATAATATTAAATCCAAATCAAGGATAATGGCAAGTAAAATCTCCCACAGCGGAAGAAAAAAACCTTTAAGACAAACAGAGGCAAGGAAAAACTCCACTTTAACAGGAAGAAACCTTGAGCAGGACCTAGCTCATATAATATGATCAAATTGGCTTTTTAATTAAACCCAGTTTGTTACAATCCATTTAGAGTGCAATTCATTTCAATTCAATTCCAAGTCAAATTCATACCAGGCTAGTTCATTAAAAAAAAAAAAAAAGAACCCCCAGCAAACCAGGGCTCAGGATGGTGGGGTGAAAGGGCAGGAAGGATTAGTCCAGAATTATTTGCTATGATGCTAGATGCTATAATTCAAGACTCAAGATTCAAGAGTTTTACTGTCACATGAATCATAAAAACACAGTGGTTACAGCGAGCAACGTATTTCTCCCTACACACAGAACTTAGAATTAGACCAAAAATAAATCAATAAAACTCAACTTCAATCATTAGAAATATGTACAAAAGAAGAGCAGATGTTTGTTACAAAGAGAATGAATAAAAGGTACTGTCAATTGAATATGTGCAAATATTGTTTGTAATAGGTAACATTAAGAGGTTATGGTAAACATATTGCACTATCATCGAACCTTTTTAAGTTCATCCAGGTTCTTCAAAGCAATTTACAATGGGCTTCCTATTCATATACACGGCAGTGCCAGGGTGTATATTATACAGCAAATTGACTGTATATGCAGCAGTAGTTTAAATTTTTACACTCATAACTGAGTGAGCACATCTGGGGACAACTGCTCTTCAAGCAAATAATTTTAGTAGAAATGGTAAGAGTTGATTTGCAGCATTTATTTTTTCTTCAATTATTATTTTTTTATGCGCAAACCCAAGCCCCAGAAAAGTCACAGAGGCAAGGAGACATTGATCTACACATACAAAAACATACACATGGACTTCTGGAATAAACAAAAAAAGTACTTCATTGTATGCATTTTATAAGATAAGATAAGATAAGATAAGATAAGATAAGATAAGATAAGATATTCCTTTATTTGTCCCACAATGGGGAAATTTACATCGTTACAGCAGCAAAGTGGAAAATAGCAATAAAGAAGAAAATGAACAATAAAATAAAATAAAAAAATTAATAAAATAAACAATAACCACAATAGAGAATATATAATAACTAATAAATAATAACTCTGACTTTATTTACAAGGGATATGTTGGTAGTGATTACTATACCTGAGATGAGATACTTTACCTTATATTCAGTAATTTTTCTTTTATAGTCAATAATAATGATCACATACCCATACAAATAGCTTTATGCATCCATACTTACATACAAGTATTTGGTTTAACTGTTTGATAGCAGGGTGGACTGATGGACAGATATCTGGTTTCTACAGACTCTACCCACCAGCTGCACGTCTGGAACGAATGGCTAAAGAAACAGTCAAAATCAATGGAGTCACAATCCCAAAGGACATGACTGTGTTCATTCCGGTCTACGCCTTGCACCGTGACCCTGAGCTATGGCCTGACCCAGAGGAGTTCAAACCTGAGAGGTAGCTGCCAGAGACTTTAGATTTGCACTGATGATGATTCCCATAATTTACACCAACTGCAGAGTTATGTGGAAATACAGAGTTCAAACTGTAGTTCTTGGTTTCCCACACAAATAAAGGGGCTATACGATGAACTTGCTCATCTTTTACAGCATCACTCACTCTGGTGATTTCTTATTGACAATGGTGCATGGAAACTGAATTGGTTAGACTATAATTAATCTAAAATTATCTAACTCTTAACAATCAAATAAGAGCCGTTTTGTAATATTTTGAATTGTGTGTTTGTGTTTATAGATTTAGCAAAGAGAACAAACAGAGCACCAACCCATACACCTACCTACCATTTGGAATTGGCCCAAGGAATTGCTTGGGGATGCGATTTGCTCTGGTAGTGATTAAACTGGCCTTGGTAGAAGTCTTGCAGCATTATAGCTTCTCGGTCTGTGAGGAGACAGAGGTGATGGTTGTCTCAACATTATTGCATTCATTAACATAAAATGCTGTGCAAATGAATTTGAGGAAGACATTTTAAACTGTGAGTATTTGTCCATTCCCTAGATCCCTTTAGAGATGGACCCGCAAGGTCTCGTTGGACCCCTTCGACCAATTAAGCTAAAGTTGGTGACTCGCTCCATCCACTGAGCAAATGTGGACAAATGCAGCTAACAAAGATGATACATTACCCAAGGCCAAGCTGTCCTGAAAATGAATTTATTTCAGTCACAATCTTATCAGTATTGTTAATTATGTTGCTTTCCTGGCAGAAATGCAACAAGAATTTATATGAAATGAATGAAATGAAAAATACTTTATTAATCCCAGAAGGGAAATTCAACATTGTAGTAAGGTTTTTTTTTTTTTTTAACAAGAAATAAATGACAGCAATAATAATATTGAGTTAATAATAGTAGGATGTCGTGTTGTGGAAGCTGATGGCTGCTGGCAGGAATGAACTTCTGTATCTTTCTGTCTTGCAACGGACCTGAAGAAGCCACTGGAAGTCAGAGGTGTAGAGTGTGAAGAGAAATGGTGAGAGAACAATTCCCTGTGGTGCTCCAATGCTGCTGACCTCCATCTCAGAGACACAAACTTTCAGTCTCACAAACTGTGGTCTGTTTGTGAGGTAGTCATAAATCCAGGAGGTTGTGGAGGAATCCACCTGGAACTTATGGAGCGTCTCACATAATAACGCAGGCTGAATTGTATTAAAAGCACTTGAGAAATCAAAGAACATGAGCCTCAAAGTGCTGCCTGATTGCTCCAGATGAGAGTGATCATATGATCATATGATCATCATTCATGTTGTTTGTGAAATACTCTAATGCTTAGATACCAATCCTTGTGTTTGTCCTTACAATCCTCATACCTATTTGCTAATTAAACTGCTATATTTTCTTGCTACTATTTACAAAATAATTACCTTTTTTCCAGTGTTCTCTTTGTCCGTTGTTCTTAGACCGATGTTCTGTTAGTATGGTGTTCTCATGCATTCTCCTTGTGCAAACCTTAAAAGTATGAAAAAGGCAACTAACTACCATGTGCACACAGGTACATAGTCACTATAGCTAGGCTGACAAAGAGTCACAACTCTGCTGAGCTGTGCATTCTTGCAGCTCTGTGTAGTGAAGATTTTATGAGCTTCTATAGAATGAAAATCCTAAGAATTAGAGAAGAAATCAACCGAGCCCAACCACCAGCGGCTGTGGCCGTTTGTGAAGCTTTAGTAACTTCCTGACCTGGCTCTACACTGTTTAACTGCTATAGACCAGGATATAATTATAAATTATAGGATATAAATCAGGATATGTACCACAGGTTTTTGAAGTTGCAGTCATTAAACCTTTGTTTAAAAAAAGTGTAGCAATTCACCTCGTAATTATTGATAATCAATAAAAAAGATGGGGGCACCACTTCTTTTTAAGAAAAAGAAGAAACTATAATTTATCAATCTCTGATCTGAATGTAAGTTATTTTCCACTGGATTGGCTGATTTACATCAAACAGACTTCAAAATGGTTTTAAGAACATTTATAGAGACACAGACACACACATATAAGGCAGTCATATATATATACACAGATATATGGTTATCACATCAATATGAATTGTTTCCGAGAGGCTGGCTGGAGCACAAAGAGGAAAGTTACGACAGAGAGGAAGAGGAATGGAAAAAAAATCAAAATAAAACAAGATGCCAGATTCTGATGGGAGCTCAAAAGAACTCGTTATCATAGACTGGGATGTGCCTTTAGACAATTTTAACAAAATTGCTTAATTCCACAATTTCAACTGCAATTAGACAATAAAACTTAATATTTAACATTTAAAAACACGGTAAGACACAAATAGGATCACATACATGTTAATCTTAGGTTCTTGATGGCCGAGGTTTCGTATTGTATTGTATTGTATTGTAAAAGACACTATAAAAATTGAATTGAACTGAATAGTTAATTTCCAGGCTCGCATGATGGATTTAAAAGGCATGTGTTTTATCTTGCAATGCTAATTATTAGTTGCTAGTGCTAGCTTATATTTTCATGCTGCTGTGACAAAATAGTTTCACTTTTTCTGGTGTCCTGCAAGACTTCAGTTCTCACTCAAAAAAGCAAACTGAGTGTCTGTTACATTACTCTAAGTCGAACAGATAGCTTCTATTAAATAAAATCATGTTTTGTATTTTAACTAGGGCTATCAAAGCTAATGCCACTATTTTTTTTAACGCAAGATTAACGCACACACGTTTCTGTAAATATTACCCTCGGCCATTGGCGACAGAAACAGGTTTTATGAATGGCAAGTTTAGCTTTAAGGTGCTGCCAGATGGGTCTGTTAACAAGGAAAGGTTATTTGTATTTACTGTGGCTGTGAATTGAGTTACCACCGCACGGCGCAGTAAAGTTAGTTTCACATCCGACAATCGCTTGGTTTTTTTTCTTTTTAAACTTTATTTGTGTCATGAAAACGGCACCGATTTCATTATTTTGTAGATATAAGTATCTCAGACATTTCACAAGTGTCATCAACCCTCCAAGTTCAGTGAGTGTGGCAAAAACTCTAAGGAACAGAGCTGAATGTCCTTCTGAGTATATCAGTGCTACCGTGGAGTTTAGGGACTGTCAGCAATTACTGCGGTCAAGCAGCAGCCCGGAGAAAATACACAAAGTAGCATAATGAATTAAGCCCCCCAAAAGTACGGCAGCATTGGTGGACTTCCGGTTTTCAAACTAAAGGCTTAAAAAAAAATAAAGCAGATCCCTGTGACCCTGTATAACAATGGTCCCCAACCTCCGGGCCGTGGACCGGTACCAGGCCGTGGATCAATTGGTACTGGGACGCTGTTGTGGCAATTTTCATAAATCGCACAAACTATATTATAGATTCTAAAAAATACAACAGCAGAGAGCTCAAACTTTAATCAAGTTTATTCAAGCTGAGCGCACCAGCGGGACACAGTCATGTAGCCTGCAGACTGGATGGTTGTGTCCGTCATAACCAAACATTTACATGTCTTTTATAGGTGACTTCAGGAAGTCTGTCAGATGAAAGAGTAAGACTAAACAATGATTATTTATTACACATTGTGGTATGTGAATTAGCAAGTCTGAGAGAGCAAAAGGCAGGAACTGATTCAATACACATTTCAGTAGGTGGTGGAAGTTTGCTAAAACAAGGGACAGGAATTCATTTGATATGTGTTTTGGCAGGTGCAAAAGGAGATCTCATAAAGACAATGTGTGACTGCCCTCCTCTCTGGGAAAATTCTCACAGTGCATGATAGAGTCTGTTGATCCCTTTCATCTCTGAGTTTTTTTGTTGTACCTAACACCACATTTGAAGCATCTTGTATTCAAATTTTCCACAACACTACTCCTTTTTTTAAATTAAATTTATATTTAATTATCCTATATCTCAAAGAATTCTATATTCAGTTCTTCAGTGTCTTCCTGGGGACGCAGAAGAACAGAGGGTCCAACTGTTGAAGAAGGGTGTAAGCAGGCACTGTAGCATTGAATATTCAAACAACCAAATATTTTACCAAGGGGATTATGCAACAAGACAACATCATAACAAAATTGACACAGCAAACATAACAGCTGGATTTTATATGCTTGGTGGACATCCGATGTGCTGTAAGCCACCAGAGGTTGTCTTGATGGCCATGATGATCAATCTTATGGGCTGCTCGTGTCCTTCGGTGGAATAAAGGTACTGCTGTTGCAAACAGAATCAGCCTAGAGGAAGCTTACGAAAGTAAGCAATTTTCATCGTTGCCACATGGAGGGTAGACTACCTCTCACGGAAAACTGGTCTCTGGTGGAAGAATGCCTGAGAACTGTCTGCAATAGCTTGCGTAGATCCGGGTGGCTAGTTCAGCAATCTTTACTGCTGTATGGGTGGGAGTATCTGAGATGGATTTTTGCCACTTCTTGGATTTAAAGTGCTTTCTTTTGAGTTCCTTTACCAGGATTCAGTCACCAGGCCACAAAGGATGTTGGGGGGCCCTCAGCGGGTCTTGGCAGTGCCGCCTTTACTGCAAGTCTGCACCTGTGATAAGACTTTGGACAGACTTTGCCAATAAACAATCGTTCATGGGTGGTCGTCTAAACAGAATCTTGAAAGGAGTTTTAGTCCGTTTACACATGCGCAGACGCATCTGGTATAATGGGAGTGCCTTTTGTCCATGGGAGCCCAGTTTCCTCACAGCATTAGGCCAATTTCATTTTTAATGAACCGTTTCTCTCTACTGCTCCTCCTCACTCAGGATGGTTGGAGCAGTGGTTTTAAGCTGAAGCCCCAGCCCTTCACTCATCTTTGTGAGGGCTTTATTCACAAAATGGGTACCATTGTCGCTGGGAATCTTTCCAGGAATTCCCATCTTAGAATGATCTGTCAGCAGGGCCTTTGTCACTGCTGCTGTCTGCATGTTTGGCTGGAAAAGCCTTGAGCCAATTTGAGAACATGTCCACAATCACAAGACAATACTTTTTTTTACCTTCTGATGAAGGTAAAAAAAAAAAAAGCCGGCGTTTATCTGTCTGTCTGTCTATGTCTGTCTAAGAAAACTCAAAAAGTTATGGATGGATTTTGATGAAATTTTCAGTTGTCAGAAATGTGAAAAGGAAGAACTGATTTCATTTTGAGTGCGATCCGGAAGATATCCTGGATTCTGGATCACTTTCAAATTTTCGATAACATTTTGGTCAGTGGGGGCAAAAATTTTGTTTCTCAATATCTCTGTTAATTATTTCCCAAAACTCATGAAATTTGACTCAGGGATTGACAATGAGAACCTCTATCAAATTTAAAGGCTGATCCAGATCTGATCCAAAATGTGGATTTTATCGCAATCTGTAAATCGCTATATGGGGGAATTAGTGCACTTGGCGGAGGTCTGTGCTCTCCGAGTGCTTTTCTAGTTTTGAAAAGTGACCGGATTCTCTCGGTTACATCTCGGTCACTTGAGCGCAAAAATTCAACCCAGCTAGCAAAATGAGTAAGAAACAGACGTCTTTGGAAAGTTTCCTTGTGAATGGGGAAAATGCACAGTAAAGAGAAAGAAGAACAGTCTACAACTTCCAAGAAAAAGTAAGCTTTTAGCCGACAATACCAGGAGTCCAACTTGATATATGGATTTATCACGACAGGTGATTCCCACGTACCAAGCCAACCTGCGTGAGTTTTTTATTTAATTTTTTTTTTTTTTGTCATTTATTTAATGGGTACAGAAGATGTTACCAGATACTTTGATGTTATACTCATGTTACGTTAATGCCGTAATGTAACAAGGAGGCCTGTCCCCCCACACCCCCGACCCACAGTAAAATTGTCAAGCGTTGACCGGTCCGCACTGAAAAAAAGGTTGGGGACCACTGCTGTATAGGACAAAATGGGTATAGATGATGGATGGATGGATGGATAAACAGAACATTTAAAAAAATGTGATTAATGTGCGATTAATCGCGAGTTAACTATAAAAAATCTTTCGATTAATCTGTAATCAACTGACAGCCCTAATTTTAACACTTTAAAATTATGTAGTTTAAGCATAACATGCAACAACTTTAAATTTACTCTAATAATTTATATCAACATAAAATAATCCTAATGGGTTTAGCTTGCGAATCACTTCCGCTTACAACTCCAGAACAGAGGGTGGCAGTAGTGTGGAAATCCCTATCTAAGTCAAAGATGTGTCCCTGGCAAAAAGCTCCCATTTTGAGATTAAAAATGAAAAACAAGTGTTCATAGGTTTCTACTAACACGTCTGACTGAGATTCTATAGATTTGTTTTACTGAAATGAAGATATTCTACGTGTTGAATAAGAATAATATGTTAACTGGGGGCAGGCTCAAACAGTGGGCTCCAATTTTCTAACTTAGACAGGCAGAACTGCTGTTGTAACTGCTGTTTTTTTTTTTTTTTTTTTTTTTTTTTAACAAACATGAATGGTCTATATACCTTTGAAGTTTTAGTCTGTGTTTTCACAGACAATTACAGACATTTTTCCAAGCGTTTTCTAAGTCAGTATTGCCTTTTCTGGTGTTAAGTAAAGTTTTATTCCAACAAATCCCAAATCCAGTTTTTCTTTTCCAAAAAAAAGTAGTTTTAACTACCGTATTAAGTTAAGTACCTCATACTCCCATCATACAAGTTTAAATGGCACAAGAGTTAGATCCTTGGTAACTATGTAACATTTACCCATACAACTTTGGCTGGACTGGACCATGGCTATTAACTAAGAGTAACCAAAATACATCAAGTTTACTCAGCATATTTACATTCAGTTCAGTCAACAAAATTATTTGTTGCCAAATTAAAGCATTTGATTGAGGTGGAAACTATTTCCATAATTTTATCAAGTTCACCTAACAAGTTTTTTTTTTTTTTTAATGATCATCATCATCATTGATGATGATGATGATGCCATAGATTTAAAAACCATCCATCCATTTTCTATACCTACTCCAGTCCTACTCGGGGTCAGGAGGGCCTGCTAGCCCAGCTATCACTGGGCCAGAAGCAGTGTAGAGCCTGGTCAGGTCGCCAGCCCATCACAGAGCCTATAGAAACAACAGAAACAACCACTCACTCCTACGCTCAATTTAGAATGGGAGGAAGATGGCGCACCCAAAGAAAACCATTGCAGACACAAAAGAACATGCAAACTCCACAAATAAATACCACAGCCAGTTTGAACTTGGTTTTATTGTTCAGAATTCAGTCCAAGAAACCATTGTAATAAGAACATTTTTAGCAACATTCAAGCTCTCATTTCCACAATATTTCTGACTAACTCTCAGTATCATAAATAGCAGACATAACATAGCTAATCAATTGTGCAACTTTCTTGGTGACATCTGGCCTGTTAGTAACACCCAAAATGCCAAACTGTCATCAAAGTTAGCCTGCCAAACCCACATTCGTGGGGTGGTTCTTTATTGTTACATTAGGATATAAAAAAGGTTTTATTTGTCATTTAGTTTACTTCACAAGCTAAATGAGAATCTTTCACATTTCCTTCTTTTTTTCTTTCTTTCTTTCTTTCTTTCTTTCTAGCTCGAGTATTCTGAGCGAGGCACCAGCTTGAGCTTGATAGGTCTTTTTGGTGCGAGCAGACCCTGGACATCCAGCTTAAAGGGGACCTGGCAGGAAATTACATGCTCAGAGAATAAAGTACACACAACCAACAAGCCTTTTATTTTATTACCTCTGATCTTTAAACAACTTGAGCCAACAGAGAAAATTTAAATCTCAGATAACACATGGCCTTTTAACGACAGTATTTATTTTTCAAAAGAGTCGTAAATATGCACAATGAAATTGTAATCTCGTCCAAAGTGTTGTGTTCTCTAATGGATTTTGATCTTTGCAACCACATGGATAAAACTCATGGTATTATCTAACACTCATCATCACATTTCAGTTAGCTGTGACTGATGTTCAAACAAGAATATTTACACACCATGAAAAAGTAATAACAGTGTAAAGATTCTGAATTGACTCACCTCAGTCTCCTTGCACACTGAGAAGCTGTACTGCTGGAGGATCTCCACCACTGCCAGTTTCATCATCACCAGAGCAAATCTCATCCCAATGCAGTTCCTTGGTCCTGCTCCAAAAGGCATGTACGTATATGGATCGATTGAGTCCTTGTTTTCCTTGTTGAATCTGGGTACAGACGTGCACACAGACATATTAATAAAAAAGATGAGTTTGTGACATACAGAGCTCAGGCTTCATCTGTGTATTTCTTCTAATTTAATGGTTGTTTTAACAAACCTACATATTTTCCTTTCCATACCTCTCAGGTTTAAATTTCTCTGGCTCGTTCCAGATTTTAGGGTCCCGGTGAAGAGGCCATGTGGGGACAATAACAACGATATCCTTTGGAATTACGAGACCATTTATCTCCACAGTTTCCTTGGCCACACGCTCCAGGCGTCAGGCAATGGGGTAGAGGCGGAGGGATTCATTGATGACACAGTCCAGATACTCCATCTCCATCAGCGCCTGGTACTGTACAGGAGCCTACACAAACACAAATATTCATTCTGACCATAACTTTTACGTGGGGTTTAATTTTGATCTGAACTCAAAGAATAACAATTATTATTTTGACATATTATGACACATTATGCCTTTTTTTTCCCCAAAAGTTGAACCAAGCTGAGGTCTTCAATGAAATGTCTGTCTCATGCTTTGGTCAAAGTACCACAGAGATACAGTTTCACTACAATTGTTTATATATACATACACTGTAAAAAAAAAAAAAAAAATCTTTAAAAAAGACTGTAATTTTGCGGCAGCTGGGGCACCAGAAAAATACAGTGAAATAACAGAAAATTACTTTCTCATAAAAATACAGTTTTTTTTCCATAATTAAAATACAGTTTGTAGTTGTAATTTTAACAAGATTTTGCCTTATTTTCAGGCTGTTTTTAACATTTAATTAGAAACATTTTCACATTTTAAAACAATTAAATTACCTAGAAATATGGTAAGTAAATGCTGTATTACGACTAATAATGCTTACATTTACAGAAATGTATTGTTATTAATTGGTTTCAATGACACTGTTTTATATAAAGAAGTTGTATAATAATTTGTATTTGACACAAAAAATAATGTGATTCATCTTTCAAAACATGTCAAAAAACTGTTGAAAGACTAGATATTGGGTTTAAAATTGCAATAATTTTAAGGACTGTAGCCTTTGTACTGTAGTGGATTCTAGTCTACAACACCTGACAGAACCATGGTGCTAACAAAAGGAGTATTTTGTCTACTTTCTGCTTTTGCATAGTACCAGCTTTGTTACGCACACTTTATTTAGCAAACTCACGGGTACTCATTTGAACACAGACAGACTTAACTCAGGGTGACATAAATTAACATGTTAAATGTAAGGGGTATGAATCAACAGGGGGTCAAACCAGCAACAGACTTTACATGGCAGCATTAAATCAAATAGCTAACAAATAAACACAGATAAGCACCTAAACAACCAGGGCAGGAAAGGATGCTGGGAAACGACCCTGAGGACCTGCCAGATCACTACAGTATGTTGACCATCTGTCCTAACCACTGTACCACTGTGTGGCCCATCACTGGCATTTCTGTAGTCCTGAGGTCTTTGATGAAGATTTTAATACTATGTCTTGCACTAAATGTCATACAGCAAAATGAATTCTGCTATTGAGACTGAAAATTTAAAGTATGTTGCTTTTTGAAAGAACTTAAAGATTGCCTTTCTTAAATATACTACTTACTGCCTGGACTATTGCAATGCAGTATTTTCTAACTTTTCTCATTTGACATTTATCAGATTCTTCAGACCCCCTCTACTGACTCAAATCTTTTCACTTCAAACATATGTTGTGCAATAAGGCATATAACGTGCTCGTTTAGTCCAAAAAGGGTTATTATCAACCGTCTTGAGGGACAGCTGCTAATAACCAGAAAGTTAACAAAATGAAACGGGGGGGGCACCACCTGATAAATCAGGAAAAAGGACTAAATGGCACAATCAGTCTCAAAATGGCTGTTGTTCTATGCGTGCCAGCCTGTGACCAGGTGTGGCGCTATAGAACAACAGAGAAGGTGTGAGTCCGAGCACAGGCCTCTTCAACCAGCCAAACAACTTCTCTCATTAGAATACCAGAATTTATTAACACAAATATTCAAAGGAACAAACACTTGAATTAAGATCCTGATATCTACTAGCTAAGAGACGACTAAACTAAATATAAGCAAATTAAACATTCAATGGAACCAGTGTAAACGTATATACATGTGTGCGGGGAACTATAGGTGTGTGTGTGTGAGTGTGTGTGTGTGGGTGAGAGAGAGATGTCTAAGATGGCCGACGAGATCACGTGGTCCCGTCCCTCGACAAGATGGCCGCCGATTCACGAGATGGGATGTCACAAGATGGCGGGCGAGATTACGCGGTGTTCTCGTCCCTCATCCAAGATGACCGCCAACTCACGCGACAGGACGTCACAAAATGGCGGACGAGACCGTATGTAACTCGTCAGAAGATGTTAGTATGAGAAAGAGAAAAGGCAGAATAAAGTCCACGGTGAAAGGTGATTTCTAGCCACCGCGGTGATCGCTCTGAGGATTTCCACACAGGTTAAGGAGCGCGGAGCAACTCTGCACTCCTCCCCTGACTGTCTGAAATCACAGCGTGACCAGCTGATGGCGAGGAAACACTGCGATCACGTGGGTAAACACGCACCGGCGGATTGCCGGCGGGCTCAATCGTAACCACTGTAAACACAATAAAACTGAATAATCCTGCGACTAGCAACCGCGACCCGTTCGCTCTCACAGATGCAGCAATATGAATCGCTCCACAGAGCTGCTCTGGTTTTGAACTGAGGGACGGCGAGCGGGATTGCTGTTCGCAATGATAAACAACTGAACCACGGCGGACCGATGGTCCGGTTCTGAACATACACAAAGCACAAGAAAAGTGGATTGGCAACAACTAAACTAAGCTCTGCCCAGACACCAAAAGCCTCTTACTTGTTTCGCTTCTGGAAAGTGATCGATGGCGTGGTAGTGTCCCGGTAAGGTAGTTGTGCTTTGGAGTGCGGCTTCGCCGCTACTGGGTTACGCTCCATGGGTGGTCACGGAGTGGCTCTGCTGGGTTTCTCTCCCTCCTTCGGCTTCAGGGGGGTACAGGTTAGCGCTCCAGCGGAACCGGGTCCTGTAGGGCGCGCGTGGAGCCGATGGCGTCTTCCGTGGGGCACCGAGCCTCTGCCGCGTCGCTGTGCGCCGGTCACTCGTGGTGCTGGCTGGACGGAGCACGTAAACTGGTCTACCTCGCCGGTGGCTGACTAGCGCGCCGCTGGATGGCCTCGCAGTTGCTGGCTGGAGCGGTGATGGGCCGAGGGAGGCCCGAGGGAGAGGATGCTTTGAATCGTGCGGATTAGATCCGATCTGGAGGGCCGACGAGGGTCAAAGCAGGCCGAGAATGTGGAGAAGCCGGCCGTGGAGTCCAGGCGCAGAAAAAGGGAGCAAGGGCTGGAAGCAAGAGCGTGGAAGCAAACCGTGGAAGCAAGAGAACGATCTCAGCGCGTTCACTGTGTTTTAAGCGGCGGGTCTGCGATCGGCCTACGTTTGGGGAACCCCGCTGAGACTAGGGGCTCGCGGCCACTGAGAGGCCGTGACATCACGTTCACACCTAGGTGTGAACTTGCAAGGAATGCTGGGGATTTGAGTTTTAAAAGATTTCCTTTGTCTTTCTTTGTCTCTGTGATCACATGGTGTGGCCCAACACATACCTTGTTAGGGAAGGTAGCATCAACCTCCTCCTGCAGCTTTCTCATGATCTCAGGATTTGTTGCCAGATTGTAAGCCAAGAAAGTGAGGGAGCTGCTGCTGGTTTCATATCCGGCAAAGATAAAGAACATTGATTGGGAAAGGATCTCATGATCGTTCAAACCTAGAGAAAACGTAGGGAGATATAATGTTCAATAGCTTTAAGTTGTGTGTCTTTGTGTGTGTGTATGAATGACTGTGTATGTGTGCTACCTTTATTTTGTTGTTCCCCACTTTGGTTTTTCTGAGAGTCAATCATCAGCTGGAGGAAATCTACTCGACTCTGAGAGCAAAAGATAGCAGATCTGATTGTCTCTGTGAACTTGCTTGTGCAGATGTACGTAGCCAACACTCACAGACCACAGACAAACGTACCTTTTGCTTGTTGTTCTCACGGTTTGTTTTGATCTTCTGGAAAGCAGCATAAAAGAAGTCGGTCACAGATTTCGGAAAAAAGGAAAACTCAAACTTGTCCAGTATGGGACCCAAGAAGGGGAAGAAGGCTGAAAGTAAACAGACAGGAATACATTTTTCATTGAAAGGCATGAAGAAAGGCATGAAGTTAAAAATGACACAATGGTAAAATTTCTTGAACATTGTGGGAAAGATTGACTTTTCTACTTCAAACTTTTAGGGCCTGGATCAAAGGTTTGGGCAGCTTGCATGCTCAATACTTATTTGTGGGGTTTCATCCACTACTCTTGAAAATAATTTTCAGTTTTGTGAGATTCTCAAAAATGCCTACCAGATTTTTAATGAATTATTAGTCATGGGGAGTATGAGAGCCAGGTCAGCGTTAGCTAACCTTTAGAAGCAAAAACAGTCATTAGCCACAATGTTGAGTTTTGGGTTTAGTTCTCGTGTTTTCAGGATTTTCTTGCGACTCCAAACATGGAGCAGCCGAAATGGAAGTTTTGGTCTGCTTGTCTTGTGTGCCTTGTGCTCTTTACTGTTGATGTTAACTTTAATGACTGGCTGGCTTTACCTTGTTCAGTTCTCTTTTATTTCCTTTTGTTCGTGTCCCTGATTGTTTGCACCTGTGTCTCGTTTGTTCCTTGGTTTATTTAAGTCTTTTCTTTTCCTGTCTTCCTGGCTGGTTTGTCTGTTCTTCATCCTGTTTTTGTCTCGTTGGTTTTGGTTCCTGTTTGTTCCCCGTGATGCTGCCCTCTTGTTTCTCTGCTTGTTGTGGACTTAGTCAAGTTAAGTTTTTTTGTACTGTTGGATTTATTAAAGGACTTTTTGTTCAACACTCCTGCCTCCCAATCTTCTGCATTTAGGTCATAACCCTTAAACCTGAACACAACCTTTTTTTTTCCTCTTTTAATATGCACCTTGTTTTAAAGATGGTGTGATTTCAGAGCCTGCTGCAGTGTATTTAAATTGTTGTTTCTCCCCCCAGTTGAGAGACGTTCCTATACAACTGGCTGTAGCACAAGTCTAAAGCATGACTGATTGGTCATGTGTTTAACAAGTTGTTTTTTTAAATAAAAAAAATGCATTAATTTTGAAACTAAATCATGATGACTCGTTGAGGTCAAAGGGATCCGGAGATTGTTGAGATGTTCATTTCCAAACCACGGATGCTGAATTTTGAGCGAGCACTATGAATCTTCCTTGAAGTTTTTATTTCCACAGGTGTTTTTCCACACATCACAGCTGCACTCCAAAATCTGCTGCATCTTATTAAAAGTTTGTACAATCAAACAGGAGACTATCCTGCATGAACAGTTCTCAACATTTTCTTGGTCTTTCAGAAATCAATGAGAACTTTAACTTTCCTGTTTATTAACTTTACTTTGTCATTTAAAGCAGTACTTTACCAACAGCGAGGAAGAGAGGACTCAAAAAGTCAAATTTTAGCATCTTTTTGATGTTGGTGACAAAAGGGTCTGAGGGATTGTTGAGTGAGTCGATGTCAACGCTGAAGGCTGTGCTGGTTACTACATCCATACTGTACGGTCCAAAGAACCTGGAAGAGCACACAAACACACCCAAAATACACTTAGATTTGACTAGCTTAAAAAAAAGCTAAATTTATCCAATTTCTATATTCATTTACAGTGTTCTTACTCCTTTAACTCTAGAGGTTCATTCTTGTCTGCCTTTTTTTTCATGCTGTTGATCAGTAAAGCGGAGTGATGCTTCATTATGACGAACATCTGAGGTGCAGATGGACAGGAAAATTACACACACTTAAAGTACTAATTATGGAAGTTATAAAGGTGGAGGCAACTACAACAGGTCAGAGCTCATTTTAGTGGCAAATAGCAAAGTGATGAGTGCTTATAAGCAGATATTTTAAATTCACAACAAAAACAAGTTTACAACTATTTTCTACATGGGACTTGAGTTGATCTCACGTTAAGGTGCATCACAAGAGTTGGTGGGAAAATTTTCTTTTCAACCTGCAAAAGCCAGAAGACATACAGGGAAGAAAAAGCTACGCACCTCTTTCAGTCTCCCTGAGGTGAAGGAAGGAGAGAGGATGCTGCGGATGCTCTTCCAGTGATCATCTTTTGCAATGAACATGGAATCATACAGTGGCCCATTCAGAGCCTAAATTCTGTAACGTTAAGAAAAAAACAGGTGATGAAGACACAAACTCAAATTAAAGGCAGAAATAAGAATGAGAGACTGAAGGAGTTTTATTCTGCCTGCGTACTCTGCGGTTGGTGAAAACAGAGTAACACTCTTTAATCAGAATGGCTTTTATCGTGGCAGGATCTGTAACGCACAGCAAAGGCTGACGGCCGTCATAAATGCTGGAGGTGAAGAGATTGGAAAAAGAAAACAAGAATAAGTGAAATGGTCATGCTTTTACAACATAATTCCAAAACAGTTGGGGTGCTGTGGAGAATTTAAATAAAAATAGAATGCAATCATTTGCAAATCCCTGAAAGATATATATATATATATATATATATATATATATATATATATATATATATATATATATATATATATATATATATATATATATATATATATATATATATATATATATATATATATATATATATATATATATATATATATATATATATATATATTAGGGCTGGGCAAGTTAACACGTTATTATCGCGTTAATGCATTAATTTATTAGTGCCGACATTTATTTTATCACGCTTTAACACATGTTACTCACATGCTTTTGTTTTCGAAAAGTCTGTTACTAGCTGCTGTGGAACCAGAAGACAATTGGCAGGTTAACATAAGGAAAAGCTAAAACAGACATGGAGAACGGTAAAAATTCGTAAACTTTACAGTTAGGGTAGCAACTCAGGTAGCAATATTAACAATTCTGTCTAAAATAAAAAGTTCTGGACTGCAACAAAACTTTCGCATCATTCCTCCATGTTACATCAGATCTGCTCCATGTGTTCACTGTCGTGGTGTTCTCCTACTGGTTTCTTCAGTGCGGCTGCATCTAATGGCACAGATGTGTAATGACAACAGAAAGTCCAGTCCTCGATTATAAAACAAATTCAGTTCTGTGGCCCGTTTTTCAATTTTCATATTTTTGTATTTTTGATCTAAAATTGAAATATAAAAAAACCAGGCCTTTTTTGTTCGTTTTTTTTTTGTGTTAGATTAAAAAATGAAAAACGTGATCAAAATATCACTTTTTAATTCTTTTTTATTTTTGATTGACAATTGAAAATGGATAGAAAGAATGATACACGGATTGGTAAAGTTACTGAACTTTAACATGGATATTTTCAGTTCTCCCAGACAGAGGATTTGACAGAAACAAGGTTATTTGTAACAACTGCCAAGTTGAACACTCTGTTAAAAGTTTCTGCTGTTACCTCAGAAATTACCTGTTTTAATGTTCTGATTGTGCTGAGCCAACATCATTTTGTTGGATTTTATTTGCAGACTTTTTTTTTTTTTTTTTTATAAAAACAGGATGACATTAATTTATTTATTTTATATTTATTTTATTTTATTAATTTATTTTATTTTACATTTTTTAAGATGAGATTTACACTAAATATGTGTTACTGACAAGTGCTGATGTTTTGATGTTTTTTTTTAATTTTGCATTTACAATGCGATTAATCGTGATAAAAAATTTTAATCGTTGCCCAGCCCTAATATATATATATATATATGTATATGCTGTACATATGCTATGTATGTATATATACATTATATAGAGTTGCATTTTAAAATAACATGACAATATGAGACATGTGGATATTTTGTTCTCAATAGAATATAAAGAACATGGCAGATCCTGAAACATTTTACTATTTCATGGAAAATTTTAACTCCTTTTGACTTTGATGCCAGCAACACATCTCTTAGAAGTTGGAACAGGGGCAGCAATAGGCTGGAAAAGTAACCGGTGCCAACTAAAAACAAATAGAGGACAAGGATATAAAAGGAGAATTTCAGAGAGGCAGAGTCTCAGATGTAAAGATGGGCATGCCAAGTTCAGATGTAAAGTTCACCAATATGTGACAAACTCCATCTTAAAATTGTGACAATTTCAGAAAAAATGTTCCGCAACATAACATTACAAAGACTGAAGATTCCACTGACTACAGCACATTATATCAAAAGATTTAGGGAATCAAGATGAATGTCTGTGTGCAAGGGACAAGAGTCAAGGTCAAATTTGGATGCGTGTGATCTTTGAGTCCGAAGGCAGCACTGCATTAACAACAGCCATGATTCTCTACTGGACATCACTACATGGGCTCACGATCACTTCTAGAAATCACTGTCTGTGAACACATGATTGTGCACTCCACAAATACAAGTTAATGCTATGTCATGCAAAGAAGAAGCCATATGTGAACACAATTCAGAAACACTGGTGTCTTCTCTGGGTCAAAGCCCATCTAAAATGATCTGAGACAAAATGGAAAACTGTTTTGTGGTCAGATTAATCAAAATTTGAAATTCTTTTTGGATACCATGGGGTTGCATTAGTGCCTATATCGTGAGCAGCTTACACATCTGAAGAGGCAGCATCAGGGCTTTAGAAGAACATATTCTCCCATCCAGACATCTCTTTCAGGGAAAGGACTTCCATTTTTCAGCAAGACAGTTGTACCCCACACATAGCATCCATCACAACAGCATGGCTTCGGAGGAGAGGAGTCCGGGTGCTGAGCTGGCCTGCCTGCAGTTCAGATCTTTTACCAACAGAAAACATTTGGCGCATCATAAATGAAAAATCTGGTAACAAAGGTCCAGGACTGTTGAGCAGCTAGAATCCTGCATCAAACAAGAATGAGACAACATTCCTCTCCTAAAACTCCATCAGCTGGTCTCTTCACTTCAGTTGTTAAAAAGAAGAGGAGATGCTACACAATACTGAACATAGCCATGTTCCAACTTTTTCAGATGTGTTTCTGCCAATCAAAGTCAAAATGAGCTCATATTTTCCATGAAATGGTCAGATGTCTCAATTTCAAACATCTCTTATGTTATTTATGTTCTATTGAGAATAAAATATTATTTATAAGATTTGCAAATCATTGCATTCTGCTTTTATTTATTATTACAGTGTCACAACTTTTTTGGAATTGGAGTTGCACATAAATCCATGCTTGTAAATCAAATAAAATAATCTGCCAACTCTATTCCACAAAAGTTGGAAATATCTTAAAAACCCACAGAGACATACTGAACAACATGCAAACTTACCCCCATGTTTTTCCATATTTCTTGAAGCATTCTTCATCAAAACTGAAGAAACCCTAGGTACAGAAAATATTAAGTACATACAGGTAATTAAACGGTCCTTTTAAAGCCCATACCTAAGGCATTTGTGGCACTGAAACATGAAAACCATCCCAACCACTGTCTAAAGATGATGCTGATACTAGAAAATGTCTACTACAACAATAATTTGTTACAGCAATTACAACAATGTTTGCTCAAAAGCCCTTTCAATTACTGTCATTGTTGATGAAATAAAAAAAAAAAAAACTCAAAATTAATAACCCAAACAGCTTAAAGAATGAAAATAAGTTAAACTTGATTGTTCTGCATGTTTTTTCAGGATGAATATGTATGGCCTGTTAAGATCTTATATCATTTTTTTTTTTTTTTTTTTTTTTTACCAGAAGATAACAGCTGTAAAGTGAAATTGGGCTTTATAATTGTCTGGTTGTCAAGTTCAACAAATAAGAAAACTTGTCCTTCTTCATTTCCATGCACATCAGCAGCAGCTGAAAAACAGTGATTCAAATTAGGATCTTTTAGTGATGTACAATAACATGCAAGATGATGACTTGATAATCTGAAGGCATTTTACATACTTTGTACATAGAGTGCACCAGCATCTCTATAGGAGATTTAAGTATTGGAACAGCGCTACAAATGATTATAGTTCATTGTGTGCAACAATAAAATCAAGTCAACATTTATTTCTATAGCACAACAACCCCAGTTGACCAAAGTGTTGTTCAGGCCAAAACAAAGAAAAATCCTTAAATCAACTATAAAAATGAGCAAATATATCTAAACAGCAATATCTACTAAAATTGAAGAACAACAGTGCTTTAATGAAACAATAATTAAAAAGCATATATGAAATATATATACACATACATACATACATACTCTAGTCTGCTTAAAATTATGTACAATCACCATAGGCTGATCTAATGCAACTTGATAGGAACTGATGATTACATTTAGGCTCATATTACTACTCAAAACAAGTTATATTATCTGTTCTCGGTAGCGTTCTAAGCCATCCACTACAGACTGAATTGTTAATATTGTTCTTGAAATTGAATAGAACTTGACTTTGATGGTTATGCATTAACATCATTAATCCAGTTATTTAAGTACATGGTTGTTGCTTATTCACTGAGTCATAGTTTCAGGTTTTAAGAGAATAGAGTTTATTAAATAGTACTATACCTTGATCTTCAATAATATGGAAACCTGACACGTACCTTACCTTAAGTATAGTACCATACTTCTGAAAAAAGATGAAATCATTAAAATGTTTAATGATACAGGAGAATGTTATTACTGTGTGAGTTTTTCTATAATAATTGTAAAATAAAAAGTTGTTTAATGAATAACCTTATTGTCTTCATTATATTTTTATTCTTCCATAATTATACTTGAAAAATAGGGGTCATCTTATAATCAGAGTCATCCTATATTTGGGCCAATACAGTAATATATATGCAGACAAATGATGAAAAAAAAAGAAAAAAAATGTTCATTTTGATGACCATCCTTAATATTAAAGTATTTTTTTCATTACATTTTATTATACAAACATTTCTATACCTTTTCTCCGCTGTGAATCAGCATTTTTAAGAATGCACAAGGTGAAATACTTAATGTGGTTTTTAATTTTTTATTTATGAAGTCTGCAGTCACAACTGCACACTAACATCAGTTTCCATAACCTCATGATATTCAGTTTCAGCCATGTTTCTTTTTTTATTTCTTCTTCATTGCTCTTCATCCAACTTTCCAGAGTGTGTCTGTGTTTGTTTCTCCTGTCACCACACATCCATCCATCCAACCATCCAACCATCCATCCATCCATTATCTATGCCCGTTTAGTCCTATGTAGGGTCACCGGGATCTGCTGGAGTCTATCCCAGCTCTCTTTGGGCGAAAGGCAGGGGTACACCCTGGACAGGTCGCCAGTTAACCTGACATGAATGTCTTTGGACTGTGGGAGGAAGCTGGAGTACCCAGAGAAAACCCTGTCACCACACAACACAAAAGTAATACTGCCATTTAGATCTATACATGTGTATATATAATGTCAACAAGGTTAGAAAACTAGCTTATTCAGGTTGAGGCAGACATGTTGTTTATATAGCAGCACCTTATTGAACAGAGTTGTAATTAAGTTAATTTTCCAGTACTGCTGTACAGTACACCCTTATTATTTGTGAGGGTTACGTTCCTTCCTCCTCCCCCGAATCCCAAAAATCTGCAAATTATTGATGCAGTTTTAAAAGACCTATGTATGATATTATATACACTGAAATATGTATATGAGTACATACTTTATTACGTACCTAATAATAATAGTAATAATAATACAGTGATCCCTTATTTTTCACAGTTAATGGGGACCGGCGCCCCCCCGCGTAAATCAAAATCCGCGAACTGGAGCCGGAGCCCCCCGAGCCTCAATAATGTGTTTAAAATATCTTTAAAAATCCCAAAAAAGTAGCGAGGCACTGCAGCGAAACAAAACAAAGGCTCAACTGTGTTCTGTTACCTTCACAACCTCAATCTCTGAACCGTAGTAAACAAACTGCTGGTATTGTGCTATTTTTGGCTCGTAATTAGCGGCTAACACGCTAACAACAACAAAACAAAAAGTCAGGTTTTCTCTGCATGGAATGAGCACTTTATTCTGGCACTGCAGGAACTTGTAACATCACACAGGTTGTATTGTTCGGCTCCTGTCGGTTAACAGAGAATGCAAATCTATACACGCTGGGCTGCTGTTTATGCTCACTCCACTTTTCATCTAACCCCGTTTTCTTCTGCCGTCCCACGACACACACACTCCATTACCCATAAGGCCACATCATTACCCATAAGGCTACCTTCTTAAAGGGGCCAGGCTGGCTCACGACGTTTCTTCACTGTGGGAGAACGCGCACAACATCCTATGATGTTTCCGCGATTTCTAAAAATTTTTTTTTTAATTATATTATATATTTCTGAAAAAATCTGTGAATAACTAAAACCGCGGAACTCAAACCGCGAAGTGGCAAGGGATCACTGTACATATTGTTTAGGTTTTTGTTTGGCTCTCCCAAGGTAATTAAAGAAATTACGTACTGTATCATCTCTCTCTTTTCTAATTTTTTATTTTATATTAACTGACATTGTTATTTTAAAATTACTTACCAGTTAGGGTGAAATGTGAGCGTTTTTCTGCTAAAAAAAAAAAAAAATGGCCTAAGAAATTCACGAAATTACCGAGGGAAATGGCTACCACAAATTCAAATACATTATGAAAAGAAAACACGACCGGTGAACCAAGAATGGGCAAGGGTATACTGTACTTAAAAATATACAATGGTGAGTTAAAGGTGCTTTTCAGATTTGGCTTCATGGAGCATATGATTTTCTGTGAGAGATTAAAGTTATCACAGACTCCTTTTTAAAAAATGTGAAGCAGGACTCAAGAGTTCAGAACATATTTCATTTACTGACCATATTCTGGACAGAAACAGAAATTAATTCTTGTATAAATGGCTACTCTCCTCCTACTGAGTTTATCTTCCAGTATAAAAGTGAATTTACCAAACAATTCGGCCAAGAAACAATCATGTAAGGGTCCATGATAGTAAGATGCACCTCTCATTTAAGTGGATAAAATCTGAAGTTTTCCTGTTTAAAAAAGAAAACTGAGCTATCAATGCAATTGCAAAAAGATTTGAGGGCACTACCAATCACAGTTGTACTACTGAGGTGTGGTGCAATTGCAAACTAAAAATAAATCTGTGATCAAGTTTTGAGATTTGAATTTCCTCCTTTCATGAGTGTCATTGTGATTTGGTTCTCTGGCCACATCCACAGAGCCATCACTCATCTGGATAAATAAGCAGTCGTCTTTGCAAATGTTTTGCTTCAATCAAAGCATTTTTCTAACATTTGACTTTACTTCTGCCACCCAGTAGAATGAAACAAGCTTATATTTCAAATCAGACATCATTGTGTACATATTGCTATTTGGACTTAATATTCTAATCTAGTGTATCATATATCATATATCACATGGATCTACTCTGAAAAAGACCAACCTTTCGATAACCCAACATTGTGCCAAAAAAGGGGACTGGTGTGGGACCAGGGATTCCTAATCTCTTAAACGTTCCATAAGGCCAGTAGGCATAACTGTGGAAAACAAATGCAGAACAAAAAGTTGATCAAATGATATCTAACAGATGTGTATCATACACACAAGTAGTACAAATTATATCACAAACAAGTACAGATTATTAAACACCTACACAAGGAGCAGTGTGATGAAGGCAACCAGTAGGGTCCATGTTTCAGCAGAGAAGTAAAGGGAGTAGCCCATTTCTGTTTGTTTTCTCTCCTCTCTCAATGGGAGTACGAGCCCCTCTGAGTTCCTATATCACAAGCTGGGGCTTTTATCTTGACCTGGACAGACTGGTTGTGTGACTAAAGCAAGTGTGTGAGAGGTAAACCAGTGAAAGCTGGCGGTGTCATGTGAATAATTAACGTAAAGAGACTGAGCTGCAGTTATGACTGCTATATCAGGTCTGTCATCATTGATAATCCAGTTATAGTGCAGTAATGATTAAGCACATAAAACTGAATGAAAGCACAGAGTAGCATTTAATACCTGGCTTATATATTTTGAAATTACTCTTCACTGTCTCTTTGTGCTTTGAAAATAAATTCTTTAGGAATAGAACAAACCAAATAGAAATGTTATTTTAACTGTAAAAGAATATTCCCACATTATCGTTGAATAAAACAGTTAATATAAATGGACAGAGTAGAAGCATACCAGTAAACAGTTTTATTCAACATTTATCTGTTTTAATTTTCCAGTCTGTGCTCATGCAAAGACATGTCCACCCACATGCTCAGATGCATGAATGGCAGAAAAATACTTTTATTGTTTTTTCTCAAAGGTGCAGAAGCAGGGCAGAGGCTACAGAGTTATGTAACACAGCCAGCAGAGACCACACCTCCTGCCCCTGCAGCCAAATTCAGACTGAAACAGAGATCACTGAACCTTGGACGAGACGAGGAGTGTTATGGGTTTTCTCCCTTTCTTCAGTTTAGAAAGACGGATTCTGCTGTTCTCTTTTATCTGCATATTTATTTTGTGAGTGATTGTTTTAATCAACGTGTTTGTTACTACACCAGGTGGCACTGTCACACAAATGAGGGCATCATAGTTGAGCATTTGGCATGAGAGTTAGTAAAAAAAACTGTGTTTGACTGAAAGTGTGTAACTACCTGTGTAACTATGCCATTGATGTCCTGAAAAACAGTAAAGATCAGATTTTA
Organism: Hirundichthys speculiger; assembly: GCA_018398805.1. Classification (NCBI taxonomy): domain Eukaryota; kingdom Metazoa; phylum Chordata; class Actinopteri; order Beloniformes; family Exocoetidae; genus Hirundichthys; species Hirundichthys speculiger. The sequence goes on from JAGFBZ010000044.1 coordinate 1,947,210, forward strand.
AAACATTTTGTCATTTAACTTAAAAAAAAAAAAAAAAATATATATATATATATATATATATATATATATATATATATATATAGTTTCACAACTAGTGGGAAAGGCTTCATGCAACACAATAATGTGCAATCTACTTAGTGATGAAAATATATTAATTCTTATCAGTTATACTAGTTAGAGGACATCAAAAGAAATAAAAGAAAAAGAAAAGATTTTACATTGTGAATATAAGAGGAACAGGGCATCCTTTCATTTTTCTGCTTGTGCCAGTAATGCATGTGTGTTTTTGTGTATGCGTGATTCTTCAGTTGAGGGAGTTTTTATTTCCCTAGTGTAGATTTTTTTTTCTTTTTAGAAAAAAAAATATTATTTATGTTAAGGTTAGGTTGTGGTAGCTATAAAAAAAAAAAAAATGTGTCTAAATGATTAAATTTAAATACTTTTTTCAGTGTTTTGAAAGTTCAGATGTGCAAGAATTTGACAGTTTTGGGCTTGTCCTCAACCCAGATTTGTTGACATCTGCTCAGTGATAAAGTAATAAAAAGTGCTAAATTTATTAAAACATTATTTTTCATTCCTTCATAACAACTTAAAAAGACATGTAGTTTATATTTGTTCAATAACAATTTATTTTTTGTTAAATATCTCTGTCCCTCTTAGATCCATCATTACCATCACATTAGCATTTTAGAGAGTGTTGTGGCAATTTTTATTAATTGCACAAATTAAAATTATAGATCCTTAACAAAATGCAACAGCAGAGCTCAAACTTTTAACCAGGTTTATTTCAGCTGAGCGCACAGCGGAACACAGTCATGCAGCCTGCAGGCTGGATGATTGTGTCCACCGTAATCCTCTTTTACATCCCTTATATAGTAGTCTGATAGAACAAAAGGCAATTTACATTTCTTACACAAGGAAGTCTTATTGACCAAATGGCAGGAACTGGTTGATCAATTTACATGTCTTACAGCAAAGAAATCTTTGTTGATCAAAGGCAGGAGCTGGTTGATCAACATTTCGTTAGTGTGAAGACAGTCTTCAAGACCAAAAGGAAAGAGTTCATTTGATATGCGTTTTGGTAGGTGCGATGAAAGTTTCCCAACTCACATATGGTTAGCTTCCTCTCTGGGAAAATTGTCACAATACACTGATAAAGGTGTTAGCAATTTTCGTCTGGAAATGTTGATTGAAAAAGGAGCTTTAACACCTAGACAGAAACATTACGCATTTCAAATTTTCCACGACAAGAGCAATAAAGTTTTTACAAACGGTTAGTTACATTTTTGCATACTAATTCACAATTAGGGGAACAATGCAGGACATGAGGCAGAAGCGTGGTTTTTGATGCTATGGTTTTTTTGAGGTTTTCTCTCTCTCGGCCACTTGCTGATGAGTGTGAAGAAGGATCAAAAAAGGCTGCACTGACGCCCACTTTTAAATCCATAAAATGTTTATTACAATCAAAAGAAGGCACATGACAGATTTCTGCAGTAGTCTGGGATCTTTCTGAGCCAATTGTAGAAATCTCCTCGAAAAAAGAACGGTTCGGCTTTTTATAGATGATCAGACTGGATCTGCCTCTAACAGATGTAACCTGTTTAAATATCCTTTGACAAGTTTATTTGTAGCATATACATAGCAGTGCATCTCTCTACTCTATCTCTCTAAGTACTTCTGAGCTCTGATTCTCAGAAAGATGGTCAGACACCACATATTCACCCCTTCGAGACTTCACAGAGTGTTGAAAAAACAAAGAAAGAAAAACACATAATTATAAAGTATGATAACAGTACACATCTTTTCAAACAATAACTGTCATGGAGAGTGGGAGCAAAACCCTGCCGGCAGATACAACTTTCAGAAAACCATCAAACCATCAAGGTAGGAAAACCCTCCCATGTCCTCTGCCATGGATCACCATGGTCAGAAAAGATCAGAAAACAAAAGGGTTACATAATGGGCAACATGCACAAGAACCTCAGAGAAGAATAGAATAACTTTGTCCGAAGCAGGCCCGCTATCCCATCGAACCTCACATTCGGACCTATGCCTGCCTATCCCCTCTGTCCTTTCCGAGAAAAGAATAAAACACCTGAGGCCCTCACAAAATATGCACAAAGCAACAACAAAGGATACAACTGAACCAAAAATGTATGAGTCATAGCATAACATCAAACACTAATATACTTCAAAAACAGAGAATACTAAATGTTTTCTCGACTGAAGGAACAACCCCCTAAGAGTTTCATAGTCGTGGAAGAAACCTCTGAAGAATCCAGGTGTATCTGCGATGTTGTGCCAGGACAATGTTGATGTTGAATTTGACAGTCACGGAAATAGTCCATGTGGCCAAGATTGAGTGGAAATGCTTGAGCCAACAGTCACCTCAGGTGGTTTTCCCCAACAGTACTGAGAAGAAAAAGGAAACACCAACCAGTATCTTGTACAAAGTGAAAAAGAAACATTTCAAATAAGTAGGATAATCAAGAAGCATAACATCGTGTAAATATTCATATATGAGCGTCAAAAATCTATACTCAAAAGGGGTACATTTCAACTATGACACCTTCTGCTTTCACCTCATCTTCTTCGTCAGTGTCAGGTCTACATAATAGTGGCATCTGAGTATGGTCACCAGGCATCACTACTCCTACCCATGTCAGAATCATGGCCTTAGCAAAAGTCAACAACACTGTACAGAAACAGAACAGAAAACAAAGTGACAGAAGAGCTGCCACCAGGATCTGAACAATTATAGCACTCACTAGTCCTAGTATATCTTATTGCCAAGCATTAGCAGACCCTCCAGCAGATTCAGAAGACCCAAATTCATCTCTTATAAGTCTCAATGCATCTACTACACTCGTCAAATTATCCAAACTGTCTGGAATCAGAGTATAACAAGCGTCGCCAGTTAAATTCAATGCCATTCATAGGCCTCCTTGTTTGGCCAAAATGTAATTTAGTGCCACGTCGTGTTTCAATAAAGTCAGCCTATGGCTCTTTTGCGTATTAGACCAGGGATGCGCAAACTGTGGTACGTGTACCACCAGTGGTACGCCAGCGCTCTCTGGTAGTACGCGGGGAAACATCATGACTTTCAACATTTTTCCTACTTTAAAAAAAAAACAGCGGAAACATACAATGCATTATAAATACGTTTCAAATGAAATGTGTAGCTTGAGAATAAAAATTGTCTTATGAAAAATATTTGTGCATATCTAAGTTGCAGTGCAGATGTAACAACTTTTGAGTGTGTTTATTTTGCTCTGTATGAGAGAATGAGTATGTGAGAATTGTTGGACAGAGTTGTTAATGTCTGATTCAGTAAAGCAACAATTGTGTTTAAATGTTTAAAGCTAATTGAGAAGGCATATATGGCTATATTTTAAATTGGTCATTATGGTGGTACTCAGAGAGCTGAACAGTTTCTCAGGTGGTACGCAGTTTGAGAAACACTGTATTAGACAAAAATTCAAAACCTTTGATAGTCTCATTTGCAAAACCCTGAAGGTGTACGTAATGTTGTCAATGTGGTTGGCTAAAAATGTAACCCCATACCAGGGAAGAATACCAATACCCCATTTTTCTGCCAAACTTATCCTCCAATGGTAAGTTTCCAAATTATGAAATCTTCTCTACGATTCCTACCCATGTGATTGTCAGCTTCTGAACCATTTATCAATGTCTGCCCCTTGCGAACAGTCAGAACATCATACGGAAGTTTTAATGTTGCCATGTAGCAGCATCCTGTCCACCCATACGGTAGGAACAAATAGGCTTTATCTCTACAGACCCACCATACATCTTTAAAAGTTGCCTATGGTCATATTAGCTGGTAAATGTTGATATCCCACAACCAGCGTCCTATCTGTTTGCAAGTTGGTATCCGAATCATCACCGTAGGTTTCTTCTGCCGCTGTCCAATTTTGCAGCGATTTCAATGGCATCCCATAAACATCACAGTCCAACAGTCCCATATGCACTCCCTGTCCGCTATGGGTGTCATTAGAACAAAAACAGTGGGTCTCTGGTAGCGCGACGCACCACTACCTCTAAAACATCAGGAATAGCCGTTTTAATACCCTCATGTTTATCCAATACATTCATGTATGGCAATCTTCCAACCAAGAGCAATGTGATCTCGGTCAAGACAGACCTCTAAAAAGAGAAAGTATCCTATCACTTGACGATCTCCGCTGATATATCAACCAAGATAACGCAGATGTCTGACATGCTTTATCCAAGTGGTTCCGGCACGGTTTCCATAATCGATCACCATGTGCGCCAGGCGCCAGGACATGCACTACACACGGGCCGTCAAACTATTGAACTTTCCTTACAGAATGAGTTAATTGCAAAAACCATAGATTACTGGCTGCCCATGGGTCAGCAACCCACAGTGAGGAAGAATCAAATCCATATGCTTTCCAGTTAGCATTTCTCTTTTGTACTGCATGGCTTTGTTTAATCATGTTCTGTGACATCTAATCAGGGTCATTAAATTCATTCTCTAAGGCGGAAAGGCTCTCTAGATTCTCCATAGACTGTTTTGTTGCATGTATTTTATCAATTGAGTTCCCAACCTGATCTCCCTCATTGTCACCATTCAAATCAACTTTCATTTCTGGCGAGGGTCTCTGAGTACTGCTTGCTAAAGCCCTAATATTAAAGGATGCCCTGGTAGATGTCTGAGTTACATTTTCTGATGTTTAGGTGTATGCATTTTCTAGGGGTCAGAGGTGTTCCGGTCATTTCTGTAGTGAGATTTTTCAGTTATATCAGTAGTGGGAGAGCTTTCAGTCATAACCTCTGCTCTGTGACGACTGGGAGTAACAGAAACAATAGTTGTCTCCAATGTTATCGAAAGATTCATCCCGGTCAATGTTGTAGTCTCCATGACCAGGGGCGCCGCTAGGGATTTTGGGCCCCATGAAAAGAATCTTTACAGGGCCCCCCAACACAGCGGCGAAATTTGTTGATGCTATTTTTGATCATCATTAGGGGCCTCTCTGGGCCCCCCTCAATCATGGGCCCCTATAATCCGTATCCTTTACCCCCCCTTTTCGGCGCCCCAGTCCATGACTGTCGGAGCTGATACATTAGTTCTGTAAATTGTCTCTGGTTACAAATTAGTAGAAGTCATCTGTGTAACGGTACTATTAGTCATTCCTGGGATCAGAGTAGTGGACATCATCCATCTGTTATTCACTGTAGTGGTAGCTAGTTCAGTGGATTTCTGTTGAATCTTTCCATTAGTCTTTCCAGTGATCTCAATTGTTTTGGTGTAATCTGGCTCACGTAGCATAACTTTGATCTTATGAATTCTATAACCCTCTTTCCAGGATTTTTTTTAGATAGAACAAATTGGAATGCCAGGTCAAGATAGGTACACGTATATTCCCCCTGATCCTCTAACGTAGCATTAAACAGAACAAGGGTACAATCACCTGTACCGCCTACCCATCTTGGATCACCAAACAAATCAAACTTCCCCTGATTTAATGGAATATTATCAAACTTGGGACCAAATAGCAAAATTTCAACACCATGGTTATCTATCCACCAAGGAGAATTTAGGCTGGCACTATTCCATCGTGTACATTGGCATGGAAAATAGACTTGATCACCTACCACAGCTCTAAAAATAGTGGTCGTAAAAGAATAAGACATACTGACGTAGTGTTTAGAAATAGCACAACCGGTGAGGCCGTCATCGAGTCAGAAGAAGCAGACAGCAATGTCATGTTTGCAATTGTCAACTGGGGAGGAGGAGGAGTTGCAGTCGTTGAAGATGAAATCGATCTGGCGAGGGTAGTTGGAACCACATAGCCGTCAGCTCTTAATACTACCAAGGTCACAATGTGCATTACATGAATTGTCGTTGACTGCACAGCAATTCGTCTGTCTTTCTTAGACGGATGCGAATGACAATAACATTTATAATCACCCTGGTCATCCAATTGAGGTCTGTGGAAAAATAGGCTATAATCTCCTGCAACTGTTAGTCTCCTACGAGAGTTAAGTAATATATACTTCACTACTTCCAAAGGTCCTGATACTTCTGACAAATGAAGGAGTCTACCATGGCTGTCTTCCCAACTGGCTGTCACTTCTTCTCCCTTGTTACTGCGTACTGGACATAGACATGGGAGCAGAGCCCACTTCCCAAGTTTTACAACCATTCTAGTCATCGTAACGTTTTAATCTAGTTTTCTTTCTAACAAGTCAAGGGCTTGTTTGTCTGAACGAACAATTTGATGTGCCCTGTGTGGTACCATTGTTTCGTGGTGGCGGTCTTGGTCCTCTGCCCTGGTGGACGGCTCATCTGTGGCTGGGATGTGTTGGAGGTTGATGTTGTCTTTCAAAATTCGTCCCTGGGCAGTCATCAGGTGTAACATCAGGAGCACACACAGAACTGTTACAGGCGTCTGCAGCTTGACCAGGCTCCCCATTGGAAAGTTGGGTTTGGAGATCAGGGAGCATGCTTTCATGATCTACAGCTACACCTGGTTCATCTGAACCTCCTACAGCTCGTGTCTGTGAACACAATGTCTCTTTCTCCGGTGCTTTAACACAATGTGACAAATGATACTACGTCGGAGACCCCATGAACTGAACCGCAGTTCCTGTGCTACGAACTACCTCAAATGGTCCTTGTCGCCATTCGTTAAACCACTTCCTCCTAAATACCTTCATGAACACCCAGTCCCCAGGTTGGACTACAACCTTCTTTTGTAAGGCTAGAGCCTCTTTCCCGTACTCCTGTCTTTGCCTGTCCGAAATATAGGTGTATATGTTCTTATGCAGTGCTGCCAGATATTTAACATGCACGCATTTCATCTTCCAAAGGTGCTAGACCGGGACCTTTTCCGGCAACATGCAAAGAAGGTGACGGCATTCGCCTGCCTGTAACCAGCTCATGAGGTGTTAAAGGCAAATCACAACGATCACTAGACCGACAATAGGCAACTTGATCTTTCGATTTCCATAGCAGAGCTTGGTTGGTTTTGTAAGATGAATAAACTGTTTGACACCCTCAAACCTGACTGTCCTTACAAAATTGGTCAGACATGGGGAGATGTATCGCATCTTCAGGCCTGAGACAGGTGAAAGCAGTTCCACAATCTGGAATCACCACCACTGGTTGATCATTTACTTTCACCATTATTGTTGGATCTTGTTCTGGCCCTGATGCTTCCAGCTGACACTTCCCTCTCGAGTCTTCTGGGCACCCCTAGAACCCCTATTTTGGGCCCCGGTAGGGTTACACCAGACTGCGAGATGCCTGCAGTTGTCCTTGGTATCCTCCTCTGGAACCTCTTTTGTGAGGAGTACCCCCTTGCACAGTGCATTCACGAGCGTAGTGACCAAGCTGTCCACAATTGTAGCAAGTTCCATAAACTTTTTTTATACCATACCGAGCTGTCCTCTTCCTAGATTTCCTCAGCTTTTTTCCTTCCAGACTCGTGGCTGATTGGGAGTAGGCTGAAATTGAACCTGGATTGGCTGCAGTGGTTGAATCTGGATTGGTTGTACAGGTTGCATTGGAGTCGGCTGCAAAAGTCGTGAATGGGCTGGCCACTGAGGATGCACCTCAGCTGATTGCTGGTGTCGAGTGATTCAGAGAACAGTTGGAATCACCTCGGCTCTTTTGGAGAAATATTAAAATAGACTAAGAATTTTCCTTCTCTCTAGTGTTTCCTTACAGCCCATCTTTGAAAAAAAATACAATTCTGGAGGAACATACATGCTTGCTTCATATTTATTTTCTTGAATGTAACCTTATGTTGAATTGTCACCAGCACCGTCATGCTGCTGTGACAAAAACCATTTTCCTTTTTTTTTTTTTTAACTATTCTAATCCATTGTCCTGCCCCCATTATTGTTTCTACATTCATTGTGACATTATAGTCACATACTTATGTGAACTTACCAAATTTTTGACCAAAACTTCTTTTTCTAGTGTTCTTGGTCCAGTGTCCTAATCTTAATAACGTTAGTAACATTAGTAATACTGAGTGCTATTGATGATCTACAGAGTTAAGTTACAGGTTAAACCTAAGTTCAACCTTTGGGATGTCATTAATAGTTATCTTTGATGACATAACTCTTTTCATGCCTTACACGGCATGTTCCGTCTGTTGGCAAGTCAAGTGTATCTTTTTTATAAATACATCAAATATCATTATGTATATCTTTAAAACCATTTTAGTGGGTCATAATTAAAACACCAAAGCAAAACCTTTGAATAATTACAAAGTTATAAAATCATAAAATTAAAGGCATAACATTTGACACATATGCCATATTTGTTTATTGCACATATAAGCAAAGGTACAACTTATACCATAATAATAAAAGTAAAGGCACAGTAGGAAAAACTCATCTTCTTAGCCATTTTCTTTATTCCAGTTATTTTCAGGGGAGTCTGAAGAAGAGGGAAACTGGAAAAGTATCAAAGATAAAAAGATGCACGGAAATCTCTTTCCCAGTTTTTATCTTCTTGTTCTTTTCTCTTAGTTTCTTCCTTCCTCTGTCCTTTCTGCCTCATCTCCCTTTTCTCCCTGAGTGGTGGTTTCACGGCACCATGGTCCCTGGCTTGAAAGTGAGTAATTTTAGCTCTTTTCATCTGTCCATAGCCCAGACCTTCAAGGTCTCTCTTCAAGACAGTAGGAACGGGCTGTTTAGGCCCCTCTCCCTCCGGCCCCAGTCCTGTGCCTGGTTTCCAGCCGCAACGAAGCATCATCCTGTAGCTGTTGCTTGAGGGGGGGAGGCAGTAGTAGGGGGTGGGTGCTGGATGCTGCAGACTGAACTGATGCAGAGTCGAGGAAAGATGCGATGAGGGTCTACCTCTGTACTCACTACAACACACATCACACCACTGAGCCTGGAGGACACTGAGGACATGCAGAGAAGACCAGAGGAGAGAAGAAATATTGGAAAAAATAAGGACACATATTCTGTTTTTTTCCATGTGTTGACACAATTATCCAAAGACTTTTAGCCACTGCCCTCCAAAGCATCTGCATCTAATATTGGTGAACAGTTTTGTACTTCTATGGAAATGTAAGTTCCAACAAAAATTATATCTGATGAGAGCACACATGGACACAGACAGCAAATTGGAAGAAAATACAAAACACAACTTTAAACTTTTCCCAGAAATGGGAAAGTTAAACTGTTTTTTAAACTTTATTTACAGCAAATTTGTGTCAATAATTTTATAGTTCAATTATCTTAAAAGGAAATTGGTCAATAAAGCTGTACCAGTACTTTATGAAAATAATTATTCTATGAAGCTTCAGTTCCTTCACGTATCCTTGACTTCATTAGGGAATTTTAATGACTGCTTTCGTGCAACTCATGTACAGAATTGACTTTGCTCATTACAACAGAGCAGCTCTGCAAGCAAAAATGACATGCCCTCTGATTTTATCAGTCTATGTCAAAGGTTTCACTATGGAAGCAGAGGTAATCCTCTATGACTTGCCAAAATGTTCTTTAAACAAACATTTGGTGTCCTACATCGTGCAGCACTTGCTTACAGCTTCAAACAAGCTGCCCTCTCGTTTTCTGCTAAAGAAAACACAAGCAATTCTTGGCACTTTTTCAATACAATCCTATGTTGCTGAGTTTAGTGAAACATTTAAAACAAATGTAAATAGAAGAGGAAAAGTTTCGCATGTCAAAACATTATAACCAGATGCTAATTTCTAATCCCTTTTTTTTGTCATTTGGTTTCTGGCTTTCACTGAATGAGGACAAAGCATAGTGAGCAGCACTACTTATATACGTCTTTGCTTAACCACAGACACACTTCTTGCTCCCTGTAAATTCACTGTTTTCTCCTACTTTTAATCTGCTGACCTAAGACCTGCATTGACTGTGTGGCACAATATACTTTGCACTTTCGTGTTCACCTGAACTGATCCCATCATGTGAGCTGCAACCTCTGTTTGAAAAGCACAATGTTCAGCTTGTTATTTCCCGCTGCAGCTTCAGCCAATATTGTAATAAGAATACGAATGTGCGGCATATTTCCGCTACAGAAAGCCCAACAGACTTTACCCTACATTTTAAAGTGTGAATACAAATGATCAGTTATCTCTGGCTGTCATGACATGTCACATGACAAAATGTCAAATGGCACACACTTAATACTTACAGCATATCAGCAATTATCAAGAGCTGGCAACAAAGTATACCTTAGTCAACTCAACCCAATTCAAGACCAAAAATCTTTCTAAATAAACGTGTCTGTAGGATAATTTGAAAACATTGAAGAAGACTTAAAATGACCACAAACCACATCATGTGTTAGTGACTGTAGACTTATTTTGCAACAGTAATAAGTGGCTATATCTGCAAAGCTCGACAGCACTGGGGTCCAGTAGGCTACTCTGAAAAACTAGCTGCTTTGCTAAAGCAGTCTTTAAAATGATAAAATGCTGTCTTTGTAAGCATTTCGTTAAGTTGGTCTCTGAAAAAAACTGTTTAGACTGGTACACTGCTTATACTCCGACTGCTCTTTCATTGCAGGTGACTGCAAACAAATCGCAGTTCTGTGTGAACAAAAGTTCCAGCTTCAGTTTATGGCCAGAAACAAGCAACCATGTTGTTCTTTGTATGGTGTAATTGTTTTTCTAAATAGGAAACTGATCCAGGCATGTGTGTAATTATTCAGTCCATGAGTAACAAATTTTTGGGTTGCATACAGTTAGGTGCAGAGGATTGGTACAGCTGACATTTCCATCATCCAAGCCTTGTTTAATAGTGGACATGGACGCCCTGTACTGCCTTTAAGACTTTTGTGAGGTCATTCTCTAAAAACTAACAACCTTTTATGTATTCTGGTATATTTAAACTCAATTTAGTGAAGTTATGCCCCACTTAAAAGTTTGACAATGATCCAAGTGTACACCTGCAGTTTTCTCATCATTAGTGGATAATCAGAATAAATCTCTCTGTGGACTGGGTTACATAAATGCACGTAACAGCACCATTTGGCCTGGAGTTCATCAACAATACAGTACAGATAAGCCTGGAGCCAGTGCCCATTTTGTAGTTTTTCCCTGGTAACATATTGCTAACTGGTACCAATTTCTTACAAAAGCAGTTCCTGTAAGTGCTATATTAGTAAGCTCTAGAATCATCAATGACTTCTCAGTGAGCGTTGTTTCTTACACACACACACACACACATATATACATATACACACACACACACACACACATATATATATACATATACACCACACACACATATATATATATATATATATATATATATATATATATATATATATATATATATATATCACCAGTCAAACACACACAGGTGACAAATTGAAAAGAGAAACACACTTTTGGTCAACTTTGCTAATACAGGGGCAGTATCCCCTCAAAGGTTACTGACAAAGGTTCGTTTGTCCCATTAACAATCATCATTTCATAAATATTTTAATAGCTATGTACTGAATGTGCTAACCTGTCATCAGATTTAGTTTCCCTCTGTGGACTTCTCCCGTAGTTCAAGAGCTCTTCTAATACCTCAGTGTGGCCTGCTGTTAATTTAAAAAAGAAAGAAAGAAAGAAAGAAAGAAAGAAAGAAAGAAAGAAAGAAAGAAAAAGTTCAACTTTACAGGTAGAGACATACACTTCCAAAGTTGATAAGGATCTCTGATAATACCTTCCAACGCCAGTTCTTGGGCATCCCTGCCCTGTGTATCCACCACTCCAACCCAGGCTGCTCCATGTCTCAGCAGCAGCCTCACTGCTGGTCTTTGTCCTGACCAGCTTGCACACATCACAGCTGTCCAGAGAAATGTGTCCTGGAGAAGAAAAACGCAAGCTTAAGAGGCAAATATAGGTAACAGATTTCCTAGATTTAAAACACGATGTGCCTTTGTGTACCTGGAAGTTTATGTCAACCCCCTTTGAGAGCAGGTCTCTGATGCCACAGATGTCTCCCTCATGGGCGCAGCGTAGCAACCTGAGCCCCTGCAGCTCCTTGGACCTCGTCTCTCTGCTCCGGTCGTCTCCGCGTTCACTGGAAACATCTCTTTGTTCCGCGGGCTCAGCTTGAGTCTGCTGCTGTACTTCCACAGCTCTGACTCTTCTCACTCGTCCACTCTTCCGTCTGTTTCGACACTCCTGCCTGCTGACTGCGCTCGTTAAGTCCTCATAGAACCGCCTGGCCTCTGCACCACTAAGGGTGTTTCCTGTTTTGGAGCTGGACGGTTCTGGGCCGATGCTAAAAACATCCTGCTGGCTGGCAGGAATAAAGCCGGAAGCAGCCATCAAAACTGGCAAAATTTAGGTTTTACAAACTGGAAAGTAGTGTTATTTGAACGAAATATCGCCTAAGTAAATTAGTTGTAGCTAAGAGGCGTATTGTGATGGTGATGACAGCCTTTGTACAGACTCGAAGACAAAGTCATTACTCTTTATCAATATGATTAAAATCATACCTAAGGGTTTTAATGTATGTTATTGGAGGTAGAAACTAATCTACATAAAAAGTTTAACGAAAACATAAAAATAAGAAATATAATCCCGAACAGCCTTCGTAAGTCTTTACCTTAGCAAAGAGCTAACTGTGGTCGATTGGTTTAAAGTTGACACATGCACCAACCTTTCAGATATTTAAACGCAGGGAAACTGAAAATTACTGGGTATTATATCCGAAAGTAGTCTAACAGAATATAAACACATATTGTAAACTTGCTTCAGAACCATCAAATTGGAAAAAGGAAGCTGTTTCCGGCTAACGTATCCTTGATACTTCCGGTAGGACACCGTCGGGTGCTGCCGCCTAGCGGACTGGATGTTTTGCCCCCTGAAGCATGAAACACTACAGGCAAAAGTGACCCAAATCTGGTATTTGTATAGCTGTCTGAACAGCTCAAAAGACATGAAAGCTGTTTTTTTTTTTTTTTTTTTTTTTTTTTTTACATCAGACCTCAGTTTCATCAGTTTCATAGGCGGACAACACAGTTATGCAACTGAAGTCACAAATTTGTGTTGGCAGGAGCTTGGACAACAAAAAAACATACATTTTGCTCTCCTTTTCCTCACTGTTCTTCTTATTATAATTTGTTCACGAATTTGTTGGGATCCACTGTGCGAAAACAGAAATAAATCATACTGGCTCACGGCTGCTGCATTACTTCCATACACCAGATGTGCTGTGTTTGGTATCAGTCTTTCTGCACATGCGGGTCATTTCAAATGAGTAGCTGGTTCACAGTGGAGTCTGACACATGTTGTATTTTAAATACTAATGTGAACAACCACACACACACACAAAAATAAAATCAGATCTTGGTCAAAAAAATTAGAATTCAGCATTAAGACCTATAGTATGAATGTAGCCTTAGATGGCACTGTAAAAATGACTTAACCTCTGTGCCTATCAGGGGGAGCTGCCAAGCTAAAATTGCAAAGTTCTTTTGGGCCAAATACCAATTTTCTGTAAAAATGTTTATATGACAGTACCGTGATATTAAACCAGCTAAATCTTTTGGACTTCATCTTTTGTAATATGATTTTCTCATGTGTTCTTCCTTCACGAGACTTGTTAAAATTTTCCTTCCAACAGTCACATCAGTCAGTAGTAACCCTGTATCTTCAAACCTGCCTTTATACACATTAATGCCCCTAATTTGAACTTTTGTAATTGCATTTTGTTTTCTCATTCTACCTTTAAATGGCCGTTCAGCTGTCACTTGTCATTTCTCAGGCGCATTGTCCATCTTGCACCATTTCATTGGTTTGTATGTGCACATGAGAAAATAAGGTCATACGGCCCATGTTCTTCTTTGAGAATTTATATTTTTAATTAATATCTTTTTGTACTCTATATCCATACTAGAATACAGTCAGAATAATAAACTGAAGGGTAGAAGTGATAACATTTGTACACCCCAGTTGCGTAGTGGTTGGTGGCAGGCAGCTCGTGTTCAGGAGCTACAGTCCTCCTGCAGCAGTCACAGGTTCAACTCCTGGCCTGTGACCTTTGCTGCATGTCCTCCTCATTCTCTCTCCGTCCTGTTTCCTCTCTCTCTCTCTCTCTCACTGTGGAATAAAGGTATTGGTGCCACAAAAACTTAAAACAAAAAAGAATTTGTCCCCGAGCACTCCCTTGTGGCCAAACGGCATATTGGGTTTTAAACTCCAAGTCTTTTCCTGCCGGAACTTTTTTTTTTTTTTTTTACCAACCTGGTTATGTTCACAAATATATCTCATTTTAAAATGATTCCTGTTACAGATATTCAAGAAATTTGTTGAGAAATACTTTTATTTCCATTTTTATACAAACAAATATTTGTAACTGGGATTGAATTTGGCAAACTTTAGGGAAAGGATGTTGAGCACCTCTGTTGGCAAAACATCTACTTACATATACACAATTCATGTATTTTCTGATCTCAAATAAAAGCCCAAGGTTAATACGGAGGCAGATTCAGATCTGTTTGTTTATATCTGAGTTTTAGTTGGTTAAAAATAGACTTCCATATTCTTATGGCATGGTCAGGTGAAGTTTTTATTTATATGGCACTTAACAAGTGACAGTATACACTATCCAACAAAGAGGCTCTAAAGGTACAAAAAAAAGAAACTGAAATGTTATGATAGATCTCAACCGTAAGGGGAGTAAAAACTAATAAACACACAGATCGTTAAGCATCATTTTCACCCATTTAGGTGATTATATCATTATAGTCAGTTTGTACGAGCAGATTTGAGCAGTTTGTTTCAGAGATTAAAAATGATCATCTCCAGCAGACAGGTTGTAAGCCATACATTATGTTATGAGAAGAAAAGAGGCACAGAGAGTTGAAAAAAAAAGACACCTACACAGACAGCACCAGCATGCAAAGCTCTTGTACATTTATATTTCTGAGTAATGTATCGTCTTCTCCTGTACAGCACAACATAAAAACAAAAACAAAAACATTTTGACAATAGTAAATGTCCATTCAGGGCAGGGACATTACTGTGGGAACAAGCATAGTGATCCTGCATATTTATTAAAATCAAGTAATGTACCAACTAAAAACAATAGGTTCACGAGGTTTTCAGTAAATCAGATATAATCAAAATTATATGATTTTGGTCATTTGCTGCACTTAGAAGTTGAGCATAAAGACTTAAATATCAGATCATCCACCAAGGCCGCACTGTTGCTCATGGATTAACTTTAAAAAACAAAACAGTAAACCACAACAGATTACATCTGGCTGAGAATTTCCCAATAATGTAATTTCACAGAGACCTCTGTACAATCCAGTAACAAAACAAAGAAATGTATCTGCAGTTTATATTGAAGAAAACTGCCCTGCAAAGATCTCTTCAGTTATCTTTTTTTTTATACAGTTTTTGAATGCATTTGTAATGGTAGCATGTGTTTATGTATTTATTGAGAAACTTGACTAAACAAAAGGCATATATCTATATTAAAATTTCTTTAAAAACTACCCCCCCTAAAAAAAAAAAAAAAAAAAATCTTAAGTCACCGAATTTGTTAAGATTGGCATCAACTGAAAATTGTTTGATTTTAACAAAATGCAGTATCTCTGTTAAAAATCTAAATTCATATAATAAATGACAACAATTTAAAAGCTCTAACAGCCTTATGGGACGTCTGGAGTATGAGAAAAGTCACGCAATGCATTTTTGTCCTGGGTTTCAAGACAGTTATGGAAAATGCCATTTCTTGTTCTTCTGTTCAGAGTCTGCAAAACAAGTTGCATCAGAGTGTTGCTTTCATGGACAAAGATATCACACTCCTTTGTTTGGATCGGACTGCAGAAAATTGGATCAAACCAGATCCTCAGAGTGCAGCTTAAAGCCATCAGTATCACTCCCCGCACATATTTTTCTCTAATAAAGGAAATAAGTCAAGTTTCCCAAAAGCATCATGCACTGATCACATGCTGACATTTAACTCTGACCGGACAGCACGCGTTAATACAAAGCTCCTGTAAAATACAACGCAGCACATCCCTGTAGTGCCCGTGGCCCTAAGCATGTTAAGATACGCTCCTGCAATAGAAGTTTCTAACAACTTCTGCAGACTCTCTAACTCTCTTGAACCTGTTTCCTGCTGCAGTATAATTAATAAAGCCAAGAAAGACTTGCTCTTGATCTTGTTTCTCTTCTCATCAGGAAACAACTGCAGAATTTCCACAACAAGACAGAATGTCAAGTTGTTTACTCCTTTGTTATCGTGATTTTGAGGTTCAGGTCACTTTGTCTAAATCTGATCTAGTGCAGACATAAAGCCTCGAGCAGCATGAACAAAACTGTTACACTTAAAATTATCACTTTAAAAATGAGATACGTTCACCATCTGCATCTCAAATATTTCTCGAAATATTAGCCCAATAGGGAGGCAGAGCATCTGTCAATCATCTCGTCCAACGGCAAGCCTCATCTTCAAATGGATGTTAAACTCTTCAAACTTCAGAGTGTAACAGTTCCATTACAGCAGCACAAATTATTTTCTTTGTTTTGTTTTTACCGTGGACATGTACTATACATGAAATCATGCTTCCAACACATTTTGGCTTCTTCTTTAAAGAATATCAGAACAGTGTTCTAATGCTTCCCACCCCAACAATCATGCAAAACCAGTGGTGTGGTCATTCAAAAGAAACAACCAAAGGTTCAAGAGTGGTATTTACTTATGTGTCTGTTTCTATCCCCGGTCTGTGTAAATGTCTGTCCACAATGGGGGCAGGAATACGGCCTCTCCCCAGTGTGCGTCCTCATGTGAACATTCAGCTTGTCCTTGCTAATGAAACGTTTGCTGCAGCAGGTGCACGCGTACGGTTTATCTCCAGTGTGGTAGCGCTGGTGCATCTTGAGCTCTGCTATACGACCATACGTCCTGCCGCACTCATGACACCCGTAGCTGGGCCGTTCATCCATGTGCTTTCTGTTGTGGAGACGCAGACCGCTGGACGAGCTGAAGCTCTTATTGCACTGCTCGCACTTGAAGGGTTTCTCTCCCGTGTGGATGTGGACGTGCAGCTTGAGGCTGGCGGCGGAGGCAAAGCCGTTGCCACAGATGGAGCAGAGGTGAGGTCTCTCCCCGGTGTGGATGGTCAGATGCCTCTCAAACTTGTTCTTGTTCAGGAAAGTTCTGCCACAGACAGAGCAGGTCTGTGGCTGCTCTCCCTCATGCGAGCTCATGTGGTTTGTGAGTTCATCCAACGTGGAAAATGCGTTATCACAGCGACTGCATGAGTAAGGCCGCTCTCTCTTGAATTTCCTGTGTCTGAGACAGTGCTGCTCCAGATCTTCTTCCTTCTCAAAGCTCTCAACACAGCAGCTGCATTGGTATGGCCTTTCATTAAAATGCGTCCGCAGGTGATCTTTAAAAGCTGTTAACTGCAGAAAGACACTGTCACAGTGAGGACACTTAGATTCTCGTCTGCTGTGGACCAATTTGTGCCTCTTATAGTGAGAGAGCTTGAGAAAATGTTTCTGGCACAATGAACAGTAATATTGTTCGCTTTTGTGATTTTCCTCATGTTTCTTTAGAGCATATTCAACCTTAAACTTCTTCCCACAGATGCTGCAGGTGTAAGACTTTTGATGAACCACCATATGAGCTTCCAGTTCTTCTGCACTGCTGAATGTTTCATTTTGGACAAGTCCCTCTGTTCTCCTTTATATGATCTTCCAGGTGCTTGTTGAGGTCTTCTGGGAAGACAAAGGTCTTTTGACAATCAAGACATGGATAACACTCAGCATTTGCTCCTTTGCGATGCGTCAATATGTGTCGTTTCAAATGATACATTCGGCCAAATGCTTTGCCGCAGTCAATGCAGATGAAGTTTTGATTGCTAGAGTCGACCTTATTATGCGTTTTCAGATGCTTCACAAGTGCAGCCTTCTCACTGAATTGTTTATCGCATGCAAGACACGTGACGCCTTCAACAGTGTGAATCTTTTTGTGGTCTTTCAGATCCAGCCAGGTACTAAAACCCTTCCCACATTTAGAGCAGATATACTCTCCGAGGCTATGCTGGTTCCTCAAGTGTCGTGTCATGTGATACGACTGGCTGAATGTCATCATGCAGACTGGACACTTGAATGGTTTCTCCTTTGTGTGTGTCCTCATGTGTCTGGCCAGCTTGTTCGCCCCTTTGAAGTGCCTGTCGACACAGATAGGACAAAAATGGCCACTCTTTGAGGTTACTTCTTTCTCTTTTCTGCCTCCTCCTTCCTGAGAGCCGGGTTCAGAGTTCTCATCTTCCATCAAGTCACGAACTTCAGATTCTTCAACAGGAAAATCAGCATCATCATCGTTTTTGTTAGCTTCGGCCTCTGCTTCAGTTTCATCTGCTTGCTGCCCCTCTGTTTGGGAAGACCTGCATGGTGTGTGCGTCCTCGTGCGTCTGGTGAGCTTGTTTACATCTTTCAAGCGCCTGTTGATATAGATGGGCCTTTTATATTTGTCTGAAGAAAAGTCAAAGTCTTCATCATCATCCTCATCATCATAATAGTAATAATCGCTGTCGCTATCGTCTTTAGTACTGCCAGTAGATATAGTGTCGTTTTCCTCTTCCGCCATCTCTGATGATGAGGTTATCTTATCGCCACTATCACCTGCTTTATCAGAAGCCATATTAGGCTCACCAGTACCCTGAGAATTATCTTCATCACTGCTGTTTTGTTTCTTACTGATAGAGTTGTTTTCATTTTTGCGTCGTGTTGATTTTCTTTGAGGAGCGTCTGGCTTTGTTTTAGCCCTTTGCTCCCCACGGCGAGGCCTTCCTCTTTTGGCTTTTTGAACAGGAGGCTCCAAATCATATCCAATGTCCACACTGACCTCATGAACACCAGATTGTTGAGACTCAATCTCTTTACCAATAGCCAACGCTCTGGCCAAGGTCAGACTATTCTTCGTCTGCAGCAGCCTCTCTCTGAGTTGTGAGTGGTTTGTTTTCTCAATCAGCTGATCGAGGATAAGTTTTTTTTTAAGTTTCCATAGTTGAAAGGTCTCAGTAGTTTTTCCAGTGCCGAGACAAACTCATCTGTTGTTTCTCCAGGCAACTGAGCCCTCTGATAGAACTGAAGGAGAAGCTCCTGAGAGGTGTGATCAGTGCTGAAGAGGTTAGTCAGCACTGAAATGGCATTTGCGTATGTAGTTCCATACTTTATAAGATTTGTGAAGATGCGCTCCCCTTCAAGGCCGAGACAGTTCTGTAAAAGTTCCAACTTACTGGAGTCTGCTAGCTCTTTTTCATCAAGTGCATGAATGTATTGTTCAAAAGCTTTAATCCATTTTGTCCAGAGCATAGGTGGCTCACCTGGGACAGGTAAGAAAGGTGGTGGTGGGGACAGGAATTATCAGCAGTGGCTCTGGGAGGGCCTCTGTGGAGAGGTCGCATTTCATCTCTTCCTCATCTGACTCCACTTTAGGTTCACACATCTTTGTGTTGTACGCTTTGCTCACAGGGATTTAGCTCTTCTTGGAGTCAAGTAAGGACTGTAGAATTATGATGATATGATGATATGACCCTCCTTGGCTTTTCTTCAGAACTCCTGATGTTTCATGCCACCTAGAACAATACAGAAAAACTGAGAAACAAATAAACAAAAAGTAGATTAACTGGTTAGTTGACTAATATTGAGGAATGACAGGAAGATGCTCTTTTAGTGGCTGTTTCTGGTCTGAGAGAAAAACATACACTGCACTGTGATCATCACAAAGGAACTCAACTTTCACCATCTATTAAAAAAAAGGTTCAAATTTATTGTTACATGGAGAACTTTAATATTAATATCAAAAGTTTGATCTTGTTATATTCAATCGAATGCCTATTCTGTAACCTGGGTTTTTGAGTATTGGTGGAAACAAAGTACTAATCTGATACCAGGCCAGGAGTTACGTCAGAGGTCCAAATGTCTGTCGTAAAGTTGCCTGCCTGCACTAATTTTAGTTTAGAAGACATATGTTCAGTCAGCTAGGAGCAGCTTCCAACACAACAACTGTTCCCTGACTTTAGGTGGTCAGTTAAGTGTATAAACTCAACATTTCTGATGAGTGAAAGTGGCTGGTCATCCACTTTGAATTCTACAAATATTGCTGTTTGTAAATATTGCAAATATTCTTGTTTTTGAGAATTTCTTATTTTGGCCACTCATTTGACATTAAGCACCATTTGCACCATCTCTGACACCTGTTACGGAAGGTTGACTTTTGTACTGTTTTCCAATACCAATAAGCATACTGAGCCAGCTGCAAAAGCATTGTTTCACAATGACGCGTCTTTCACATCTATACGTATGTCATTTGTAAAGTCTCTGCAGAAACAAATGACTTTTTAAAAATCTGCAATCTTCCTGGTTATAAACTGGACAAAGGCTTGTGGCCACGCAGACCTGCATATACTAAATACACCCTAGTACTCTAGTGAACATGTTTCCTGCTATAGCATAATAAAAGATAAGTCTGTTTCCTAGACTTATTTATCTTCTCATTAGGGACAACTAATGATATTCCACAACACACTTTTGCATAACGATCATGTCAGTGTAAAAGAATACCATTCTGCCATCTCAGTACAACAACTCACTGCCCTTCCACCAGCTGACTCAAAACGGGAAGTTGAAAAGCATTATTGTGTAATTTCCTATGCTGGCTTTTAGATAAATAAAGAGTTTTAATAAAAAATTGTGTGATATTGGAAGGTGCAATGACATTATTTTTTGCAGAATCTGTGAATATTTCCACTGCTGGTATTGGAATCAGAAAAACTACCAAAGACAGGTCATGTAGAGTTCAGACAGTGCTCGTCCACTTCTAAATCAGCTGTGAGTTTTGTTCTTCAGCAGCATTTGCTCCAGATGGAGAGATGATGGTCTGTAATGTTTACCTGTGTGGGTCTTTAGTTTACCTCAGCACATACATAACTCACATCAGTGGGATCAAGTGTCATCTGTAAAACAAATGGCTCCAAAGAAACTGTTTAAATGTAGTTCTTAAAGAAAACCCAAGTAGGTATGAATAATATTATGCACTTCTAGGAATACTAAGAAATGTTACACAGTAAAGTTTTAAAAATGCACCTCAAAGTCAAACTTTGGCCTTTTTACAAGACAAATGTAAAGTGATGTGACACCTCATCACTGTTACTAATATGACATTTCTTGCAAAAATACAAATATTATAAACCTCACACGACCAATACTAATATTTGTTAAGATTTTTATACTTTTCAAAAATGATGCAGAAGCATTGAGTTGTCTCATAGATGTGGTAGAGCAACTCTTCAACTTTGAAATGGTGGTAGGAGTAATTAACTTTCTTTTATGAAACTCTGTACAGGTAATAATAAATAGTTTAATCGAGTGTGCAAGTGTTTTTCACATCCAGACGTTTATCTCCTCAGGGTGATCTAATCCCAAATAAATCTGAGGCAGTTATGAAACTGGGCCCCTCAGTGCAGCTGACTGCAATGCGCCCCTGGGATCAGTAGAAGTCATGCTCACTGTACAAAGGGTTCTAATGCTGGATTCCGTGAATCTGGAGAATAATCCATCTTCTTATCCTCGATTAAATATCATATATGCAGCTACGGTGGAAAGATTAAGTGTTGAGGTGAGGATTAAACAAGTATTTGAGACTAAAAAGACGAAAACTCACCACACTAAACTGGGTCACAAGCCACGCCGCGCCACACACAGATAGATGGACGTCCTCCGACGAGAGCCTTTAACGTTTTCTCCTCGTGCAGCTGCAGTCTCGGTTTGTCCCTGATAATGTTTGAATGTTATAGTGAAACGAGTGGCTGAAAAAGATGAAAAATGTATTCGTTGTGCTGGTCCTACAGTACTTCTTCCTCACGTCTCACGGTTGTTTCCTCTTCACCCCGCAGCGACCCCTGCTGACAGGGAGTCGCACGACCGCCGCCACTCCACCAAACCAGTAAAAAGAACTGGTAACACCTCCCCCCACACACACAAAAAAAAAAGAAAAGAAAGAAAATAACAAACAAACAAACAAATAAAAAAACAGGTAAACCCCTGTGACGTCAAGCTACGTTTTCCTAAACGGCAATCATCCCTCCTCCGGGTTGAAGACGACGAGAGTGGGCTGAGAGTGTCACAGGGTGTCATCAGCAGGCTGCAAAAGAGACAGAGACTGGAAGAGTCACAGAAATATGTCTCCTGAAGCACCAGCTAGTCTCTGAAGGCTGACCAGCTTGACTGGAAGAGCTGTACCGCCCATGGAGAATCATTTCAGGACTCTCCAAGCGAAATTATGCTGAGATTTGCAGTCAATCTTCCCAGCCACTGGCCTTTACAGCAGGCCCTCCCATCTTAAATGTTGTTTTGCTGGCTACATCAAATGACTGCTGCTTTTAGAACAGCTAAGTTAACCTTTATCCTCAAATCACTTATCGACCATCCGCAGCCAGTTATGGTAGTCTGTTAACACAGTTAACACAACACATAAGCTCAAGAAAACATATTCTCTTCAAATTATGATAATGCTTACTTATTCACTAAGTAGCTGAGATGACAGCAATAGGTATCTGTCAATCAAACCACAAAATGCTGCATGAAATTTGATTGATCGGGCTCATAGCTTCATATAATTTTTTACGATGTGGTACAAAAAATCCTCCTACCATATAGCTGTCACAGATATCAAATCTAACGTTAGAGAACAAACCCATTTTTTGTACCAGGCTGTAAATATGTTTAACTCAGCTGCAAAATTCCTCTTAAAGTAGAGTTTTTCCTTGCCACTGTTTGGCTTAAAGGTTTTTTCCTCCCTCCGTGGGAGTTTTTTACTTGCCATTATCCTTGATTTGGATTTAATATTATAATTTTAGTTAATGATATTTGCTCGAGGGTCATGCTCTGGGTCTCTGTAAAGCGCCTAGAGACAACTGACATTGTAACAGACACTATACAAATAAAATTGAATTGAATTTAACTGAAAATTGGTCATTTTAACATGGGAGACAATGGGGTTTTGCTCTGTTTTGAAGCCAGCACCTAGTGGTCAGTAGAGAAACTGCAACAAAACCTACACTACTCACGAAAAGTTATATACAGTAAACCCTCACACTTCACAGTTAATGGAGGCTGTGACCCCCCGAAAAATAGTAAAAAACCACCATGTGGATGTACCTCCTCAAATTATCGAAGTTCCAGTTTTTCGGAAAAAAAAAAGTTTAATTCTACCTCATTCTGTTCCTCCGTAATCAGCAGTAGCATGCGCTACACTAACTGAACACTGAACTCTAACTACGATGTTCAAAACTCTGATATTAATTTTGATGCTTTGCCTAGCAACCCCAGTGACATATATTAGACCCAATTGATGTCTATAGACGTCAATGGGAGTGAATGAGTTAACTTTAAAACGGCACTAAATCACTGAAATAAGCAAGCGCTATTTGGAAGTGACGAACGGGAACACCAAGTGTATCAGCGTTAAACTCGGCTTTGTCTTACAAGAGCAAAAGATGGAAGATGCAGGGACGCATGTCAGCCAATCAGAGTGCAGCCCATGTGACCTGAGGAGAGTGAGTCTTAAAGTCTCTGTTTTTAAACCAGCCTCTCCTCAGTCCCTGCCTCTTCCCTGATTGGTCTTCTGGAGAGAGTCTTCAAGTCTCAGCTGATCTTAATCAGCCACTCCAGTGACTTACTGCAACATCTGGATCATAATGTTCTGGTAGGCACAACACAGAATTGTATGAAATAATAAATACAGTGGGGCAAAAAAGTATTTAGTCAGCCACCAATTGTGTAAGTTCTCCCACTTAAAAAGATCAGAGAGGCCTGTAATTTTCATCATAGGTATACCTCAACTATGAGAGACAAAATGAGGAAAAAAAAAATCCGGAAAATCACATTGTCTGATTTTAAAGAATTTATTTGCAAATTATGGTGGAAAATAAGTATTTGGTCAATAACAAAAGTTAATCTCAATACTTTGTTATATAGCCTTTGTTGGCAATGACAGAGGTCAAACGTTTTCTGTAAGTCTTCACAAGGTTTTCACACACTGTTGCTGGTATTTTGGCCCATTCCTCCATGCAGATCTCCTCTAGAGCAGTGATGTTTTGGGGCTGACGCTGGGCAACACGGACTTTCAACTCCCTCCAGAGAGTTTCGATGGGGCTGAGATCTGGAGACTGGCTAGGCCACTCCAGGACCTTGAAATGCTTCTTACGAAGCCACTCCTTCGTTGCCCGGGCGGTGTGTTTGGGATCATGTGTTTGGGTCTACAATTTTGTTTCTGGTGTCCTTTGACAGCTCTTTGGTCTTGGCCATAGTGGAGTTTGGAGCGTGACTGTTTGAGGTTGTGGACAGGTGTCTTTTATACTGATAACGAGTTCAAACAGGTGCCATTAATACAGGTAACGAGTGGAGGACCGAGAAGCCTCTTAAAGAAGTTACAGGTCTGTGAAAGCCAGAAATCTTACTTGTTTGTAGGTGACCAAATACTTATTTTCCACCAAAATTTGCAAATAAATTCTTTAAAAATCAGACAATGTGATTTTCTGGATTTTTTTTCCTCATTTTGTCTCTCATAGTTGAGGTATACCTATGATGAAAATTACAGGCCTCTCTGATCTTTTTAAGTGGGAGAACTTACACAATTGGTGGCTGACTAAATACTTTTTTGCCCCACTGTACATTGATGCATTTTTTATTTTTGGACAGAAAAGGCCTTTTCCTAGCACACTATTTACTACTATTCATCTATGTCTACTACTATTCAATCATATCAAATTTTTGCAGTCTCTTGCAGAATGTAGTTACTGTACATGAAAAGCAACAAATGTTACCTGCAGGTCCGTAAGAATAAATGTTGGGGCTCTTGGAGACTTCTTTTTGTTTTCCACCTCTCTGCTCTTGGATTGGATTTACTGTGGCAGTGAGTCCTGAGACAAGTTAGTATTTACTGAACATCTATATGGGTGGTTAACACTCTGTCACAGCTGGAAGAGCAGAAGGTTCCAGTATCAAATTTTAACTGGGGCTTTTCTGTGGAGGGTTTGAATCTTCTGACTTTACCTATGTGGGGTTTCTCTAGCTGCCCTTGTTATCTCTGGCAGGCAGAAGTGGAGACTGTTGGTGTGCATGCCTCTCTGCCTCTGTGGGCCCTGCAATAGACTTGCAACAGATCCAGCATGTGCCTTTTGCACAGTGACATCTTAGACGATCTACTAAGATGCCAGTAAGCTTGGCAAGTCATTCTTTTCTTCTTTGATACAAAGAACTAGTATGATTCCTCTGGATTTGACTTTGATTTCCAGGGCATTGTTCCAACGGACGCATAAGAAGCTGTCTGTGGACAACATTGGATAGCCATACAATCAATCAGAGAAACGAAGCATGTAAGCATGTGACACAGGCTGAGCAACAAGCAACCTGGTACCGGATTAAAAGCATCCAAAATAACATGCGGTGGAATAGGAATGATGGTAAATGACTGTTGTTGGTATTCCAGTAAAGACTTGTTGATCTAGCAGTTCTGCAGCTATCTTGGTTGTTTTGAATAGTGTCTTTTGGATTCTCCTGTTTGAATAATTGCATAAAGCTATCCTGTCCCATTGTGATTGGTTCAGTGCGTTCCGTATCATGGAAATAGTTGTGAATAGCGGGGCTAAATTCTCTCATGAGAGAGAATTTTTGGGAAGTGAATGGGTATGACTTGTAAGACCATAACCCAGTAACTCTGTGATCCTGAACAGGATTGAAGCAGGTATGGAAAATGAATGGATATAAATCTATGCCACATGTAGATCGTTTTCTTCATAGTGGAAGAATTTCTTTCAAATAGTTTATAGATTTTTTTTTTAATTCTTTCAGACTCACTGCCTTTTTCTGGATGCTTTAGACAGCACTTCTCAAACTCAAAACAGATGTTCCTCCATTTGGAGGTTCTGATCATTAGCACCTTATCTGAACCATGAACCTTTATAGGTTTTATGGTAAAAAAAAAAAAAAAAAAGATCTGAATACCTCTAAAAATTGCAACTTGTATCTGAGGTTGTCAATGCATTTTCTGAAAAAAATTTTTTTTAATTAATTTGGATTTTAATGATATAATTTACCTATGAGGAATTATTATTCATTTAAATTCAACTAACTGTTCTCCATGTGACTTATCTTCAGATTTGACTGATGAAAATAACTACACAACATGAAGTTCATTTGTCTCCACCCGCCCTCCCAAATCATAATAAAAAAAAAAGTCAGGTAAAAAAAATATCCAAAAATATATGTGGTGTTCTTGCATGTTAGAGCAGATTTGCAATTCTATAAGTGTAGAAGACGGTGCACAAAGACATGTTCATTACACAAAAAACACCAGAGACACACTGGTAAACAATGACCATTTATTCACACTGTATGGGACCCAAAACAAGCGTGACAGAGTGAGGGAAACTGTTGCTGGCTGAAGAACCTTAATATCATACATGAACATAACTTACATGTGACTTTTATTTGGAGTTGAAGAGAAGTACAGAGTACAACAGCATCAGTCTGGTTACAGTCTGGAGGAGAGGCCAAGGTTTGATAGTGGACCTTCAGAGTAAAATCTTATAAAACTGAACAATAATAATCTTCTTAAACATCCTGTAGATTTGCTCTACTTTTTTGTGTGACTGCAAATTATTTTAAAGGTTCTTGTGAAAGCATTCATTTCTCTTCTGTCTCCTCATTTATTGCAGGCAAACCTTCTCCAGTGCTCTTAAGTCATTTGCTTTGATTTACACAAACAGGGCTGAACTGCATTCAACAGCACTCGAGTAAAAAGGGTTTTCCATTACAAAATCCATCTTAAAAATAGAAACATACACACCATGGCACACTTTGCTTAGCAGTGAATTCCACAGACAGATGAGCGGGCTTCGAAGGTGAGAATAGATGCATTATACTTGTATGCACACGCGTCACTCTCAGACTCATAAAAAATAGAATTTTGAAAAAAAGAAGATGAAATGGTTAGGGTTTGGCTCAGTGCAAGCTTTATGGCTTGAAAGACTGCGTTAAAACGAGAACGGGAAGTACTGTAAAAAAATGTTTTCTATATACATAGTTTAACCCAAACATCATATGTCTTAGAGACCACGAAACACTCCTGAGAATGCTTTATGTTCTACAGAACCTCTGCTCAGATTCACTCTCTGTCCTTTTCAAGTTCAAAAACTAGGATTATTGATTGTTATTTTTCTTCTCTGTTTTGATCTTTGAAAGCTTACGGCTCTGTGTTGGCGTGCATGAACTAGTCTGCCAGCAAAAGCTGCTCATTTCTGCGTCACCTTTAGATGAGTTTCCTCAACCTCTGAGTCACTGTTTTTCAGTCAGAAATGTTGATATCACCCCTCAGAGAATACATCAATGTGGACTTGTGCACTTAATTGTAGATACAGAAAATAGAGATCAGATTTTGTGCAGAAATCCCAGCTTCCTCCAGCTCCAGGATGAGTTCTTTCCCAGGCAGGACAACAAATGGACTCATCCAGTGATCGTCCCTGGATCTCGCCGAATAGTCTCTGAAGCAGGCATGAGTACCGGACCAGATATACCAGTGGGAATGTGAGGAAAACAAGTACAGCAATTGTGTGTGTAAGCACAGTGACATAGGAGTTTAAAGGATTAGAGGAACACACACTTGTCGACACCAGGTCTTCATGGACGAGAGGAGAACGGGAGTGAGAAGTGTAACTTCAATTCTTTGGGGCATTATTGGCTGGTTTGTTGCCAGTTCCCTTTTAGTCCTGACACACACAAGCCCCTCCCCTTTAAGTGTACCCGTGTGTGCAATATTTTGTGCAGATTTTGTCTATAGAGTCAAACAAATGAAGAGAATCCTGTCACAGGGGTGCGTGACCCCGGTGGATTGGTGTTGGGGTTGACATGTGTATGAGCGGGCTGTCCTGTGGGTGTGTACACCCCACCTGTGCTGTGCTGGGTGACCACCGTTTGGTAGTAGGGTTCGGTGTCTGCTGTGGCACACTCCTCATAGCCAAACGGAGCTCCCATCCCTTTAAGACCTTTGGGCTGTCGCTTCCAGGAGTTGTAATAGGTGGGGTCACTCATGTAGTGGTTAACAAAGGAGTGCTTTGGCTGCTCGTCCTCGTAGTCGCTGTCCGTTAACTAGATACAAACACAACACGGTCAGATTTTGACATGTTTTGGAAGAATTTAATGTCAAAACCAGATTTATTAATGAAAAATTGCACATTTAAATGATAACAGTCACCCTTTTTTTTGTAAATTAAAGGTATGAGCATTCATCACAACATGATTTTAGATATGGTGTAAAGACATGTGAAGAGCATCTTGATAAGATGGTAGTTCAGGTTTTGGTACAGAGGCAGAGAGGCCCAGATGAACAGAGAGACAGAAAGAGATACCTCTGACTCAGAAACCTCAGTAGGTTTCTCAGTAAGTGTGGTGCTCTCAGTGAGCGCGGCGCCGTTATAGTTGTTACAGATATCCTCATCAGAGTAGTGAAGACCGCCTGGACTCGGCCTGGGAGGAGACCTGGGGACACATCCAGCCATTAAATCTGTTATATTTTAATCAAGTCTAGGAATGTGTGAGGGGGGGTGTGGAGGCGACGAGTGCTCACTTGGTCCCGTTTTTTTTCAGGAAGGAGTTCTTGGTGTTGAGTGTTCTGCTGTTCAGCTCCAGAGCAGTGAAACCTCCATTGTCCAGTGTGACTGACTCCTCCCCAGAGGTTACATGTTTCCCTGCAAGAAAAGCAAAGCAACATTCAGTGTAAGTGGTTGAGAAAACTACTAAAGATAAATGAAAGTACAACCGTTCATGCTAGATCTGTTACATTTTTTTACCGTTTGTTTGCTTTCTCCCATTTATTGCATATAATCTGATACAAATAATCACCCTTACAATATGATGGTAGTTGAAAAGAACTGTCAGTTTCACGCTGCACCTTTCATTTTTCTTTCTGGAGTCTGGAAGGAATTTGCATGTTGGAAACATCAAAGAGGAATGTGTATTGTTGTTTAGGTTTTATCATTAAAGTTGGGGAGAATTTTTCTTTCTCTGTTTCTTTTCTAACAGATTAGTGAGCAGCCCAACTCTTCACATGTCAAGGAAGTTTCATACTTAATAAATATTTTGCGTCATATAAATGCTCAACTTATTTTACCGTATCTCTTTATTAATCCATGTAGCCATTGACAATTTAAAAACATGCTTTTCCTTCCTTTCCTTGTTTTTCTCCTCTTGTGTTTGTGTTTGCTGGCTGTCCTGTCAGCCCTCTGTTTGATTAATCCATTGCCCAGAACTTCTGACAAAGTTTTTGTCATATTTCAAACTAACATCTATTCTGATGTAACCTATCCAAAGTACAAAACGTCCACATTTGACAATCAACATCACATGTTTTAATTCAAATATCCAATATGAGACATAATTGTCATTTAAGAAATAGAATAAATAATTGAAAAGTGAATTTTGGTCACTTTGATTTCCTATAATAGACACAAACCCCATTTTTATGGACATCATGTTAAATTTAAGGGCAGAAGTGAAGTTAATTGAAAAAGTAATATATGACACTAACTAAATCAAATTAATCAATATATCTCAACCAAGAAGTAAGGACCTTGAATTAAAAAAGTAGTGTTCAAGATGTAGTGATATCTGATGGGAAGGTTAAAGATGGCAACCAATTCAGCACAAGGCTGTAACTTATTCCAGCTGTCATCAAATGAAAGGTGGGAAACATCTTGGACAGGTCACCAATCCATCACAGGTGAATAATAATACTGATAATTATAATGATAACGAAAATCCTTGAATTTGAGCAGAGAAATTTTCAGGGGGCACTTGATGGTGTAATCTGTCCTGACTCATACCCTGAGGGAACGAAAATCCCTCTTGTCCCATAAGAACTATGGTCCAGGGACCACAGTCCACCAAGACTGCTGGATGTAGCTTTGAACAACAGAAGAAATGTCTAACATATGTACAAGTCTCATCTTGTCAGAACTGCCAAAAGTGGGTATAAGAAGGGACCCTGCTAAGGTTGAGTAGAAAGAGAACAGAAGAGAAAAAATAACAAATGCACATGAAGCAAAGAAGTCACTGTGAATACTTGAGAAACTGAACAACAGAGACACAGACCCGTGCTGCAGGCCTTGTACTTGGTGCTGTGTCCATGCAGCAGCAGGGTGAAGACCAGGACCAGAATGAGGATGAGTCCCACGAGAGCCATGACCAGCAAAAACCACCATTCTTCATAAAAGGGACGCTCTGACAGCGCTGCAGACAGAGAGACGGGAGATCAGGGGAGATTTGGTTTTCTTCTGGTCTCGTCTCACAGACTCATTCTCTCTCATACTCACACAGTATATGATACAGTTTTAAGACGGTTTCTTTCACAGTGAAAATTAACTGTTCTAACATGGCAATAATATTGAATGATGTTTATCATTGTGTAGCATCCCCTCTTCTTTTAACTGTCTGTAAATGTAGGGAAGTGAGGAGACCAGTGTTGCTGGAGTTTTAGGAGAGGAATGCTCTCTCATTCTTGTCTGAGGCAGGATTCTAGCTGTTCACTAGTCCTGGACCTTCGTTGCCAGATTTCAAATTAAAACCTCTGTTTACTGGGGAAAGGTCTGGACTACAGGCCAGTTCAGCACCCAAACCGTGCTGTTGTGATGAATCCAGTATGTGGTTTAGCTTTGCCTTGCTAAAAGGCATGGCCTTCCCTGAAATAAATGTTCTCTAGATAGCAGCATATGTTGCTCTAAAACTTCGATGTGCTCTTTAGCATTGATGGTTCCTTTTCAGACGTGTACGCTAAGCATGGTTTCCAAAAAGAACTTCAAATTCTGATTCATCTGACCACAGAACAGTTTTCCATTTTGCCTCAGTCTATTCTAGATGAACTTTGGCCCAGAGATGACAGCAGTGTTTCTGCTTCGAGTTCACATATGGCTTCTTCTTTGACATGATACATGACCTTCAGCCTTGTCCCTTGCACACAGACACTCCTCCTGATTCTCTGAATCTTTTTATATTATGTCGACTCTGGGGTCTTCAAAGTCTTTGCAATTTTATGTTGAGGAACATTTTCTGTGAAATTGTTCCATAACCTTTTTTTGGACACAGTTTGTCACAGATTGATGAAGCTCTTCCTGTCTTTACAGGAGGCTCTGCCTCTCTGAAGTACTCCGTTTACACCCAGTAATGTTACTGACCTGCTACCAATTAACCTAATTTGTTTTAACATTTTCCTTCATTTGTTTTTGATTTTTGCCTGTTTCTTTTCCAGCCTTTTATTGCTCATGTTCCAACTTTTTTGAGATGTGTTGCTGCCATCAAAGTTAAAATGAGCTAATGGAAATGGTAAAATATCTCAGTTTCAACATCTGATATGCTCTTTTTGCTCTCTTGGGAATAAAATTATTCGGGTTTATGAGATTTGCAAATCATTGTATTCTGTTTTTAGTTTTTAGTGTCCTAACTTTTTTGGAACTGGGGTTGTTAAATAGAGGACTTGAAATGTACAGTTGCTCAGGTGAGATTATGAGATGTGGCAGAGGAAACTGATTAAAGGTATAGACTGAAGATAGTTTACTGAGGAGCAGATGAATTAGACAGGACACAAAAAATGAGACTTTGGTGCTCTTTTCTCTTGCCACAGCCAAACCAGCTGCAGTTGCAAGTAACAATGCCATAAGATGGCAGCAAAAGCACATCATTTCAGCAACATCCTACAATTTATTGCATCTAACAAATTCAACCAGACCCTCTTTAGACAAGGCAATTTTTTTTTCCTTTTTTTTATCATCCTCATCTCCAGCAGCATGTGTGTGTTGTTTACCAGACAGAATGGCGGAGGGTTTACTGGGCTGTCCATATCCAAAATGATTAACAGCGATGACTCGAAACTCATAGCTGATCCCTGACCTTAGGCGCTCCAGTGGCACCGCAACGGACCTGCTACTGGGAGGGAGAAGTCTGATGAAGGAGTCCCACACTCCCTCATCTGCAGACAAAGATGTATGGAAGGACACAAGAAGAGAGAAATAAAGTTAGAAACTTCATCTTTTTAAATGTGAGCAAGGAAAATTACACATTTTCAAGTGACTTTTACAACCTGAATTCTGGAAAAGTTGGGACACTTTTAAAATTTGAATAAAATGAAAACAAAGACTTTCAAATCACATGAGCCAATATTTTATTCACAACAAATGTTTAAACTGAGAGATTTTACACTTTTACCTATTAAATGAGCTCATTTCAAATTTGATGCCTGCTACAGGTCTCAAAATAGTTGGCACAGGGGCAACAAATAGATGAAAAAGCAAAAAGTAAAAAAAAAGATTCAGCTTAAAGAACATTTAGCATATAATAAAGTTAAGTGATATCAGATATTTAACATGATCAACTATAAAAGGGATATATTAGAGAGGAAGAGTTTCTCAGAGATGGAAGATGGACAGATGCTCTCTGATTGTGGAATAGTTTAAAAACAATGTTCCTCAACATTAAATTGTTTGCAAATCTCATCATCTACAGTGCTTAACATCATCAAAAGATTCAGAGAAAATGGACATATCTTCATATGTAAGGGACAAGGCTGAAGACCTTTATTGGATGTCTGGTCTTCAGGCCCTCAGGCAACACTGCATCACTCATCAGCATGATGTGTGAATGACATTACTAAATGGGCCCAGGAATACTTCCAGAAACCACTGTTGGCAAACACAACCCACTGTAGCATCTGCAGATTCCAACTAAAGTTCTATCATGCAAAACAGAAGATGTATTTGAACATGGTCCAGAAGCATCATGGAGACAGCGTCCTCCATGCTAAAGAGGAGGGAGACCTTCTAGCCTGTTATCAGAGTTCAGTTCAAAAGCCAGCATCTCTGATGGTATGGGAGCGCATTAGTGCTTACAGTTGGAGTTTACGATCTCTATTCTGGGGAAGGCCATGTGAATTTCAGCAGCTCAATGCTAAACCACATACTGCAGCTATTACAGCAACACGGCTTCATCAGAGAAGAGTCCAGGTGCTGAATGTACCTGAATGTGCTGAAAATTTGTAAAAATTTCTCCGTTTAAACATTTGTTCTGTTATATATGTTCTGTTGTGATTTGAAAGACTTTTAGTTTTCATTTTGTTCAAATTTAAAAAATGTCCTAACTTTTCTGGTTGTAGTATGATACTGATAACAATGACCACAGTGAGCATTAATAATATGTAGGAATAAATCCATTGTTTGCAGGAGTGTAATCATATTGTCTACACTTGCTTTTCTGCAGTGTTGACACAAATTCCCACAGACTTCCTGTATTACACATCTAGTAATTTTTATTAGAAAATTGTGGCTGACTTGATTTGCTCAGCAGGTTTTAATGAATTCAGAAAGACTCCTACTCAGAGGAGTGTAGCGAAAGCAAGTGAAAGAATAAGTGTACACGATGAGAAGGTGAATGACTCGTGCGAGTTGCTGGAGCTCACCTGAGGGACGAGCCTCAATAACGTATCCAGTCACAGGGGCTGCACCAATTTCACCCTCTGACCAGTGGACAGTGAGGGCAGAGGAACTCTTGGAGATGGAGATTTCCATGGGCGACCCAGGGGACCCTTTAGTGTCAGAGGTACACATTCACACTTTTTGATTTTGGACATAAACAACTGGTATTGTGGATATTTGTTATTTTGCATTACTACAACCAGTGGTGAGCATATTTATAAGCACCACAGTAATAGAACAATCTCATAATATTATTGTTAACAAAAATACATTTATCTTAAATACAGCAGGTGAATGGTATTTGCACTCTATTTTTACAATGCTTTTCTTGCACCATGAGTTTTGTAATGACTTTTTTTCATTAATACTGTAAATGTTATTCAGTTGGAAAATGTACTGATCCAAATACTGAACCTTCCTCAACCTACACCCAGTTAGAATAAGAAGTCTGAATCTGAAAAACCTTAAAAGTTGATTTAAAGAAATTCTGCTGATAAATATATGGAAATATATTCAAGCTAAAGTATCTCGAAGTATTTCAGTTCTCAGTAAAGTTAAATATTTATTGAATAAACAAAGCATTACATATTGTATACTGTTCACTTATTTTGTCATATTTGAATTATTGTGTGGAAGTTTGGGGGCAACACCTACAAATCCTCACTTTAACCGTTATGCACACTCCAGAAAAGAGCCATCAGAATCCATAAGGCAGGTTTCCAGGACCACACCAACCAGTTATTTATAAACTCCTGCCTACTAAAACTCCCAGATCTGGTAGAATTTCAAACAGCACAGCTGATGTATAAAGCCGGGAACAAACAACTACTAGTTAATATCCAGAAACTTTTTACTGGTAGAGAGGGGGGTTATGATTACAGGGGAAACCTTAACTTTAGGACCAGGAGTGTCCGAACAATCATGGAGAGAATGTGCACTTCAGTCAGTGGTGTGAAGGTTTGGAATAAACTCAGCCAAGAACTGAAGCAATGTCCAAGCATGAGTGTGTTTAAGAAAAGGCTCAGACTCATGATTTTCAACAAGTACAGGGATGATAATCTGAGCTGAACATGAATGGGTGTCTGTAAATAGCTGGTACAGATTGGTATGATTGTGTATTTTTGTGTGGGGGTGTGTGTATGTGGTGCACTGGGAGATAGTTGGATCTCCTTTGCTTTTCCTGGTCCTTCTGTGTTGTGGTCTGGCACTGTGGCTGTTTGGGTTTGGTTTCCCTCAGTGGTCAAACATTTGTGCCCTTGGTGGTGGAGCTCTGAGGGTCTTTGTGGACCTTTTGTGTGGGGCACTGCGTTGGCATGGGTGTTCAGGCCCTTGGTAGCGGTGCTTGGGGGTTTTGCTCGGGTGCCTCCCATCACTCTTCGTCGCTGCTGGGATGTCTCAGCTGCATGGCGGGGGGTTTGCCCCTGCTGGGGCGGGTTGGGTGGACACCCCCAACCTGCCCCAGCAGGGGGGGCTTCCGCTGTTGGGTGGGGGTGGGGATGGGGGGTGCCTGGGCGGGCTCATGGGTGTTGCTGTAGGGGGCTGGGTGCTTGTGTTGATGTGGTGCCTTATGTGGGCCAACTGGGTCTGGGACCCTCTTGGTTCTGCTCTTGCACCATCATTATGGGGGGCTGGTGGGAGACTGGGCTCAGGTGGGTTTGGTGTTGGAGTGCAGCATAGTGGGATGGGGGAGATAACTGGGTGCTCTCGGGGTGCACTGTGTGCGTGACTGCAGGGTGAAGTACATGTAGTATGTACTGTAGTGTGAATGTGTGTATCAGTATGTACAGTGACCCCTTATTTTTCACGGTTAATGTGGACCGGTGCTCCCCCCCACGACAATCAAAGTCCACGATCTGGAGCCGGAGCCCCCGAGCCTCAATAATGTGTTTAAAAATCCCAAAAAAGTAGGGAGGCACTGCAGCGAAACAAGACAAAGGCTCAACTGTGGTCTTTCTGTTACCCTTCACAGCCTCTGGTCTCCGAACCGTAGTAAAGAAACCTCTCGTATTGTGCTATTTTTGGCTCATAATTAGCGGCTAACACGCTAACAACAACAAAACAAAAAGTCCGGTTTTCTCTGCATGGAACGAGCACTTTATTCTGGCACTGCAGGAACTTGTAACATCACACAGGTTGTATTGTTCGGCTCCTGTCGGTTAACAGAGAATGTAAATCTATACACGCTGGGCTGCTGTTTATGCTCACTCCACTTTTCATCTAACCTTGTTTTCTTCTGCCGTCCCACGACACACACACTCTATTACCCATAAGGCCACACCATTACCCATAAGGTCACCTTCTTAAAGGGGCCAGGCTGGCTCACAGCATTTCTTCACTGTGAGAGAACGCGCACAAAATCCTGTGATGTTTCCGCGATTTTTTAAATTTTTTTAAATTATATTACATATTTCTGAAAAAAAATCTGCTAAGCACTAAAACCACAGTACTCAAACCGTGAAGTGGCAAGGGATCACTGTATGTATGTAGTTAGATGTCATTGTCTATCTGGATATGAAATCACAACTAAAATTTAGGACAAGGCCTCAAAAACCAGATAAATTTTAAGGGTTATTATGGAACATTGGAGAAGGGGTAGGATTAAATAAGTTTTACTTCTTCCTACCCCTTTTCAGACATGTTAAACCAGATATGTGTTTTGCATATTGGTATGTATGTGTATGTATATAGATCGCTGTGTATACACTGGGTATACATTTTGTTTATTTTCTATTTCTTCTTTTATTGGGGGGAATATGTCCATTTAATATTTAGATTTCTTTACAAGAGGTTCTATATGTCTCTAAATTATGGTTATGCACATGTGTCAGTGTATATTGATTAATGTATTATTATATATTTTATTTTATAAATATATTATATTTACTTTCAGATACATAGATTCATGATAGTGTTAAAATTGTCTACGCTTTAAAAGATTGTTTTGACATGTCTGAAATGAATCAATAAAATGAAAAATGAAATGAAATGAAACCTGTAGACGTTTTGGCAGCCTCAACCCATCAAATGCAATTATTTTCTGCATTTCTATTTTTTAAAATAATTTGTTTTATATATTGTAGATTGGACATCCTAATCAGAAAAAGACATCTGAGAAACCACTTAAACCATAAAAAAAAATGCCTGGACTTTTCATAGACAAAATTATTCACTGGTCACTAAAGAAAGCAGTCTCATGTAACCGAATAAGTTAATGTAACTTTGTAATGTAACCACCCTGACATGTGCAACTGTGGCCATGCACACCTTTCACAGGCTGGGCGGTGATGTTTGCCTGAATAGGCGGTCCATAGCTGACTGTGAGAGCTTGAACACTGAAAGTGTATGTTGCTCCTTTGTTCAGGTCTCGAACCTTCAGCCATCGCTGCCAGCTGCCTTTCACATCCACTGTCACCAATTTACTCACTCCTGTGAAGTGTAAGGAGAAATATAAGAGTAAGAACCATCATGTGAGTTTTTGATTTTGTGTATGCATGTACATACCTTGTACAGGAGCAGTGGGTTGATAGATGACTCTGTAGCCATCCAATTGCCCATTGGGAATAAGTGGAGCTCCCCAGGACACATTGACACTCCCTCCTGTCACTTCAGAGAATGACAGGTAACTCGGTTGACTGGGAGCTGCAGACACATGAAGAATGATTAATGAAATTGAGCTACAAGGAATCAAAGAGGATCAAAAAGATTCATGATATGATGCTCAGAAGTTTGATTATTGGGGATTTCCTACCTGACTGCAGGGTACGTGCCCCGCGGGGGTCACTGGGGGGCCCATCACCAGCAGTGTTGAAGGCAGTAAGAGTGATCAGATAAGGTGTGTAGCTGGTCAGGTTGGTGAGGTGCACATGGGTGTCTGGAACAAAAATCACCTTCACCTTCTCAGTCTGGTTCTGCTTGTCTCTTTCCCAGTAGTGGATCTGCAACACAGAAAACAAAGACTGTCAACAACACAGGTTCTGTTGCGCTGTACAATTTAGTGTACTTGTGTCTTCTCCTCACCATCACACAAAGTTACACAACAGTCATGGAGCTTTTGACTGTCTGGACAGCATCTGTCCATCCATCTGTCAACTTACTTATCCAGGATAGAGTTGTGGGGCAGCAGCTGAAGCAGAAAAGCCCAGACCTCTCTTTCTGAGAGGATACCGAGGCATTCTCAGCTGGCACATATATTCTGTTTTATTTGTACATGGTCCCTCCAGTTTCACTGGGTCCCCAGCCATTGGAAGCATTCCATCATTGTTCCTCTGTCCAAAACCAAGGCTGCTAAGTCCCTTTATGACTTCAGACCTGCTGCACAAACCTTCTCTTCTTATGACAGCCTTTAAGAAGATTGTCAAGGATGCTCTCCCAGGCTCTGTCATAAACAAGATGGACCCACTCCACTTTACAGCCCGGGGTCTGTATGATGCCACAGGCACCCTTTTAAACATGGTTTTAACCCATCTGGAGGGTCTCGAGCCGTTTGTGCACCTTGTATTTTATTGATTTGTCATCAGCTCACAAACTGAAAGTCCTCTTTTAACATCTACTCTGGCCTGATATACTGGCTGATTAACTCAGAGGTCACAGTGGGTGCGAGTTGGTTAGGGAGAAGAGGCCCACTCTGGATTCACATTCTTCTTTGGAATGGCGCTAGGCTGCAAAAATCAACATGTAATTTCAAACAGCATTTTAAATGCCTAGTAAGTAGACAGTCATAGGATTTCTGACCCTGATCAGGTTGTCTTTGGTCACAAAGAACAGTGTGACAACTACTGTCAAACTGCTCATATTGGCCCAAAATCATGCAGTGTATATAGGGGCTCTATTGGAGAATCCAGTCACCCTGCAAAGGAAGGAAACTATTTCAGAAACTATTACAGAATAGAATAATCTCTGTGATCTTGTGCTTTCAGTCACAAACCACATTTTACCACCATGGGTGGGGGTAAGAATATATCTCTTATTTTTCCCACTGCAGACTAGTACAGAGTCAGCATTACAGCAGATGCCACACCCTTCCACCTGTCAAGTAAGGTATCTCAGGGTTTTGTTCATGACCCTGTGATACTTGAACTCCTCTACTTGCGGCAACGTTACATTAGATCCTTTTCTGACAGAAAAACATAGCCTCAGATTTGAAGGAGCTCATACTGACACCTTTTAGGCCTCAGATCGAATCGGAGACCTCAAAAACAAAGGTAGAGTTAACATAGTCTATTTGGATTCAATGTCCCTGGGATCCCCTGAAATGCAGTCAAAGCTATGTTGGAGGTAGGAATTCAAGATCTTTCTGACCTTTCTATCTGCCAGATGTTCTCAACAACCCCCCTCACTATGTGTTTAGGCCTATCAGGTCTGTCTGGCATAGTCCCCCACCATCTGATCCAATTTACCACCAGGTGGTAATCAGCTGACAGTTCAGCTGTTCTCACCCAAAACTCTGATGATACAACTATAAAGTTGACTACTGAACTGTGGCCTCGAGTGTCCTGGTGCACTTATTGATACCTCTTCATGTACAAATTGTGTTTACTATGGACAAACCATCTATCCATCCATCCATTAACTTCCGCTTGATCCGAAGTTGGGTCGCGGGGACAGCAGCTTCAGCAGAGAGGCCCAGACCTCCCTCCCTCCGGCCGCCTCCACCAGCTCCTCTGGGAGAATCCCGAGGCGTTCCCAGGCCAGCCGAGAGATATAGGGCCCGATCTTGCACCTCCTGCTACCCAATACCCAATACTCATTACCTGCAAATCTCAGATTTAGGAGCCTCTGCCAACCGAAATGCAATCTTCCACCTCCCAAAACCTGCTACCCATTTTGCCGACTCCCTTAAGCACATTGTGGGCACGGCAATGGGCGTATCTCCTGCGCTTTCCACGAGTTCGGTATCTTGCGGTACTGGTATCTCGCAGATTTTGGGTATTGGGTAATGGGTGGTCTGACCACCCATTACCCAATACCCAAAATCTGCGAGATACCAGTACCGCAAGATACCGAGTTTGTGGAAAGCGCAACTGGCATGTCGGCGCATAAAAGAGCGCGTCCAAATCCCGTCATTGCGCGTCCACCCAGTCACATGTGGACTGCACAACCGGCTCTACCTCTCGATTATGCATCACTGTATTACTTTCATACATTATTATTCTCTTAAGGGCAGATGATTTCTGTACAGCTGTGACATGATCTCATTCAGATGTTTGCTGTGGAGGAAACGAGGAGATCACAGAACTCTGTTGTGGAGTTTCTTGTACTGTGCGCCTCCCTCTGATCCTCTCCTTGCGCTCGGAACACCTGAGATGCGCTCACTGGTAGAAGGTAGATGTCATCATACCTGTTCCTCTGGCTCAATGCTCATCCAATGATCCGTTCTGCAGTATTTTAAAAAGCACCGCTTCCAGCGGCTATGCGTCTTGGCGCAGCTGTGCGTCTTTGTGCAGGGGATATTTTCAAGATAACTCAAAAAGTTATGGATGGATTTTGATGACATTTTCAGGAGTTGTCAGAAATGTGAAAAGGAAGAACTGATTTTATTTTGGGTGTGATCCGGA
This sequence comes from Hirundichthys speculiger, assembly GCA_018398805.1. Taxonomy (NCBI): domain Eukaryota; kingdom Metazoa; phylum Chordata; class Actinopteri; order Beloniformes; family Exocoetidae; genus Hirundichthys; species Hirundichthys speculiger. The sequence goes on from JAGFBZ010000044.1 coordinate 1,987,287, forward strand.
AGAAATCCTGGATTCTGGATCACTTTCAAATTTTCGATAACATTGCGCTGTTTAGTTGTTTCTTGAACCCTAAAGCAACCAAAATGGAGACAGGAAGGGAGTTCTGGTATTTTAAGAGTTTAATTCTCTCAGAAGTAAAAAAGGAGGATTCGAGGGTTGGCAGCCAAACCAACAATCCAGGGGACGACGAAGGCAAGGAGGTGGCACTGCGAATGGCTGGATCAGGAGTTTCTGTGGGAAGATCTGGAGAGGAGTCTGGTTGAATGATGACTGAATAGGTACAGGTGTGCAGTGCCACACCTGGGCTGCTCGTCGGATGGGAAGGTGAAACATAGGTGGATCTGAGTGTCTATGTAGAGGATTGAAGGTGGTGCAGTGGGTTGTGCGCAGGAGCCCCAGAGGTGGAAGGTTGCGGTTCACAACCCGGCTTGAGACCGTAACACGCGCTCAATGGGGCCGGAAGGTTTGTTTCTCAACATCTCTGTTAATTATTGCCCACAGCTCATTAAATTTCACTCAGGTATTGACACTGAAAACCTCTATAAAATTTCAGAGGCTGATCCGGATCTGATCCAGAAGGCGGATTTTATCGCAATCTGTAATGGGAGAACTGTTGTGCTTGGCGGAGGTCTGCGCTCTCTGAGTGCTTTTCTAGTTAAGAAATGCTTTCCTGAAAGTTCACTGGCTCTATTTTTTTCTGAGCAGTTTGTTGGAACTTCTTGGAGTACAAAAGAAATGATTAAATCATTTGCTCCACATTAGTTAGAGCTAGTTATGTATATATCAGTGCAGAGGAGGAGGAGGAAAAAGCAGGAAGCTCTACAACAGAGTCCCAGACGAGCTGCCCATGAGAGCTGCTCCGATCTAGGTGAAAAGACGCTCCATAGCAGTTTGCTGGTACCGCAACCTGCTCTTAAAGGCAGTGGCTACTGACGCACTGATTGGTTAAACAGGTGGAACGCCCTAACCACTCCCATGCATAATGTGTGCATAATATAGTGGTTTTCGCAGGTAAGATCGTGGGTTTTGGGAGGTAGAAGATTGTGTTTTTTGTGGGGGAACGCCCCTCCTAATACCTGCTATCCCTTAATAGCAGGTTTTGGAGGTTTGGCGCAAGATAGGGCCCATAATCTCTCCAGCGGGTCCTGGGCCTGCCCAGTGGTCTTCTCCCAGTTGGACATGCCCGAAACACCTCTCCAGGGAGGTGTCCGGGGGCCATCCTAGCCAGATGCCCGAACCACCTCAACTGGCTCCTCTCGATGTGAAGGAGCATTAGCTCTACTCTGAGTCTCTCCCAAATGACTGAACTTCTCACCTTATCTCAAAGGGAGAGTCCAGCCACCCTGCGGAGAAAACTCATTTCCGCTGCTTGTATCCTTGATTTCATTCTTTCGGTCACTACCCACAGTTCATGATCATAGGTGAGGGTTGGAACAAAGATCGACTGGTAAACAGAGAGCTTTGCCTTTTGACTCAGCTCTCTCTTCACCACAACGGACCAGGTACAGAGTCCGCATCACAGCAGACGCTGCACCAATCCGTCAGTTGATCTCCCGCTCCTTTCTCCCATCACTCGTGAACAAGACCCCGAGATACATAAACTCCTCCACTTGAGGCAGAACCTCAAGTTGGACAAACCGTGACAAGCACATAAATCCAACAATAGCACACCATTCAGACTCAGAGAGTCTATTTTTCTTCCAAGCAACATTATTGTTACTCATATCAGCTTTGAAGTCCTCAAGCTGAACAATGGAGTTCCCTTTAAGAGTTTCCAATACCCCAGCCAAGGACTTCAAGAAGCCCAAGTGCTCTGAGCTGCCGTTCAGCGAATAAGTGAAAGCAACAGTTAGTGCCTGTTCAAGTGTGCAAGGAAGCTACCTTCTCAACTACTAGGGAAAACTCAAACATATAGGTTCTGAACTGAGAGGTTATGAGTAAGTTTGGTTCAGCTCAGCCCTCTCAAATTAGTAAATTTCAATGAAGAATAAGGTTTAGCCCCTCTTAAGGCAATTGATTCCAGAACTCATGGTATACTATCCACTGAGGTGAGCCTGTCCTCATCTGGTTGTTAACCTCATGTACAAGCTCAGGTTCCTTCCCTACCAGCGAGATGACATTTCATGTTCCAAGAGCCAATTTTGCTGTTTATCACGAAAAACAAATTTGTTTCACATCACGGCAGTGATTTTGAGTCAGTGGAACTATTGTGGGAATTCTTCCAAACATCCTGTGCTTTGAAGATGGCAGTCAGTGCTGACTAATATATTCTGTCAATACTTACCAGAGGTGTGTTATTGTACATAATTAGACCAGAGGTTCGCCACATCATCATGACTGGTAAAAGGAGAGCATGGCAGCCAAAAACATTATCAGCATTTAGTCAATTTAATTATGTAAATAAACCCGACTTAAATGCATTTTGTGCTATATTCTAAACATACATTATTTAACTTAAGGTCAATGCATGTAATTAAACAGTCAAAAATGTGTGTAGAATAAGGAACATTTAGAGAGTCTTCTTACAGGGCAACAATAAGGCCATCTCCATCTTTTGTGTTTGCATGCTGCACATGCTCAGGTGAGAATGAATCAATAATCATCAATGTGACCGATAATATTTTTCACATCGACCAGTAATGAAGACACATAGGTTACTTTGGCCGACTCCCGTAACATGAAGTAGAATAAAGGTTATCTGATTAGAGACTACAGTATGATGAAATTGGGATTAATATCAATGTCTTGTGGTCTACCTTATGACCTACCTTATGAAAATATCGCAATTTAAAATTTTCATGCAACTGAGGTGTACTCGCCCGAATAGCCCATGTGATATTCTTATAATAAACAGTACAATGCAATGATCATCTACTATAAACAGCTTATTTAAGCTGTTAAAACTATTTTTGTAGTTTTGTAGGTGCTTTTGTCTTGGCTGAATGTTGATGGCATGCTTTTATCTTTTTATATCCACAGAAAAGGCTTTTTAAATATAGGAACTCCATGGACTTACACATACATATTTTATATTTGTCACTAATGGGTGCAAACAGTGCATCAGTATCAATGGGAAAAAAACCCAAAGCAAAAAAAAAAACAGATAGGATCCTTTAATCTGAAAAAACAAAAACAAAAAAACAAAACCTGAAGCAACTCCCACAAATTTGGAGTTTATTGACAACTAATGAAACATTCACAGAAAATAAATATGCCAAAACACACCACACTCTAGATGTGACCCAGTCCAACTCCACAGCATACTGACATTTTCTCTGAAAAGAGGCTGTAATAACAATCAACCACCCACGTTTCTAATCATGCAGCACATGGCACTTGAGCTGATCTGTAGTCAGATGCTGATTCTGTAGCCTTTGTGAAACAGAAGGGCTGATCTACTTACAGTTCTCTGTGTTTGGTTTTATCTATGGAACAGTGATGGACATTTAAGACTCTCTTAAAGGTAAATACTCAAATTGGAAACATAACTGTCATAATTGATCAGATCAGTCTTAAAGTCCCCTTGTTTGGAGACTGGCATGCTGGTGTAGAATTATCATTTTATCATTATTCATCATATCTTATTTTTCCTTGCCACTGCTTGGCTTAAAGGTTTTTTTCTCCCTCTGTGGGAGTTTTTTTTTTTTTTTAACTTGCCATTATCCTTGATTAGGATTTAATATTATAATTTTATTTAATAATATTTGCTTGGGGGTCATGCTCTGGGTCTCTGTAAAGCGCCTAGAGACAATTGGCATTGTAACAGATGTTATACAAATAAAATTGATCTTAATTAAAATTGATTCACAAACATTTTGGGAGTTAGATCAAAGCTTAAATACTGTTCTCATCCAGTAACCTAGTCTGACAAAGCCCCTAGTCTTTTAAAATGGCCTAGCACAGGATAGGTGCTGCAAAGTCAATTGTTACATCTACCCTAAATAACAACATAAACTTCATAATAACTGCAAAATTTTTTGTGACTTGTACATTCACCATCTGTGGACATAACACTAAAAAATTTGATCAAACAATCTCACAAAAGCATTTATATATACAACATACACAACAATGAAGGATAACATACCGAGGATATGTAATCAGCCTCATTCAACTCTCGTGAGCGACTTGTGACTGTGTCTCGTGTGAATATATAGCTTGTAAACATTCGGCATCGTAACGTAAGCATTGGCAGAAAATTCATATCAGTGTGCCAAGCAAACAATAGGATCTAAACCACTGCTTTGGTGAATAGAAGTAGCCAAAATTTTTCTACACAAATGAACATTTTGAGTGATGTTTTTTTAAAGTAAAGTCATAATTGTTGGGATTTAATTGCAATATACAGTGGTACTTCTACTTACGAAATGAATTGGTTCTGGAAGTAGTTTTGTAACCTGAAAATTCCGTAACTAGAGACGCGATTTCCATGTAAATGCCCTAATCCGTTCCAAGCTCCCCAAAATTCAAACATAATTTTTTTTTTAATAAATCATAAAAATGCATCAAAACATGTAAGAAATACATGTCACCATTAGATTACTACACAATAAACATAAAAATAGAGTTGTACATAATGTAAAAAACAAAGAATAAAGTAAAGAATAAAAATTATGTTTCAATTTACCTTTTAACTGCCATCGTCGTCACCTTTTACCTTCTTTGGATCATGTTTTCTCTCAGCAGTGGTTTTTGCCTGATGTTTTGTAAACGAACCGATCCTAAGGACGTTTGCTTTTTGTCGGCTTTTAACAATCCTTCGAAAATGTGCAAGGCTAACATCAGCATAATGACCGATAGCCTGACTAGTTAACACTTTTTCTGGGTGATTCTTTTCAACGAATTTTAAAACTTCATAGAATTTTCCTAAAATGTCAAAGGGATGCCAGGGAGACGCTAGCCGATAGCCAATGGCAGAGCAGCTACAAGTATGTTTATGTTTGGTAAACTCTGGGAACTGCGAGTAGCAGCGCGTACTGTATTTTTGTCTTTCGTATCCTGACATTTCTTTCATAACAAGAGGCAATATTTTCCTGTTGAGGTGTGTCGTAACCTGAAGATTCCGTATGTAGAGACGTTCGTAAGTAGAGGTACCACTGTATCTCCATAGTTGTTATCGGCTATAAAAAAAAACAATGAGCTTTTACTTTACCAGAGGACAACAGCAGATATGAAGGAGAAGGTGGACCACCACAAAAACTTATGTCACAGAAATGCTAAATAAACTAGCAAGCCTTGCTGTAATGTTAAATGTTAAATAAAAATGTGATGGATAAAAGCAGTTAGAAAAACCTGTTACAATCAAGCAGAGAGCGGAAGCTTAAGTTGCATCTCAAATGCTTTCAAACTATTTCGTCATGTTCATTTGCCTCAGATGCTGAAAAAATGACTTGGTGCTGCATGTAATTAATGTAGGCAAAGTCATGGAGTTGTATATTTTGGACAATAAATAAATGCTGTAATTTATTTATGTTTGTAAGTGTGTGAGAGTGATTGTGTGAACTGAAACAAAAGGGGATCAGTGATGAACCAGATCCAGTAGAGTTCCTTCTCAGCATCTGAGCAGCAGCCTTTTTTAGACTTGGGGCACCATCCGCTTCTTCCCTCCTCACTGTACCACCCCCAGCTCTAAACTTGTACATAATTTAATGGTACTACAGAATTCTGTTTGGTAAACTAGCTGCTTTGAACGACCTCATCAGTTTTGAACCTGTTTGGTATATGAATTATGATGGTGTATATGAATTGGTTTATACAAATTGGCTTATACAAATACAATACAAAATACAAAAATGTGCAGCTTTTTTCCTGTTTTTGGGTTATATGGGTTTTTGGGGTATAGGTTAAGGCAAGGCAAGGCAAGTTTATTTGTGTAGCACATTTCGTGTACAAGGACAATTCAAGGTGCTTTACACAAAACATTTGAAGCATTACAGAGCATTAACAAAACCCTTTAAAACAACAACGCGAGATGTCCCATCCGGGGCTCGTCCTATGTTAAAGCAATGTCTTTTCTTTTTATTAAGGACGTATAGTTTTCATATTTTTTTTCTTTTTTTTGGCACCATTCGGCTCCTAGGAGAGTAAATGGATGTTTTTAACTTTTATTCATACCATGTAATTGGCCTTTTGTTGGGACTGTAGAGAGAGGTACATATCATATTAGCTTTCCCTGGGCTAAGAATGACACAGTATGCATCTGTTAATTTGACTTAAGCAGTTGTGCTGTGTTGAAAGTGATACTAGATCTGAACCTTGGCATTTTAAAATGTTAAATGTTATGGAAGAGCACCAGGGGAATCAGTCAGAGATGACACCGACAGACAGTAGCCAGATTAATGGAAAGTGGGGTACGTCTGAAAAGGGCGATAAACTGATCTGAAATTCCATGATGATGTTAAACAAGAAAAAAAAAAAGAACAAAAAAAACACATGCTTGTCATTGCTTCTCGGGTTAAGATTTAACGTGCTTTCACACCTGATGTGTGTAAATTCTACTTGACTGGACTGGCATGACTGAGTATTACCTGCTACACTTCACCTTTCCTGTTTGGTCACTCTAAAACAATGGCACTAAATGTTAGCTGCTGACAAATGCAGTGAAGTTTACCTTCAGTCTTACATGCTGAGTTTGCTATTCATCTAATATTAGGAATTTTAAGAAAAGTCAGAACCTATAAATTAATATAACAGCCTTTTTTGCTCTAATCTTAATCTCTTAAACTCCCATTGCCTCACATTCGCCTCCCGATATCTGTCCTATCTCTTGCAGCTTATACATATTCCCTAAATCTTTTTTTTTTTCTCTAATCTGGATTCTAAAGGGAACACTCACAAGTCTTATTCCTTCTCTCTGCAAATATTTCACTTTCTTCTTTCTTCTTGGTTCACCCCCTACTTTGGTAAAAATCAATGTGTCTAAAGCAGGGCAGATAACCTTGTCTCTGAAGTACAAAGAGTGAAAGGGTGGTACAGGGGAATTGAGAGGAGAGGGAGGCACAGAAGTGATACTGAAATCATTAAAGGATATTTAAATTCTTCTTTTAACTTAATTCTTACTCTGGTGTCTACAGGACATTTGAAGGGGCAGCAGAGCACAACCCCCTCCAAGGCAAGAGGAGAGACATTTTAAATAGACCCAGACAGCGTAACGTGCTCCTCTAAGACATGGACACTCATAAGCACTACTCCAAGTAAGAGATTTGAGTTCTTTTTTTTTTTTTTGTCTTTTTACAGGCAGCCATTGTGTATATGTACTGTACATGTTTGTGCTTGTATTTATGAGAGCCACCTTGTATCCTTGGATGAGTCCATTCTGGGTCTCAAGGGGAGGCACGTCCCAGGTCACATCAAGGCTGGAGGGAGACACAGCTGACACTTTGATAGACTGAGGCGCCACCGATGGAGCTGCAGTAGGCAAGATTTTTCAGTTAGTCTGTGTGTGCAGCTGCATTTCAGACAGTTGGAAGTACAGAAACTGCGCTCTGCTCTTCCAATTAGAATGGGCCTTAGGCAATACCTTGTTACTTCACTGTACTGCACATACGCATTAACACTGCAGTGTGCACCCGAGGCTAAAGAAAAGGCCATATCACCCAATTTCATCATCCCCCTCCAGTTTTTTCTGACTTCCCCTCCTGCTATGCTCACTTATTTTCACCTTTTACTCCCACGTATGTGATATGTATGGCCTATTAAACTCTACAAAAAAAAAAATCCAAATTTTTGCATACACAACTTGAGTATATATAAGATAAGATAGAACTTTATTGATCCCACGATGGGGAAATTTGTGCGTTACCACAGCTCAATATACAGAAAAAACAAAAATAAACAATATATAAACAATATATATATAAACAGAAGAGGAACAAATATATACAGTAGAAAAAATACTGCAGAAGTTTGATTCAATGTCGCAAAATGAGCGGGTGCCTTCTAAAATAATGTACAGATCTGTTCACTGGCATACTTCTTGTTATTGCAATGTGTGTCTGTGTGAGTGTGCTTGAGAGAGAACAAGGGCTGTGTTTGACCTTGGGTTTGTAGAATTGATCTATGGTTTAAATCTCCCTTGAAGTCAGAAAGGAGTTAGGGCCATCATCACCGAATGGCACTTAATTCAATATTTCAGATGTATGCACACATGTGCGTCTGCTCTTAAATACAAAAACACCTTTGAGTCTCACACATACCACTGGAGGGGCAATGCCAGGAGGCATGGACAGAGCAAAAAGAAAAGACAGAGGAGAAGAAACTGAAAAAAAAACCAACAAAAACTGTTGGACAAAAGACTGACCCATCAAAGTCATAGTTTACTCAGTTTTTCCAGATATTTCTATGACATTATGCAGCAACATGGAATATCATTAATGTAAATCAAAGCTGTTAGCAGATCAAAGTTTTATCAGAGTGGCTTCAAGATACAGATTATTTCAAGTGCTCCACAATTTACAGGCAGGTGAAAAAAACCCAAAAACTTTTTTTAGTTATTTGTTTTTACTAGGGCTGGGCAAGATAACACGTCATCGCATTAACTCATTCATTTATTTACACTGACATTTATTTTATCGTGCATTGACGCATGTTGATCACATGCTTTTGTTTTGTTTGAGAAGTCTGTTACTGGCTGGTGCGGAACCGGAAGAGAATTGGCAGAAAAACATCTGGGAAAGCTGAAACAGACATGGAGAGCCGATTTACACTACATATGTGTTACTGACAAGTGCTGATGTTAAAAGTGTTTGAACAACAAATGTTATGGCACTTTAGTCCATATGGCAGCAGAACATTTAAATAAAAGCGCACTTTACACTACTTTTCAGTTCATTATTTGATATTGTGGATACAATGCGATTAATTCGTGATTAATCAGGGAAATCGTGCGATTAATCACGATTAAAAGTTTTAAGCGTTCCCCAGCCCTAGTTTTTACACTATTCCATGAATATTATACTGTGTCATTTTATTTAAGTGTGGAAAAACTAAGAAGACGCCGTCATTTATTTATTTAATAGCTTATATAACTCCTTTCAGCACTAAGCTTAAACTGCCTTCTTTATGATGTTTGACTCCTGCATTGTTTGTGGAGGAATTTTGTCCCACTCTTCTTTACAACAATGGCTCAGTTCATTGCTCTTTTAATGTCCTGTACAGAATTTCAGTGAAAAATCAGAAAATTAGTTTAATGTCTGGACATAATAACACTTTTTAATACCCATTCTGTTGTAGATTTACTGGTGTGCTTGGGATCATGGCCATATTTCGCTACCAAATTTTGACGAATCTTTAGCTACCAGACAATGTCTTCACTTTTCAGAATCAGAATCAGAATCAGAATCAACTTTATTGCCAGGTACGATTTTACACATACGAGGAATTTGTTGTGGTGATGATGGTGCATGCGATAAAAATACAAAAAATACAAACAATATAAACTAAAATATTGCGATATAAATATATATACACAAGCAGTTTTTTTTTTTTCTTTTAGCATTGAGGACACAGCTAACAAGAGTGATTTTGATTCTTGAATACTTCATGATTTTAAAGTGCCCAGCTTCTGTGGCTGCGTTTCTGCTATATTTGGTTCTCACCAAAATGTGGCACTGTGCAATATGGACAAACATCTGCAATGTAATCTCATCTGTCCAGATAACACCCTTGTAAACCACACCTGTGCTGCCATAATCGCTTTTTAAAGAGAAACTGCCTTCTGATGGGAACTCTTTCAAACAAGTACAATTTTTTTTTGGACTCTAGAGGCCTTATGTCGAGTGAGGAGAGAAAGGAAAAATGGGCAGTGAAAGGGAAGATGCAATGCAAAAACAGACTGAGATTTGAAACTGGGCTGGATGCAAGGACGACCTTCAGCCTCCAGACGTGGTGTGGCTCCTCAGCCAGTTGCACTACAAAACAAGTCACACTTGGGCACGGTGCTATCATGAATTTTAACAGAGTATGCTGAATGAGGACTGTAGAGTGTAAGATGTGGCTTGTGAGTTTTTTTTGCTTTTTTCAAATAAAACAAATGAACAAAAAAAAACAAAACAAAAAACACCTTGCTGATGATTTCAGAAGTAGACAACATACTTTCATGCTTACACAAAACATATGTTTTCAAATATATCCAACAAGGATATATGTTGACATTTTTATACCTCTTGATTAAAACCAGAACAACAGTTTTTCTCTGTTTTCACATACCTGCCTCTCCAACAGACACCTCAACAGGAGTGGATGGTGGACTTTCTCCAATGATGTTGTAGCTTGTCATTACAATCTGATAGTGTTTGAACTTCTTTAGTTCTACAAATAAACAATGCACTTTAAGATTAAAATACATCTATATAACATACACTACATTGCCAAAAGTATTCGCTCACCTGCCCTGACTCACATATGAGTTTTAGTTCATCCCATTCCTAATCAATATGACGTGGGTCCACCCTTTGCAGCTAGAACAGCTTCAACTCTTCTGGGAAGGCTGTCCACAAGGTTTAGGAGTGTGTTTATGGGGATTTTTGACCATTCTTCCAGAAGAGCATTTGTGAGGTCACAGACTGATGTTGACTGAGAAGGTCTGGCTCTCAGTCTCCTGCTCTAATTCATCCCAAAGGAGATCTATCAGGTTGAGGTCAGGACTCTGTGCAGACCAGTCAAGTTCATCCACACCAGACTCTGCCATCCATGTCTTTATGGTCCTTACTTTGTGCACTGGTGCACAGTCATGTTGGAAGAGGAAGTGACCAGCAACAAACTGTTCCCTCAAAGTTGGGAGCATGGAATTGTCTAAAATGTCTTGGTCTGCTGAAGCATTCAGAGTTCCTTTCACTGGAACTAAGAGGCCAAGCCCAGCTCCTGAAAAACAACCCCACACCATAATCCCCCCTCCACCAAACTTTACACTTGGCACAATGCAGTCAGACAAGTACCGTTCTCCTGGAAACCACCAAACCCAGACTCTTCCATCAGATTACCAGATGGAGAAGTGTGATTCATCACTCCAGAGAATGTTCCTCCACTGCTCTAGAGTCCAGTGGTGGCTGCTTTACATCACTGCATCCAACGCTTTGCATTGCACTTGGTGATGTATGGCTTGGATGCAGCTGCTCCACCATTGAAACCCATCCATGAAGCTCTCTGCTCTGTTGTTGAGCTAATCTGAAGGCTACATGAAGTTTGGAGGTCTGTAGTGATTGACTGCAGAAAGTTGGTGACCTCTTTGTACTATGCGCTTCAGCATCCACTGACACCGCTCAATCAGTTTACATGGCCGACCACTTCGTGGCTGAGTTGCTGTCGTTCCCAAACACTTCCATTTCCTAATAATACAGCTGACAGTTGACTGTGGAATATTTAGGAGCGAGGAAATTTCCCGACTGGATTTGTTGCGCAGGTGTCATCCTATCACAGTTCCACGCTGGAATTACACAGAGCTCCTGAGAGCGACCCATTCTTTCACAAATGTTTGTAAAACAGTCTGCATGCCTAGGTGATTAATTTTATACACCTGTGGCCATGGAAGTGATTGGAACACCTGATTTTTGGATAATTTGGATGGGTGAGCAAATACTTTTGGGAATATAGTGCATCAGCACAAAGTTACAGATGTTATTGCTCCATGTGTGTGGCGATTAACTTCTGAGTTCTCCAGTAAATTACTTACGTGTCAATTCAAACTCTGTGAGTGAAGGGCTGCTGACTGTCTTGAATGTGCTCTTGGCTGAGGAAGTGTGAAAAACAAGATGGAAGAGTGGATATCAATGCATTTTTCAAGTTTATTCATCACCTATGCCATAATAATGCTATTTTCAGCAGATTCAACCAAGTCTTGATAAGCGGGTGGGATTTATTATCTAACGCATCCCCTAGTTATATTTCTGTGACGCGTGACAACAGAAAAGAGTCCATCTTCATATTTTCTGCAATGTGCTTGCACTAAATTGAACTTGGAATTCCCTTTGGTTCTTACAGCATGTAATCAATAATTAAACACCAGTTTCTGTAACTTTTTTTTTTTTGGGGGGGGGGGGGTGCGGGGGTTAAAGATGGATTATAGTATTTTGCAAAACAAACAAATGCTTTAACGGTAGTCTACATAGCATTGCCACTTCTGACCATATGATGGTATTAGCTGTGTTGACAGAAGAGCCACTGACAGTTCTGTGGTAATGAGTGTAATGAGGATGGTCGGGCACATTTTATAATATTGCTTTGTCCCACAAGAGCTGCACTTTTTTATGTCTTATGCCATGGGGTAACACATGGACTTTCTTCTGCTCTCCTGCCCTGTGATCATAAGTTGTATTGTTAAATAGAGTGGCTTTACTCCAAGCACAATGTGTGTTTAATACATAGTCTTGTTTTAACTAGATAGCATGCAAATTCTGTTGTTAACCACCAGTAATGTCAGTTGATAAAAGACAAGACTGTTGTCTTGATATCATTAGTCTCCTGTTGTCTACAGCTCTGTCAAATCCAGTTCCCGATAATTCAAGGATTTTTGATTCTCTGATACTTTCATGATAAATGCAGAACACAAAGCTTCATAATGACAGTGAAACTTTTGTTTCATGTTTTTCTCTTTCTTTCATGTTTCTATTGCCACTGGAATCTTAGAAAATGACACAAATATTGTAATTGTGACAGTTTCAAGCAGTAAACCTGCCATTATCATCATCATTGTTATTTCTGTTTAACAGGCACAGGAACAATGCATTATAGGGGCAGGACCTAGTGAGTGGTTGATTTCATAAAAAGCAGAACTACTCACTTGTAATGAGGACACTTTTGGTGTTGTTTTTGGTTTTCTGGCTCTCTGCTTCTAATAAAGTAGATGCGTTTCCTAGGAGTTCTTGATAATACAGCCGGTATCCAGTCAAAATCCCATTAATACTGCTTTCACTGGGACGCTGAAAATGTGTAAAACAAACACACATGTGCGTGTATTAGTAATAGGTACTTCTAGACTTCAGGAAATAATGTACTATGTCCAATTTCTTGGTGATATAAGGAGATGGGGAAATGCCAGAAAAGCAGAGCAGTCCCTGAGCAGCATTTTATTAGCTGTTTATTTTAAAGACTTGGTGTACTGGGCTGGCAGTAACTTGCAAAGGCAAAGTGACGCTTCACAAGATGTGGCATTCCTATAAAGGGTGATGAAATAGCTGGTGACTTTGTGCTTTCCTTGCCTCTTTCTGCTTTGACATAAGGCTACAAGGATGATAGAAGGTGTTTTCACACTGAAAAGGATGAAAGACAAGCTTTGAAGTAACCAGAATCTGTTTACTGTATTTCCTCCTTCTCCGAATTTCCTTTGTCGCTGGACTGTTTGCTGAAGGCTCCGTTTGACCCATAACCCATTTCTTTGCTTGTATATACTTATTAAGAGTTGGACATTTATCCTTTAATGTAGCACTTTTTGTTCTTCTCTCTGCCTGTTTCCCTTCATTGGTCTAATCTATCTTTCCTGTCCTCTGACCTCTCCTGCTTTAATAAATATGATAATTGGATTGACACACATACATAAGATGCATACATCTAAGGCCTGGGAGCAGATTCTTAAAATTAAGCAATTACCCTAGACTCAGAAAATAGACTTGGCTATGTAAATCTGTTTTTTGTTAGCCACTGTTGATGTGTTTGAAGTCAGAAAATACCTTCCACTGCACTAGCACTGAGGTAGTAGTTGTTGGTTTCACTGAGAGGATCACTGGAGGCTCATTAGGAACTGGAAAGAAAACACAGAAAGGCAGTGAACAAGAAAAAGACATACAAGCTGCCTACCCACACCCTGTCCTCCTGTTATATTATCTTTTTCAATCCATTGTCTTTCTCCTTCTTTCTTTAAGTACAACTTCTGCATTCCAGCGTCTTACCATCCTGCAGAGTTGTGACAGGCTCTGTCTCCTTGCTGAGAAGACTGTTGCCTACATCATTAGTGGCCAGCATCCGAAACTTGTATATTGTGAAGGGTTTCAACCTGCAACACAATATACACATGAACACAGAAAGGTGTCAACAAACTTTACTCATACAACAAATTCAAACATACACAGGCAAATTTGTTTTAAATTTGTTAAAGAGTTGTTCCACCATGGTCCTTAAGGGATGATTCACAATATTTTATCAATGTTATTTACCATTTTGAACTATTTCTTGTGTTCTTCTTTAGTGATAAAACAATACTGCAAAAGTATCTTGTGAAAAGCAGTAAATAGACCCCTGGATATCTGTCACCACAAAGCAACAGATGGTCAGACTAGAACGAAAAGCTCTGCACAGTGCTCGATACCTTCTGATATGTCACAGTAGGTACATAGATTACTAATCCAAGTTTAAGTTTTTGCTTTTTATTTGAAAAATTCGACACCGTTGCCCTCTTTGTTTAAATACCTTAGCTTAGTAATGTTGCTTTAATTTCATAGTGGTTTTCTTTTTCTTGAAAGTGTCAGTTGCTCTTTGTAGCACTAAGGTGTAATAAAATGTATGAGAGTTGCAAGACTCATAAAACTGAGTGCTAATGTGATCAGATGAGACTTGCATATTAATGAAAACTGACATTAGTACATAAAGCCGGTCATTTATAGGATTATAATTACAGTGTAAAGGTACTTGAGAACCTTTCCATTAGTTTATTCTCAGCAATGAGCATGTAAATTTCTGCCTCATAAAACATCTACATGGAAGTCTACATGGGGTCTGGGTGCTTGTGTTGATGTGGTGCCTTATGTGGGCCAACCGGGTCAGGGACCGTCTTGGTTCTGCTCTTGTGCCATCATTATGGGGGGCTGGTGGGGGGGACTGGGCTCGAGTGGGTTTGGTGTCAGAGTGCAGCATGGTGGGATGGGGGGGATTTCTGGGTGCTCTCGGGGTGCACTGTGTGTGTGAATATGCAGAGTGAAGTATATGTAGTATGTACTGTAGTATATACTATAGTATATATTGTAGTATGTACTGTAGTGTGAATATGTGTGTATCAATATGTATGTATGTAGTTAAATGTCTATGTCTATCTGGATATGAAATTACAACTAAAATTTAGGATAAGGCCTCAAAAACAGGATAATTTTGAGGGTAATCATGGAACATTGGAGAAGGGGTAGGATTAAATAAGTTTTACTTTTTCCTACCCCTTTTCAGACATGTTAAGCCAGATATGTGTTTTGCATATTGATATTTATATGTATGTATATAAATCGGCTATAAATTGTGTTTATTTTTTCTTTTTTGGGGGAAATATGTCCATTTAATATTTAGATTTATTTACAAGAGGTTCTATATGTTTCTAAATTATGGTTATGCACATGTGTCAGTGTATATTGATTTATGCATTATTATATATTTTATAAATATATTATATTTATTTTCAGATACATAGATTCATGATAGTGTTAAAATTGTCTACGCTTTAAAACGATTGTTTTGGCATGTCTGGAATGAATCAATAAAATGAAAATGAAATGAAGCTGTAAACCAAGACTGAGTGAGAGAGAGCATCTGAGTGATTCGACTCACCAGGACATAGAGCAGCAATATTATACAGCAATATATAGCAAGATCAGGCTTTAGTTCGACTTGAGCTCTAATTTTAAGGATTTGTGACTTGTCTCGGACTTGAGCACTGTTGACTTAGACTAGGGGTCTGACTTGTGCATTAACAGCATTGGCACTCATAAATCATTGCTGAGTCCTCAGATTTGAATTTTATTTATAATTTAAAAAAAAACTATAATAATCTAAAATTATTTGGTATTGGATTATATCTGCATTAAATTCAATGTAAATTTTGTGCAAGATGCACGTTCCCAAATGCCATCAACTTCAGGTCATATGCCTGTCATGCTTAAGAACTAACTAACCAAGGAAATGACAGTGGAACACCCTCCCCTCTACATCTGAAGATGGAGAACCTGCCACACAGACCTACTGAGAACTGATGTGCCATTGAAAGTGTACTGACATACTGGGTGGCAGTGTGTGTGTGTGTTTTTTTTTCTTTTAGCTGCACAAAGACAGACATGGTTATACAGCATGTGGTTAAAACTGCACATGAAATTGGTGAAGCCCCACTGCCAGACATCACGGCCATTTCTCCTGCTGCCTACAACAAGCACACTGGATCCCCACAGACTGTTTACATCCATCCCATCACATCTTCCAACAGTTACATCAGGAAATGGTCTAAGAACTATTTAAGCAAGGATCAGCAAAATGATAAACAGCTTCTTCTCCTAGATTATAAAACTCCTCGACAACCTTTCCCTTGCCCCTTCCTCCTACAGTAACTGGACTACACCTTTGTAAAGTGCAAATCTAATCTAATATTCGTACTATCATTGTTATAAGGAACAGAGTCAGAATGAGTGCATATTTATGTGTGCACTAGTGTGCAAAATGCCCTGGGTCCTTTTTAACAAGCTCAGAAAGAAATTTCTCTTCAGGACGGGGAAATGAAAAAAATGGGTGGCAAAATAAATGTGCAACAAAAAGGTAATTTCACCTTAAAAACTAGAAGACATAGTTTCAACAAATGTTTAAATTGAGAGCAGAATAGAAAACATGAGAGCTGATTGATATTACAGTCTTTATATTTAGCCCTGAGCCTGTTCATATTGGAATTCAGCACCAATTCCTACACAAGGTATTATTTTATAAAAGATACAAAAATTTCATGGACCTCCTCACCAAAACAATTCAGCTAAAACCTCAACTGAGAATCTTCACCAAATTCTCACCTGCTCTCAGACATGTTTTGCTCTTTCACTGGCCTTGGAAGACCATACATGCCTTTGAATAACAATTATCTCATACCTTTCTTAACAGTCTCCAGTGGCAGTAAAGTATTTTTACTGGAACACTAACACAACGAATACCCTTTTCTTTTGTGTGAGGTGACTACATTATACATATATGTTGTTGAACATATGTTGTTGTTCTGTGCTCAGTCATTTTTATAACACTTAACTCTCGAGGTTCTTATCAAAGTGATGTACAAGCACTCATCAGGTGGGATGAGCAAATCAACTTTCAAGATTGCCAATTTCCCTCCCCCATTACTGTTTGGGAATTTGATTCCCCACATTGTGATGAAAAAAAAAAATTCCTTCTCATTTTAATTGGTCTAACTTATTAACAGGAGTTAAAAGAAACAATTCGATAATGACAAGAAGTCAGTCCACTTCAGCTCAAACATCTACTTACGAGGTCTTTCTCGGGACTTTATTTACAAAGTACCTTTGGAAACTACAAAAGACCGGCCTGAAAAAAAAGGGCCCATGGATTTGTGTATAAAGTACGAATAGAACATCAAAGACTCCAAGCTTAAACAAGGTGGCATCATACCAACAGCACTGTCTTAAGGACAGTGTCTGAATATGTGTGTATGTGTGCTGAAATGTGTGTGTGTGTGTGTGTGTGTGTACATGTATCAGCCTGGGGGCCACAATGTTTTGGTTCCAAAGATGTCTCTGTGGAAAACAACAATTAGTACACATAAGTAATAAGTAGGAGAGTGAGCATGTGGAGATGTAAGCTAATGAGGACATTTTGTGATCGAAAGCGCTCCAAAATGACATCAAAACATCAGCAGTAACTCCACCATCATGGTGGGTCGACTCTCCCTGAGGCAGGTTGAAAAAGACTGATGCAAACACACACAGAGAACACACTTCAGCATCACGAATAGATCCGTGATAGCTTGTGACGGAACACGCACAGTTAGCCATGAAGCAGACGGGAACTCACACAACAGTGGTAGAGAATCATATTCTCCTACTCTGGCTGTCAGGAAAACTGGTGAAGCCATCCGGTCTGACTACTTACACCCGCTGCCTTAATGATGGTATCATAGAGAGGAGAGGATGCAGAGAGTAAAAAAGAGGAACGCTGAACTGAAGCCCTCTTCAACAGCTGATATATTTTACAGGATTGGCTGCTGATGGGCTGAGAGAAGAAGGTAAAGAAGTGACAACGACAGGAAGGATCAAAGATGTAGATGCAATAATTATAAAGAAAGGGAATGGATAAAATGCGGACACAAATTTGAAGCTGCAAGCCAGAGAGAAAAGGAGATGAAAATATAGAGTTCTAAAATAAAAGCAGAGTAGTTCCTGCTGTGTTCATGCGATTAGGTGACTGACATTCTCTCTGTTCAGCAGCAATTATGACCATTCTTCCCTACCTAATGTTTTTTCTTTTGTTTTCCTTCAATGTTTTTATGCTCAAACCTGTTTGAACTTCAAATTATAAATAAACAAAACCATTCCCACTGTCTTTCTATTCACTATTGTTTGCTCTGAATTCACAGCATCTCCCTCTCGCTGTCCATTTTTTTCCTCAGAGGATGGAGAAATATTTCAGTGTTTACAGACTCATAACTAACAAGGAGTGGATGGTCAACATATTGTGCTTCAAAAATTTCTCGATTAGAATTATGGAAAAGTAAAGAAGAGGAAAAAAAAAAATTTTTGTTCCTAATTTCTTTCGAGCATGACATGGCCTTATTAACTGGTAGTTATCATTCACCATCCCCTTAGGTACAGTTCTTAGTGTTGTTCTGATTCTGATACCAGTATCGGAAATTGCTCTGATACTGCCAAAAATGCTGGTATCGCTATCAGCAAGTACAGGAGTCCAGGCAGCAACCAATACCAAGTAATTTAAATAATAATGATTTATTTACTGGTTACTTCCATTACACTACCAGAAAAAATAAATACTTTTTAATTTTGCAATACTGTTTTATACTGTTCTATTTGGAAACAAATATTGACATAAATGGCTTGGATTTGCTGTATTTATTCATTTTTTACAATAATAATTATATTACAGTCAGGCATGGTGCAATTTTTTAAAATATCATACTCGGATCGGTTGTCGGTTTCGGTCGATACTCAGAGGTCAAGTATCAGAATTGGTATCAGGAGGGAAAAAAAAATGTCGAAACATCTCTAGTTCTTATGTCTATAGTTCTCACACACGTAGCTTACAGTGATAACAGTGACACCTTTTCAACTCAAAACCGATATTCAGAAGATTATTGATTTTAGATATGGATATAAAACTACAAAGGAAAAAAACATGAAAAAAAATGGTAATTCTTTTACTTTTATTTCATTTGAGATACATTGAACCCCATATATTTTATGTTTATGCCTTGTCAACTTGATTTCATTTATAGGAAGACATTTGTTCTATCATGTCAGGCCAACGATACATTAGAAAAAAAAAAGTTGGGACAAAAAAACTTCACTTTGTAATGGTGCCATTACTTCTCCTAACACTTAAACTGTGTTACAGGATTGAGGTTATCAAGCAATAAAGTATTTCAGTAGTTATATTGTCCCAGTCTTCCTGCAAATCGTATTAAATTGCGCCACATTACAGGATCATTGTTGCATTCTCAACACATTTCTATTCAAGATGGGTAAAGACAGTATCTATACCTTCTTCCTTCTTAGCCATGGCTTTTGTAATGTATGCTGAATGTGGTTTTCCATTGTTTTGTACTATGGGTGTCTCTGGAAAAAGATGTCGTCTTGAAGGCAGCATATGTTGCTATAAAATCTCAGTGCACCTTTGTGCATTAATGTTGTTAACACAGAAGTGTAAAAGACCTTTGCTCAGGGTGCTGATGAAGCCCCATTCAGTTGGTTTTTGGACATGTTGATAACACTCTGGATAACATTTTTTGTCTTTGGTTACACAGAATAGGCAACACTAGCATTATATTTGAAGGGCACAGGTCTCCCCACATTTCAAAAATATTCATTTGGAACCCCCACATTTACCATATTAACATATTAGTCCACCCAGTACTGTTTTTATTGCTTCAATAAAGAATCAATTCCTATTTCACCAATAAGAGAATATTCATACCGTTGAAAGTCAACTCCAGGTTTTTCTGGTTACCTTCCACAATTTACTGCACACAAGCAAAAACAAAGGTAGCTTAGAACCTGGTTCATCAACTGTCTCTGGGATAAAGTTTACAACTGAAGTGAACTGTGAGTGCAGGCTGCTCAACACTGGAGGGTAACGCCAGGCCTATTGCTATCTTCACAATGTCCACATAACCTTAAAATTAGCCCTGTGTCACATTAAATTGATGTTACATTCAATTAAACAATGAAAAGCTAGTGGGAAGCTTTACTTTGTTTACTCTAAGTTATAGTAGTATAGATTGGACGGAAATTTTCTTTTGTGGCTAACGATCAACTGTTTGCAACATCTGTCCCTCCCCAGCCACAACGGAGATTCTTCAAAAAGCCACAGAAGTGGTGGTGTTGCCTTGCAGACTGGGTATGCTGTGGGCAGGAAATGATGTCATTCAGTTCGCCTAATGTCCGCTTTGCGTTTGAGTCGCCCCTTCTCAATTAGTTACTCTATCCTGCATTATACAAATGGCAAACAGAAACACAACAATCATCTTTAACTCCACCAATGTTTATGTTGTGATTTGAGTTTATTTTTATTCTTTGATGTCTTTGTATATGATGAAATCTTCTTCTTTTCTCTGCTGGCAGTTAACAAAGCAGTGAAAGTGGTACACTCCCGCCACCAGGTGGTTTGGAATGGTAGTTTACATGCAACCAGCCCTGTCACTGTCCTAGTTTTAACCCGGGACCCCCTCTAGTGGTAAATGCTGTCAATGTCAAAATCTCAATTTACAAAGCACATAAAAAACAAAAAACAAACAAACAAACAAAAAAAATGAATGTTGACCAAAGTACTTTACATTCAAATAAAATGTGAAGCACTTTGGTGCCATGCAAACATTAATTTGCAGAACTGAGCTGACATTGCTACCCTCTCTTGTTGCCATGATTTTATATTAGGGCTGGGCAATGATTAAAATTTTTAATTGCGATTAATCGCATGATTTCCTTGATTAATCACGATTAATCACATTGTATATGCAAAACATAAATAATGAATTCAAAAGTAGTGTAAAATGCACTTATTTAAATGTTCTGCTGCCATATGAACTAAAGTGCCATAACACTTGTTGTTCAAACACTTTTAACATCAGCACTTGTCAGTAACACATATTTAGTGTAAATCTCATCTTAAAAAATGTAAAATAAAATTAAAGCTTATTGCGACTGCCAGGGCATTAAAGGTGGGGTAGGTGTTCTTTTTTTGCAGAACTTTTTACAATATTGCCTGAAAACCTTTTCACATTCCCATTGCTCCCACTGAAATAAAATGTTTCCAAAAGAAATGAAAACTTTTGGTCCGGTCGAGAGGGTATAATCAGAGAAAAACTCTGACCAATCAAAATAGTGATCATCATTACTTTCATTGGCTGCCTAATACGTCCATCAAATATCAATGCACTCCCACCCACCCCTCCCTCCCTCCCTGCGCTTCATGTTCACACAAACTGCAAGAAATGTTATTGGTCATCTTGGTAGATTTGTTCTTCTTCATCTCTGAATTTCCTGCTTCTATTGCTTCTTCATTGTTTTCAAGTTGGGTTGAAAAATAGTTTGCTGCAATGTCTGTAAAAATCCCAGATGCTCAACATTTATCAGTGTCAACTCACATATGGTATACTTTAATTGCTCAGTTGCCAAGTTAGAGCTATATAAAGTACACAAAAGGAAGCTCAGCACGGCAAGCTACAGCACTGCAGAACAAAACCCACTCTGACCCCCAGCAGTTGGTGGTCAGTTTGGAGTATACACATAGCTTAATGCCAAAATGCCAAAGAAAGTGTAGAACCCATGGAGTATGTGTGTATGTGCTCCACCGGAGCCCAAATCAGGCTATAGTTCAAAAAGTTCAAAAAGATTTATAGATGTCATATTTTGCTTTTGCTGATTTTTCAAGGTACCAGTTTTCAGATTGTCTAGCTGTCTTTTTAAGAAGCACATCTGCAATTTGTTTCTTTTCTTTTCAGAACAGTTTTTTTCCCCAACCATTTCTTCACATAAGCAGAATTTGAATTGTTCTTTTCACCTCCAAGCACAGAATAACTCAGCCCATCCATCTATCCCGCAAAATGTGTAAGAAGAGCTGGGCAGACCCCCTGTGACGTTACTCGTAGGTTTTCTGAAGAGAGCTTTTGAAGCCTCTTTTTCCTGGTACTGCGTGGCGCCATGCTGCAAACTGGTGGAACAAGCAGAGCTAGAAAGCTGGCTGGAAATTTTATCTTGGCTGGATTATCTAATGCAAAGCTACAATGCTAATTAGTTTTACATTACATTAATTCTGATCAAATCTGTTCAAACACCCCCTTTATTTAAATGTCGCTTCCGAAAGGACATCTGAAATGAGTTCTGCCAGAGCTGAAATGAGTACTGGCAGAGATCTACTGTGACCTACTGTTGCTCAGCCTGCCACTCACGGGGAAAGACCCGTTGCAATCGAGCAGGCGTACCGCGATCAGCCTGTGAGGTGCAAGATGATTGATTCTAAGTCCCAGCAGAGTTTCTCTTGGAATGCTCCTGAAATTATCTGTAGTGACTCTTGGCTCCTTCAGCCAAGCCACACTGGAGGATCTGCAGAGGTGCGGCCAGACTGCGGGACCTCCTGATTCATATGCCATCTTTGTAGAGACATAAGAAAAGGCTGCTGAATTTAGTTGGCACAACCTGCCTGCTGCTAAGCTAAACTTTGTCTTCAGACACATTCAGTGGCTATGGGGTTGGATTTGTTGAAAAAACAGAAACAAACAAACCCTCAAACTTCGCGGTTAATGGGGGCTGTGATCCCCCTGCGAATGGTGAAAAACCGTGAGTGGAGTACCCGCTCAACTTATCCAGAAGTTCCACTTTTTCGAAAAAAAAAAAGTTTGATTCTACCTCGTTCCGTTCCTCCGTAATCAGCAGTACAATGCGCTGCACCATCTTTTCTCTCACTCGCAATTCCTCTGGGGTGGGGGGGTTGGGGGGACACGGAAACACAGAGTGTATTAGCACTAAACTCAGCTTTGTCTCACAAGAGCAAGAGACGGGAGATGCGGGGATAGGTGTCAGCCAATCAGCGTACAGACCACCGATGGCACCAATCACAGGCCTCGATTTTCGTTCATGGGGCATCTCGTGCAGGCCCTTGTTGCTTCCTGAGACTCCTACTTGATGTGATGAGTTTGGCTTCAGCCTCGCACACTTCATTTCAATTTTTGTCAATTTTTTTTTAATTAAAATTTTTTTTTTCCATGAATATTTTTGAAACCTCCGCGATGTACTGAGACCACGATTGCTGAGACCGCGAATTGTGAGAGTTTACTGTATATGTTATTGGGGCTATTCGTCATGATATCAGACTTATCAAAATGACATCATAATTTCCTGTTATCGACCCGATAACTATCAGGCTGATAATTATCAAAACTGCATAATATGGGACTTTAACCACAGAAATGTTCTGTTTGTCCATCTTAAAAGAGCTTTCAATCAAAACTCTACGGATTCACAAGACAAGCAGTATATGCCAACAACTAAACTCATGATGTTTTCATAAGAAAAATCAATGCTCCTGAAACTTTGTTTCTTACCACTTTTCAGAGATTTGAGGCTTTCATATAATGTTAGATTTCATTGTTCAATGCTCTGCTAAAAGCTAGAAGACTTTAGAGCGGAGCAGAGCGGATGGATTTTTACGTGAGCCCTGAGCGGGTTTTAAAATTGGTTGGAGCGCACTCGGGAGCGGCAATTATGTCCGCTCCGAGCCGCTCCAAGCAGCTCGGAGCGGACACTATCTGAGAAAAAGTTCTAGTGTATTGTTAAAACAACAAATGGTGACGGTAAAGAGACGGAGTGTGTCGAATGTGTTACCGTCTGCAAAGATTCTTTATGGAATTTGAAGAGACACATTGGAAGGAAGCATGAGCACATACATCGTGAACACACTGAGAAGAAATCTAAAGGTTTGTTGCCATTATTAGCCATTTGAAACTGGTAGCCTAATTTACTAAATGCAGATTAATGTTGCCTACTAGATCTAATATAAAGCATGCAATTATTTGTTTAATACTGTAGATGCCGAAGCGCAACAGCAACAAAAAGAGAAACAGTGAACTGGGTCTGTTTTCATTATTCTATGATGGGCAAATACTGAGAGGAAGGCCTTCCGAAAAAAAGCATATGTTTAATCAGCCAATTTCAGGATTTTTTTTTCCTTCCTCTCTCATCTTTTTCTGCTGAGCGGGGGGTTGGAGCGGAGCGGTCAATGCTGAAATTAAGGTGAGCGCGGAGCGAGCGAGGAGCGGTGGGGGAGGGGGTCCACGTGAGGGAATTGCGAGCGGAACAAAAGCCATCCAGAGCGAAGAGCGGGTTTTTCCTCGCTCCGCTCTGCTCCAATGCTCTGGCTTTTAGACAACAGTGCAACAGGAAATGATAACACAATAACCTCTAAATATTCTCCAGACAGTAGTACAAGCCAAGTACACAGCTTCATGAATTCAAAGACCGTCATTAAGCATGCAGTTATGTAAGTTTATAACCTCCTGCAATGTTACATTTGTGCATGTGTGTGTACCTGTCAACGACCCAAGAGGTTACATTGTGTGGGATATCATCTGTGTGTGCCTTCCAAGTCCCGTTGGGTAACTCCTTGAAGCTCCAGAGTAAAGTATCTCAGCGGAGAGGAACCGGACCCACCAGCAACCCAGTAAAGGTGAAGTTTACAAGATTCAATCCCGTCCTGAGGAACAGACAACTTCCTGGGTGGCTGTGGACGCTCTGTGGATGTGATGGGGGTGGAGGAGAGAAATTCAGATGATGAGAGTGGGTAAAGGGTATATTCACAAAGCGCTATATTTCAGATGTATATAAACAAAAATGTTAATGAAGAATAAAGTCAATCAGAAAAAAGTTATCTTCTCTTAATTTCGTGTCAACTTGAACAGCAGTGGTGAGAGCAAGAAGATGAATGTCTGGGTGACAGGTTTAAGACAGCGCCACTTTTCTACTCAAGATTAAAATTTCTAAACTTCACAAAGTTCAATGGTGAGAAAATATTTTGCCATCCAATTGCAATGACTTTCTGTGGCTTTGCTTTCATCAGTTTTTCTGTTAAAATTTTCCTTAATCTGTTTTATCTTTGTTTTTGTCATGGTCATTTGTACATGTTGAAATAGGATCAGAAAACCAACAATGTAACAAAGAAGTCCTATTATCTCGCTGGAGGACATCTTGTTTCTCTAATTCTCTTTGCCTGGTCACAGAAAGTATATATCCTCAATGAGTCATATTCAGGAAATACACTTATAGCAGACAGCCAGTTACTTAAAAGCAAATATACTTATGTAGATCATCTGTATTTAATATTGACTCATTCATTTATACTTTTTTTCCTCAATTTTGACCGTCCATCTGTGTCACACATGCATCTTTGTGTGTTGCTGTGTTTAAATTTAAATAAGCAAGAACATCTAATACTGTATTGGCCTGAATATAGGATATTTTATTCTAGAAATCATATTCTCAAAGTTGGTGGTCGTCTTGTAATCGAGGTCTAGACTTTTCTATTGTCATTACAGATCTGCACCGCTAGATGGAGCCGCACCGAAGTAACCAGTAAGAATGGAGGATCACAGTGAACACATGTGAGCAGGATCTGATGTAAAATGGAGGATCATGCGACCATGCTGAACAAAGGGGCTCAAAAGTTTTGTTGCAGTCCAGGATTTTGTTTTTTTACAGACTGAATTATTAATGTTGTTCTTGGAATTGAATATAACTCGACTTTGATGGTTATGCAGTTATTAACATCATTAATGCAGTTATTGAACAACATGGTTGTTGCTTATTCCCTGAGTCATAGTCTCAGATTTTAAGAGACTACAGTTTATTAAATAGTACTATACCATGATCTTAAATAACAAATAATAAACCTGACATGTACCTTACCTTAAGTATGCTACCATACTTCCTAAAAAAAAAATTGAAATTAAAATGTTTAATAATACAGCAGAATGTGATTTCTGTGTGATTTTCTTCTGTAGTAATTGTACAATAAAAAGTAGTTTTATGAATAACCTTATTGTCTTCATCATATTTTTATTTTCCAAAATGATATTTGATAATTAAGGGTCATAGTCGTCCCATATCCGGGACAATACGGTACTTCAACATTAATGAAACTGATCATGAGTGTATGTGTGTATTCTTTGGTGTCTCTGCAACTCAATTACAAGATGAAAGATGGCACTGGCTGTCAGTATCTTTGTACAAGTATTTAACAGCAGCTGTGTGATATGCAGACCTTTGAACACACACATGGATCCGCACACAGCCAGAGATAAAACTGTCCAATTTCAGGGGCATCAGGTTATCGATTAAGTCTCGGGATAAAAGCATTATTGATTGTCCCTAAAGTTTAATTATTCTGCACTTATTTTCACACACAAACACACACACCCACCCACCCACACACACACCACTTGGCACCCTCCACTCATTCTTATCAAAAGTAATTTGAGTCAAATCTCTTTTGTCTGCTTCTTACCACACAACCTCATTCTTTATTACTCTCAAAATCTGACAATATTATAATTTCTTTTGTCTTTCTGATACCATCTATGTGTTCCTGCCTGTTCTCCTTTTGTTCATACCCACAGTTAGATCATGTTCTGGCTATAGCAACACAATATTGGAATAGGAAAGTGCTTTCATCATGTTTATATTGTGTAACTATTATAAAAATAAGAAGACAGAGGAGGAGTATAGCACAGCTGATGTGTAAGACCACAGTGCTGCAAAAGGAAAGGACAATGGCAGACCAGACACAGAGGGCAGTGGGCTAAATTTACCTAAACATGGCATTTTTGCCCATGACCTTATCTGTTTTTAAAATTTGGATGCAAAACCTAGCACAGTTTAGTCTCTGCAGAGGCAGTCTCCATTTTCTCCATAATGCATGCCACCTCACACGTCCGCATGCACACTCCAAAAGCTGATTTTCCTTTTCTAGGGATTAAGTTGGTCCCTCCAGGATCATCACGTAGAAATCTCTATAAGGCTACTCTGTCCTTCTCACCGTAAGAGTAAGCCATTATCTTAGTGAAGTGTAACAGAATATCCCTGAAACCTTTTCTAAAGAAATTATGTTAATGAAGCTGTGGGTATTATGATACCTGATCGAATTCTAATAGACGACACAATATCATACCTTTGTACATGTTATGATTCTAGACTCAACTGTCATATTCTAAAAATTTTATGCCATTTCTATTATGTTTTTTCTTGACAGATGGTGCTGCTAAGCTGACGGGAAAAAAACATGGAGAAAGAAAGATCAAGGAAGAAAATGCTGCAAGTTAATAATGTGCTTGCAAAACCACTGTGACTTAGTTCTTAAGGTGCTTTCAGTTTGCTGGGATGGCACACCTATCGAAAAAGTTAATAATAAATTGCATTATTAAGATTGCTACCCTGTTTCTTGATGAAAAATCTCAAACAACCCACAGTCCACACACATTACATATGACTGTCTGTAAGGTGTAGTTCACAGCCTGCAGTTTTCCCCATTCAGCTGATATAAGATGACTGCAAAGCACTTGACGATTACAAACACTTAAACATGATTCTAATTAACTCACAGATGCAGAACCACTTGATGGCAAATGTAAGAATGAGGGGAAATAAATAAATCCATGTGCTTATTGAAGCCAATATGTGTTATAAAATCTTGCTTTCTGTAACAGCAGTTTCAGTTGATCACCACATTGGAATACAAGTTTCAATAGTTTCAAAGCCTTTAACTCTAAAACATCTTGATTCCTACAGGGCATATCGAAAAGACATTTTTAAACATCCACATGTGCTTTTCTAATTATGAAGTTGCTCTCAGGTTCTCTGCCTTTCTTCCCTTTGTCAAACATTTATAAAAACAGACACAGGTACATGTTGATCAACTTTGTGTCACAATAATAAAAAAATGATTATGTCATATTCTATGCCAAAAAGTCACTAAAAGGTTTACCTTTCTTTATAATAGCACATTGGTTAAAATGGCAACATTTATAGGTTCTCTTTCAAAATCAATGTAGCCAAGAGTTTTCATTATCATTAGCAGGAAGATAGTTTGTCACAAACCTGTTTTATAGACTACTGGCCCTCTTGTAACTAATCCTTGGGAAGAAATGGAAGGACTTCCCTGAGGGTCACAGTAAATGATATTCCAATTTGACTACATTTGTTAGAGAGCCATTGTTATGGCTCTGGACTGCTGCCCTCCCTGCTCTTGGTACTGTGTGTAATTGTGTATACTTCAGATTCCAAAGTGTTAAGTGTTCAAGCGCCCTTTTGGGATGTTTCTAGTCCCTTTCTGCCCTCTGGATTGTACCCACCCCTCAGCCTACTGACTGGTCAAATCTGAAACAGCCAATGATAGATTCACTTACTTTAAAAACATTGCCGAATTGTTATTTGGCATGACTTAATTTTGTGTGGTTCCAGTTGGTTGAAATGTTTTTCTATGCTATTTTTTTCTATCCTTGCTTATCATCATGTACTAACTCAGATACTTGTTTTGTTTCTAGTAGTACAGGTTTGTACATTTCAAGTTATTAAAATAGTACATGGAGACATTAACTATTTAGTTTAATTATTTTTTAAACATATTTGAATGGAGGATCCCATTTAGATCCAAATGAGAAGCCATCTTAAATGCTCATTAGACTTTATTCTAAAGGTAGGGTAAGCAATTCTACATGATTTCTAACCCAGAACACGGTGTGTCATATCATCTGCTACCTGGTCATCTCATGAGGAGTTGTAAAATGAAAACCAAGAAAAACTCCAACTTTTTCCTGTATTTAATTACTGAGCACAGAAAGACACAGTTGTGTAAGAAGGGGTACAAAATAAAATCAATCAGATAAAATAACGGATGCCTCAAGAGAAATAACAAAAGAAATAAGTGCTGGAAAACAAACAAAAGGAAATTGACACATTAAAATTATTACGATGAGGGCAAGTCTATATGTGGCTCAGATCAAGTCAGCAATATACGCAAAAACAAAGATCTGAGTACTTTAACTTTACCCACCAGTAACAAAGAGTCCAGCCAATAATCAAGCCTCAGCAGCCATTTACCAACCAGTCAGTTAAACTGTTTTACTTACCTTGACCATGAACAATAAACACAGAAAGTAATATTTATAACATTATAATAGCTGATGAAATAAAAAAAGAAACTGACTAAAGAAGGAGGAAACAGAATTTTAGATCAGATGATATGAGGCAAAAATTATGTGATCTCTGAATCAGAGAAGAATGAAAGCTAGACTTTTATTTGTTTCCAGAATGAAGGAAAAGAGACAGAGCTATTTGTCCAGTTTATTTTTTCAAACTCTTGTCACCTAAAAATGTTGTCTGTTTTTATGGCAACCAGTGGACATATTTTTGTTTGAGGGAAAATGTGTTCTGTCTTACCTTTTTAGAAGCTAAACAGCAGGAGAGTTGCAGTCATAAATCTCATATATCTCACCACAGGCACAAGCTGTCAATGTCTGTGTTTGACTCTGTTTCAAATGTCTTCATTAGTTTTATGTATACAGTCCACTGACTGCTAAAATGTGATGAAATGTAATGAGGATATTTACAACAAAATTGCCACAATTTCTGCGTGAAGACAACTATTGATTGGTATCAATAATTTTGATTACAAAATGAGATTGATGGCATCCGTAGCTTTCAGGCATGCTCTCTCACCTTTAGAAAAAGACTTCATGTGTCATCTTTACTCTACCCAAGTGAAGATGTATACAAGTGCACATTATTAGCCTTTTGTTGCAGACTCTAAGGTTATTTTTTGAATTCCTGTCTCTCATTGCAGATCTGCAAGAGAGCTGAAACTTGGAATTCTCAGTATCTGCATTTATCTAAGTCCACATAAATGCCTAAGTGTCATTTTGTCTCATTATGATCATTTGAATCCTCCCCCTCACTTGGAAGGTCATGCTTTTTATCTTGTAATAAGATTTAGTGATCAGTAGCAATGAATTCTGCATGTCCAACAACGCCTGGTTTTGGAGGCCTGGTTTTCTATCTTTGGCCTCTGAATTAGTGCCAGGAATTTATGATTTTATGATTTTCAGAGAAACTTAAGAGAAAAAGAGCAGACAAATGTTTTATAAAACAATTTTTTTCTTACAAGAACAATGGTAAATTGTACAATTGTAAATCGAGCAATATTCTTGCTAAAAATTTTACTGGATTTTTTTTTTCTTCTTCATTCAAAGCATTTTCCAATCTTGTGATATGAATTCTGCATTCTATCTACACTGTGAGGTGACAAGACTGCTTGACTTTTACTTATCAATGCTCAAAGTTTCCAAGTGTATATTATTTTATTCTTGCTGAACTATTTAGCAATGAAGAGAATAATGATTTTATACAGGAAGAAAGTAGCTCCAGCTGCCATGCTTCAGGATGGGACTGCACCATACATCATTCATGTCAAAGTTTCAAGATGGAAACTCTTAATCTGCTTTTACTAAATGACACATGCACAAAAACAGTATTTGATGCAAACACTGCAAATGGTGTTTACTGTGGGCTTTCTTCAACAGAGATATTTTGACTCAGCAAAGAAATAAATTATACATTTATAGCTGAGGCTGTATATCAAGCCCCGGACCTGGCATATACAGATTCTACATCTGAAATGCAGCCATCATTACAAAGCAACTTTAGACATAGCTCAGCAGCAGCAGTTTACTGCCCTCTCTTTTAAAACGGTTCATATTAGTTGCAGCTGTGAGTCATTCTCAATCTTCCTGCTGGATATAATGGTGCGTGTTCAGAGCTGTTTTTCAGGGAGTAATTGCTTCTGAACTGTTCATAAGGGTTCAACTCTTCCATTTATTCTTACCAAAAAGAGTTTGGTCTGTTGTCATGGAGATAGGTCACTTATAATCATTTATATCAACAGCAACTGTTACCTCTTTTGGTGCAAAATACAACATGAAAGATTGAAAAACCTTTTCAAGCAATTTGTTGTTTGTTTGTGGGGAACCTTGAGTGATCAAGAGACATAAAAATAAGACATGAACCTAGCTTAGGTGTTTGTGTGTGTCCTTTACCTCTGCGCTCAGTGGTAAATACCAGGGCTTCCTGTTGCTCGCCCCAGCCCACGGCAGTGCGCGCAATGAGACGGAACACATAGGTCTGCTCAGGGGAAAGTCCTGTGACGGTGAACTGGCGAGCAGTGGAGCCCACCTCTACTGTGGTCCACCGCTGCAGATCCCTGCTGTCAAGCTGGTAGGAGATCTGGTAGCCTAAAGAAGGTACAAGGAAAAACAATCCTGCATTTAATGTATTTACTTTTGTTTTTGTGCAGAAACAACATGTGAGAAAGATTGACAAAAAAAAAAAAAAAAAAAAAAACTGATAACATAGCTGCACTATTAACAATTACAGCTTAATCTCACTTAACATACAAATAAGAAAAAAAGGTTTTTATGGAGGTGCTGAGATTACCTTTCCATTCTGAGAAGATATTACACATGTTGCATTTCAGCTGGATAGTGACATCCATAATTTTAATGGTGAACTCAAGTTCAATGCTGACACAATTTCACACATTCATAAACCCTGTCACTGACATTTTATCAACATACAGCCTCTCTCCTGTAACCTTGACAGTGACCCATGGTGTACATGGCTTGTGTCTGTCGTATCACTAACATCCCCCAAACACACACACACACACATGCAAATAATTCATGTCTGTCTAAGCTTTCCACAGGCCACTAGCCACTCACAAAAAAATCTTAGTTTATAGGATTGTAATACACATCAAACACACACATTGTCACACACCACCACTAATATGCAAACTGCAACAAACACATAAGAAAGTGCATGTTATTAGGTCACACTCACACGACCAGGATAATACCAAGAGATTTTCCTAATCTGGTTAAGCAGGTGATAATCTCATCAGATAGTCTGACTGTATATTAATATGAAAACTGGGTGTGTAAGATTATTTGAAAAGAGCTAGATCAGAAACTGCATCTAAACAAGTGGGTTATATGAATATCATTTGGAGATTAATTCTCTCAAATCCATGATATTAAATCATACTGTGTCAAGTGATTGTGTCATGTTGATGATGCTCTCCCCTCCTCGAATTTGTGATCTGTCCAGGTTGTAACTTGCCAGAGACAGCTGGGACAGGCACAGTCCCTGCATGACCCTGAGAGGTTAGAAACAGGCCACTGAAAATGAATGGATGCTCATTCTGAATGCTGACAGCAGATGAGAGCCTAATTTATCATCAGACATAAATATTTGAATATAAGCATTGTCAGAGGCTTCGGAAACATTTGCATTTGTTAGCATTTGTTGTGTGGTGGGAAGCTAAACCATCTATGTGTCTGTTGGACCCCATCCCAACTCGACTGCTCAAAGATGTCATGTCTGTTATTACCACGTCAATTTTTTGGTCAGGTTAACCTATCTCTAAAATCAGGATATGTACCACAGGTTTTTAAAGTTGCAGTTATAAAACCTTTGCTTAAGAAACCATCTCTTGATCCAGACATTTTAGCAAATTATAGTTCAATATTAAACCTTCCATTTATATCTAAAATTCTGGAAAAAGTAGTTGCAAGCCAGCTAAGAGATCACCTGTATAGAAATAATCTATTTGAAGTTTTTCAGTCAGGGTTCAGAATACATCATAGCACAGAAATGGCGCTGATTAGAGTCACCAACGACCTTCTCATGGCCTCAGACAATGGATTAATATCTTGTTCTGCTGGATCTCAGTGCTGCTTTTGATACCGTTGATCACAGCCTTTTGCTGCATAGATTAGAGCACACTGTTGGAATTAAAAGGACAGCATTAGGCTGGTTTAAGTCATACTTATCCGACAGGTTCTAGTTCGCCCATGATAATGATGTTTCTTCTGTATGGACTAGGGTCTGCTATGGCATCCCACAGGGTTCAGTACTGGGACCAATCCTTTTCACTTTATACATGTTGCCCTTGGGAAAAATTATCCAGAACCATGGCATAAACTTTCAATGCTACACTGATGATATGCAGCTGTACTTATCCATGAAACCAGAGGAAACAGAACTGTTGGGCAAACTTCAAGTATCTTAACCATTGTGTCGTGTTCGTTTTTCCCCCCTTACTTTAGTGCTCCCGGTCAAATTTGACTGGCCTGTTTTAACTGCTCCTACATTAACAGAAAAACCACTGATTAACACCAAATTTTATTTAACTCCTTTTTAAGCTGTAAACGATGTCTCAGACCACTTGTTTATATGAATAACTGCAGTGAATATACATAAAATAGACACAGAAATAGTCAACTGTATTCCAAAATTATCATTTATTGTAAAAAGAAAGTAACAAAAATCAAAACAGTGACCAAATTCACACATCAACATGAGCCTATCATTTGTATGTGTGTGTGTGTGTGGGGGGCGAGCTGTGTGGTGGGAGTTGTCCCGTACTGAAGTGGTAAGAGCTGTCTGGTGCTGAACATTCACATTCAGCACTGGACCGCTCCCACAGCCCAGAGAAGTGGTGGGAGCTGTCCGGCGCTGAAGTGGTGGGAGCTGTCCGGTGATGAATATTCACATTCAGCACTGGACAGCTCCCACAGCCCGGAGAAGTGGTGAGAGCTGTCCGGTGCTGAACATTCACATTCAGCACTGGACAGCTAACACAGTCCGGAGAAGTGGTGGGAGCTGTCCGGTGCTGAATATTCATGTTCAGCACTGAACAGCTCCCACAGCTCGGAGAAGTGGTGAGAGCTGTCCGGTGCTGAACATTCACATTCAGCACTGGACAGCTCCCACAGCCCACAGAAGTGGTGGGAGCTGTCCAGTGCTGAAGTGGTGGGAGCTGTCCGGTGCTGAATATTCACGTTCAGCACTGGACAGCTCCCACAGCCCGGAGAAGTGGTGAGAGCTGTCCGGTGCTGAACATTCACATTCAGCACTGGACAGCTCCCACAGCCCACAGACGTGGTGGGAGCTGTCCAGTGCTGAAGTGGTGGGAGCTGTCCGGTGCTGAATATTCACGTTCAGCACTGGACAGCTCCCACAGCCCGGAGAAGTGGTGGGAGCTGTCCGGTGCTGAACATTCACATTTAGCACTGGACAGCTCCCAAGCCGCCCGGAGTAGTGGTGGGAGCTGTCTGGTGCTGAACGTGAATGTTCAGCACCGAACAGCTCCCACCACTTCTGTCCGGTACTGAACATTCACGTTCGAGCCCACAGCCCAGTGTAGCGGTGGGAGCTGTCTCGTGATATTCCAGTCCAAGGATGGCAATTTGCTCTGGTATTCATCCACCCAGGAAAGAGGAGGCAGAGCAGGAATAAAAAAATATTGTTAGGATGCCGCTCCTGTGTGTGAAGACACATGCCCCCCCCCCCTCCCCAACACACACACACACACACATACAAATGATAGGCTCCTGGGTGGAATACCACAAGTGCCTCTTCCTCAGGTGTGTCTTCCTCTGGAGCCTCTTCCTCGCCATCTGTTGACTGGTCAGTCGTACAGTGGTCTGGATCAAAATCAGGATCAATGTTGTCTTCTATTTCTGAGACATCGTCCTCTATTTCTGGTTGAACTTCAATCCCCTGTTCATCAGGTTGAAATAAATGGTCCAGAGCTTCTCTGACAAGAAATCATCTGATCGGGCGCCTAGTCAACGTGTTCATAGTAAAATGAGGGCAATGCACACAAAAAAACTATACATAAGGGGTCTCTGAGAAGATATGATACATTTTGTATCAGAAAGTGCGGTTCACGTGGGGGGAACCCCACAAAACACCCACAAAATTAGGAGCATCCTCTCCCAGTGTGATGCTGAAAATCTTATCCACATGTTTGTCAGTTTTGTTTGTAATGCGTTGTTAGCAGGATGTCCGAAAAACTCACTGAATAGCATCCAACTGATCCAGAATGCCGCAGCGAGGGTGCTGACAGGAATCTGTAAGATCACATCTCACCCCCTTAGCCTCCCTCCATTGGCTTCCCGTGAAATTTTGAATCAAGTTTAAAATCCAGTTTCTCACATATAAGCCCCTAAATGGCCTAGCTTCTCGTTATCTACAAGACCTGATAGCACATTATGCTCCTAATAGAGCTCTCCGCTCTCAGAGTGCAGGATTACTTGTCGTTCCTAGAATATCTAAAAGTAGATTTGGAGGACGGGCCTTCTGCTACCAGCCACCTTTATCATGGAACCAGCAACCAATTTGGGTTAAGGAGACTGACACCACCTCCATCTTTAAAACTCAATTGAAAACATTTCTGTTGAGTAAAGCAGACAGTTATTCTAAACAATAGTGTGTAAGGGCTAATAGTTATAGCCATAGTTGTAGGAGCTAAGACTAGAGTAGGCTCGTCTTAATCACAGCCTCGTCATAGCTATGCTGCTATAGGCCTACGCTGCAGGAGGACACCAACATGATCTGCTGGGTCATGTCTCCACCGCTCTTCTCCCTATCCTTCTTCCTTCTTCCTCCTTCAGCTCAATCCATAATTAATTAAGAGCATCTCGTAATCGTGACTCCGTAACTGTGCTCCATTTATTTTCCTGTAGTTTGTTGTGCTGTTTTGCCCCCACCCCAGTTGTGAGTTGGATCAGGTGGTAGGGGAGGATGCCAGGCAGACCTGATAGACCCAAATGTGTCGTGAGGGTCTGCTCGGAGGGTTTGGCAGAAGAATCTGTTAGAGAGATCTTCAACTCACATCACCAACAGAGCTTCAGCTGCATCCTGAGGGAGATTAGAGATATTGAGTCCGAATGGGTCATGTTCCAGACCTCCATTGCTGAGGCAGCTGACCAGGGCTGCGGATTGCAAGATTATTAGTGCCTCCAGAAGTGGCAATCTTCAAACTCGGTAGTGGATACTACTGGTAAAATAGGCTGTCAGGCTTAAGGAGTCCTATTGAGCTTCATTAGCTTGTGGGACTCTGGAAGCAGCTGCTGGGTACTGAGAGGCCAAGCGTGCTGTGGCCTCAATGATTGCTAAGACAAAAACTTGGGTGCGGGAGGAGTTCGGTGAGGCCATGGAAAGCAGCTTTCGGTTGGCTTCAAGAAGATTCTGGCAAACCGTCAGGCGGCTCAGGCGGGGAAAGCAGGGCTTCACCAACAGGGAATATAGTGAAGGTAGGATGCTGTTGACTTCAACTCGAGATTTTGTCAGGCAGTGGAAGGAACACTTCAAGGATTATCTCAATCTCACCAACATTTATGCCGCCAAAGGAAGCTATGTCTGGGGACTCTGAAGTGAACTTGTTCATTACTGGAGCTGGTTGCCATGGTAATTAAGAAGCTGCAGAAGGGCTCCAGAGCTGGATGATATCCATCCTGAGTTCCTCAAGGCTCTGGATCTTGTAGGACTGTTTTGGCTGACATGCCTCAGCAACAATGTGTGGACATCAGGGAAAGTAGCTCTAGATTGGCAGACTGGGGTGGTGGTTTCCCTTTTAAAGAAGGGGGACTCGAGGTTGTGTTCTAATTACAGGAGATTCACTGTCCTCAGCCTCCCTGGTAAGGTCTACGCTTGGGTACTGGAGAGGAGAGTCCAATCGACCGTCGAACCTCAGAAACAGGAGGAATCCTGGCTGTGGAACACTGGCTATCTTTAAACCCCAGCTAGGTTAATAGAGGGAGAATGGGAATTTGCCCAGCCAGTCCACATGTGTTATGTGGACTGGGAGAAGGCAGTTGACTGAAACAGAATTTATGGACAGAATTTCAAGGCGCAGCCAAGAAGCAGAAGGGTTCTAGTTCAGTGGTGTCAGGACCTCATCTCTGCTTTTTGCAGATAAAGTAATCCTACTGGCAGCATAAAGTGGGGATCTTCAGCGAGCACTAGAGCAGTATGCAGCTGAGTGTAAATCAGCAGGGATGAGAATCAGTATCTCCAAATCTGGTTCTCAGTCAGAAAAGGGTTCTGCCTCAAGGGAAGGGGTTTAAGTATCTTGGGGTCTTGACATAAACCCTTGGTCATAAACTGTGGGGAAAGACCAAAAGAATGAGACTGCGGACACAAGAGGCTGAAATGGGTTTTCTCCGCAGGGTGGCTGGGCTCTCCCTTAGAGATAGGGTGAGAAGTTTAATCATTTGGGAGAGACTCAAAATAGAGTGGCTGTTCCTCCACATTGAGAGGAGCCAGTTGAGGTGGTTTAGGCATCTGGTCAGGATGCCTCCTGGACGGCGTATGGGGGAGGTGTTTCGGGCATGTCCAATTGGGAGAAGGTCATGAGGCAGACCCAGGACACACTGGAGCTAGAGGTCTTCGGAACAACCTGACAACCCGAAAACCCAAGATTCTGACTCAACCCGAATCGGGTCTTGGGTCAATTCAAAAGACGTGACTCCGGGTTCAGCTTGGAATCGGTACAGTTAGTCTGTGTAACAGGCTGGGTCCGCATTTACTCAAGAGAGGTAAAGATATTGGCGGTGGCAGCCAATGTCAGGACTCAGGGAAGTTGAATGATTATTAATTAACGTGGCATGCTTGTCACGAAACAATTGTGTTGCCGTAGAGTGTTAGCGGGCATACCCGGCAGCTGTAAAGCACAACGGATCGCCAACATGACAACGCTGGATGAGAGAAATTATTCACGACATGTCCTGACTGGTGTAGGCTATTAGTGTTAGCAGTTGCTACCATTAGCATATGTATCCACAAAGAAAATAACAACATGGATTTATTACTGTTTACATCACATAGCCTATGTAGCAACTGAACCGGGTAGAAGAAGACAACTTTAGGTAAGAAAATCAAGTTTTATTCAACGCTAGACAACTTTTAACATGAGCAACTATGGGCTGTACTGTCTCAGATCTATTTGGGTAACTTGGTTGCATTCATGGTCGGAAACTAAAGACTCGGGTCGGTTCCGGGTCCAAATATTGCGGGTCCATTTGGGTTCGGAACCCCAGACTTATGATAATAGCTCGGGACGAATTTTCACGGGTCCATTCGGGTCCTGGGTTCATGAAAGTGGACCCGTGATGACTCTAACTGGAGAGATTAGGGACCCTATTTTGTGTCAAACCACCTAAAGCTGCTATTAGGGGATAGCAGGTAGCAAGAGGGGCGTTCCCCCACAAAGAACGCAATCTTCTACCTCCCGAAACCTGTGATATTACCTGCGCCAACCACTATATTATGCACACATTATGCATGGGAGTGGTTAGGGCGTTCCACCTGTTTAACCAATCAGTGTGTCAGTAGCCATTGCCTTTAAGAGCAGGTTGCGCTACCTGCAAACTGCTATGGAGCGTCTTTTCACCCAAAACGGAGCAGCGCTCATGGGCAGCTCGTATGGGACTCTGCTGTAGAGCTTCCTCCTCTTCTTTCCTCCTCCTCCTCTGCACTGATATATACATAACTAGCTCTAACTAATGTGGAGCAAATGATTTAATCATTTCTTTGTACTCCAAGAAGTTTCAACAAACTGGTCATAAAAAAATAGAGCCAGTGAACTTTCAGGAAAGCATTTCTTAACTAGAAAAGCACTCAGAGAGGGCAGACCTCCGCCAAGCACAACAGTTCTCCCATTACAGATTGCGATAAAATCCGCCTTCTGGATCAGATCCGGATCAGCCTCTGAAATTTTATAGAGGTTTTCAGTGTCAATACCTGAGTGAAATTTAATGAGCTGTGGGCAATAATTAACGGAGATGTTGAGAAACAAATTTTCCGGCCCCATTGAGCGCATGTTACGGTCTCAAGCCGGGTTGTGAACCCGCAATCTTCCACCTCTGGGGCCCCTGAGCACAACCCACTGCGCCACCTTCAATCCTCTACATAGACACTCAGATCCACCTCTGTTTCCCCTTCCCATCTGACGAGCAGCCCAGGTGTGGCACTGCACACCTGTACCTATTCAGTCATCATTCAACCAGACTCTTCTCCAGATCTTCCCATAGAAACGCCTGATCCAGCCATTCGCAGTGCCACCTCCTTGCCTTCGTCATCACCTGGATTGTTGATTTAGCTGCCAACCCTCGAATCCTCCTTTTTTACTTCTGAGAGAATTAAACTCTTAAAATTCCAGAACTCCCTTCCTGTCTCCATTGTGGTTGCTTTAGGGTTCAAGAAACAACTAAACAGCGCAATGTTATCGAAAATTTGAAAGTGATCCAGAATCCAGGATTTCTTCCGGATCACACCCAAAATAAAATCAGTTCTTCCTTTTCACATTTCTGACAACTCCTGAAAATTTCATCAAAATCCATCCATAACTTTTTGAGTTATCTTGAAAATATCCCCTGCGCCAAGACGCATCAAGACGCACAGCTGCGCCAAGACGCATAGCCGCTGGAAGCGGTGCTTTTTAAAATTCTGCAGAACGGATCATTGGATGAGCATTGAGCCAGAGGAACAGGTATGATGACATCTACCTTCCACTTCCGAGCGCAAGGAGAGGGTCAGAGGGATGGGCACACGGTACAAGAAACTCCACAACAGTGTTCCGTGATCTCCTCATTTCCTCCACAGCAAACATCTGAATGAGATCATGCCACAGCTTTCACAGAGGGTAGTGGGTGGTCAGACCACCCACTACCCAAATATCCAAAATCTGCGACATACAGGTACCGCAAGATACCGAATTTGTGGAAAGCGCAAGAGACACGCCCATTGCCGCGCCCACAATGTGAGTAAGGGAGTCGGCATAATGGGTAGCAGCTTTTGGGAGCGGAAGATTGCATTAGCGGTTTGCAGAGGCTCCTAAATCTGCAATTTGCAGGTAGTGGGTAGTGGGTATTGGGTAGCAGGAGGTGTAAGATAGGGCCCTACATCTTTTGACTGGCCTGGGAATGCCTTGGAGAAGAGCTAAGGAAGTGGCCAGAGAGAGGGAGGTCTGGATACTTGAATTTTGATTCTAATTATATGGAATTACATGGGCTGCTGTTTTATGTAAGGAGAGAGACTTAAAAACATGAATGCTTCTCTGTCCAGTGCTTAATTAGATTGTGTCCTGTGTTATTGTTTCTACTCTATCTACTTTGTGGGTCTGTCAAAAAAAACTAAGCCTGCCATGAGCATTAAAAAAATCATTGATCTACAGTCAGTTTCATCTACATTTACACACACACAACAAGGAGATTGTATGTTTGGATAGTACTGCGTCAGTGCGCTTGAAAGAGGGATTTGCCTTCTCATTCACCCTCTTGTCATAAAGAGGTGTTGCACTAAATGTCCTCTCTCCAATATAATACAGTCACACGTCATTCAAACTGTCCTGCTCATCTTCCTCACCTGCTAAGAAGACAAATACCACTCCTTCTCCTCTGTTCGATATACACACACACGCACGCACACGCTTCTCACCTTGCACACCACACCTTTGTCTTTTCTCTCCTTCTTTTTTCCATTACCAGCTCAGGATCTCACATATCCTCTCACCTGTTCTGTCGAACTCAAACTGCATGCTCAACTGCCCTGCTCTGCTTGGCAGCTTCAAATTCCAGTGATATTCATGAATCAAAACATCTCTATAAATAAGTCTATATGTTACATTTGAAAAAGTGTCTTCAGAAATATCACAGCACTTTCCCTAGGTACTAGCTTCATAACTCATACAGAAATTAATGCATAAACACCCACAGGTTTGAGCAGTGAAGTGAAGCGAGAGAGGACTTTTTTCAAGGCAGTAGATGGAATCAGCTTTTTCCCATTTTCCCTGCGTTTACCTGATTCACTTTCTCAAAAAATCACAACAAGAAGTGTGTGTGTGTGTTTGAGAAAATGCATCTGTGTGTTTATGTCTGCACATGTTACAAACTACAAAATCATTCCTTTTAAAAGCTAAACTGTGTCCTTCAGCAATGTTTTGCTCAGATGTATATGCTTGTTTTTGTACCTAAAATGATGCCGTTAGGGAATACAGGTGGCTGCCAGACCACCCTAATTGATGTCAGTCGAACTTCTGGAAAAACCATACGGACAGGAGGGCCTGGTACTGAAAAAAACATACAAACAAACAAAAAAAAAATGGAGAGAGAGAGAGAGAGAATATCAAAACACAGATTAAAAAAAAGCAACAGAAAGAACTGCTCCAAGGAACTTCTTCAGTACTATAATGAGAATGCCAGCAACACAGCATGTGGCTCTTATATTCTACCATGTTGGTATGACACAAAGACACACGGTCTGCAGAGTATATGTGTGCATGTGACATGAGACATATGTACACACTCATAAACTGGGTGACTATATTACACATTTTAAGCAGAATATCTAAAACACAGAATATTCAATATTCATTTAACATCACGCTGTCTTTGTCTTTCTTCCTGATGAAAGTACATGTTCCACGTGTTTTTTAAATGTCTCTGTGTGTGTATATATATATATATATATATATATATATATATATATATATATATATAATACAATAAAGTATTTTTTTATTGAAACTGAATTGAGTGGACATGCATACGAGCCATCTCTGTGTTTGTGGGCATACATGTATCTTTGAAAGTGAGTGAGCTCCTCTGTGCTTAAGTTTTATAATTCTCATAAAACCAGACCAGGTTGCTGTCATCCTAAAAAGTC
This sequence comes from Hirundichthys speculiger, assembly GCA_018398805.1. Taxonomy (NCBI): domain Eukaryota; kingdom Metazoa; phylum Chordata; class Actinopteri; order Beloniformes; family Exocoetidae; genus Hirundichthys; species Hirundichthys speculiger. The sequence goes on from JAGFBZ010000044.1 coordinate 2,028,803, forward strand.
TGCAGAGATTACAAGGTCTCTGCATCTAATTCTCCAGATTAACACAAATATCCACATCATACTGCATGCATGTGCTGACAGAAGAGATGTAAAAAACTGACAAAGAGCAACAGATGTGAGAGGAAGACAAAGGTGTTAAACACTTTACTGGACAAATTCCAGTAATCAGACACAGAGGGAGAGAAAGATCCTACCATCTTCTTTGGTTCTGAGTAGAACAGGGGTGCTGGATGGGCCTTCACCTATCCGTGTGTACGCCAACACTTGCAGCACATACATTGTGTATTTTTTGAGGTCATTGAGGAATAGTGATAAATTTCCCTCTCCTTCTGCCACATGAACACTTGGTGAAGCTTTCAAGTCTTTCTCACTGTACAATACCTGCATAAAATGACATAAGCAAAAACAGAAGGATATGAATTTACACGCACCTACTTGTCCTTCTATTTGCAGTATCCTCTTGGGACTTAACTTTACAGCCTGAATTTTGGAAAAGGTGGGATGTTTTTTCAAATTTGAATAAAATGAAAACTAAAAGACTTTAAATCACATGAGCCAATGTTTTATTCACAACAGAACCTAGATGACATAACAAATCTTTAAACTGAGAAATGTTTTCACTAAATGAGCTCATTTCAAATGTGATACCGGCTATAGGTCTCAAAATAGTTGGACAGGGGCATGTTCACCATGGTGTAGCATCTCCTCTTTTTTTCAAAACAGTTTGAAGACATCTGGGCATCGGGTTCGGGTTGTACAATGCTAGCAATCTAAGTCTGCTCTATCGATTGCGAGTAACTCTCTATATTTTGGGACTTCCCTCAATAAAAGGAAAAAAATAACACTTAATATCTGTCAGACTAATGCAGTTTGCAGAACTACAACCAATGATGCTCCATTCCTGAAAACATTAAAAGCTCCATAATACTTCTCAAGTACAATCCAAAATACCTAAAAGCAACAAACATAAAAATAAAACCATAATTGAAAATATAAAATAAGATAATTATTGTAAACATTACTATAATAAATAACATCAGTAAAGACAAATGAGGCAGATTTAAAGAGAGATGCCGAAAAAAAAAATGCGAAAACTGGTAGATGCTAAAAGTAGATGTGCCTTTCCAAAAGCGTGTGAAGTCCTAAACACAGAGGGGATGCAGAATTATGCTGGGACCTCTCTAAGGCAGCAGTCAGGCTCATGCAAAATGCATACAAATAAAGGCTAAATTTGAAGACTACGAATGCGTAACATTGAGAATACTCTAAATGAAGCAACAGAGCCTCAAACTTCCAATTACATTTGTGCCTGCATATAAGAAACAAACAAAAAAAACAAACAATAAATTATACTCGCTTTACTTTTTTCCCCTCTTATTTTTAACCTTTATAGACTTCAAGAAGAATTTTACGCATTTAAAACAAGATGAAGAAAATGTCATGTCAATCTTCAATGAAAATAAATAAATAAAATAAATTAAAATAGAAATAAGCAGGAAGCAAGAGCGACTATTCAACATCCACTGGGGGATGAAAGGTGTTAAAGAGCTGCTGGCATCCACTTCCTATCCATTAAAATAGTAGGCATGCTGCTCAGTGTGATCCACAGGAAGACATGAGGCAAAACACACAGATGTGAAGTGTGATGAGCTTCAGGCGTGGTGGATGGTATGACCTGGATTTTATTCAATTTCAAAACAAAGGAAGACACAGGTTTATATCACACCAGAGACAGTTTGCTTTCTTTAGGAGATTTACAGCATAACTGTGTCCAGACAACTGAGGATGAACTGTTAAATCTTTGGACCCATTCACACCTTTTTATCAGTAAATATATATTATTTTTTTTATTGATCTTTTTTTTTTTCAATTATTGTTGAGAGTTACTTATTTCAAAATAAACAGCAAAAATACAGACATTTCGTTCATATTTTTAAAGTTCTCAGAAACCGCTGCAGGGTAACCATCTGGGCTTGAAACACAAGAGACTTCTCAGCTTTATTTTGCAAAAACAAGAAAAGGGTGAGCTTTAAAGTGAGGACTGTAAAGAGCCTGCAGACTGTGTTGCTTAAGTGGGTGGGAAATCTGTACTTAAATACTAATGCTAAATCTCCAAAGCATAGTCACACTGTGAATGTATGCACAAAACATCACTTTTATTTTTGTTTTGTTGCCAGACTGAGATTTTTGTTACAGTATTACAGATAAAATATCTTCCAGGCTTTATGGATTATAGCCCATTTTTCACAAATGAAGAAGGTAACTATTGTCTCACCAACGACATGACACAACCTACTGTTTTATGAAAGCAGTAAAGTCTCACTAATATGCATGCATATCATTATATGCATGGCCCCAAACATAATAACTGCAGCAGGGTGTTTTTAAGAGAAATAGTGCAAGAGGAGCAAATTGGGAAAGTTACAGAATATTTCATCATTTTCATCTTCTATCAGATTTTTGTGTGCATTTCTGTGGGCATCTGTGTGTGGGAGTGTATGATGGTGTTGGAGGAAGTGATAATGGGCTGAGGGTCAAGTGAGAATATTATGGTGGGACTGAATGTGTTTGAGTGTTTTATTCACCTTATAACCAAGAACAACTCCATTCCTTTGAGCCTGGGGAAGGGCAGCCCAGCTGAGCATGATCCCGGAGGAACTCACTGCCTCAGCAGTAACATTCACCGGAGATCCAGATGGAACTAAAGAGTACATGAAGAAACCACACACATACACATGCTGCTCAGTGCTACTACAGTCTCTGAGCCAATCTTCGATTTTACCTCAATCATCTCCCCCGCCCTCTCCTCATCAATCTTCCCCTCTCTGAAATAAAGGGAGCGAGTAGAGGGCAGAAGGAGGCGGCATGATGAGAGGAGACACTGGAAGGTAATTGGAGCATTTTATTTCTCATCCGTCTGCCTTCTTAGGCTCAGCTCATAGAGTGTTTCACAGGACCACTGTTGGACATTTACAAATAGGGAAGAAAAGTAAATGAGGTCTTTGTTCATACCATATTCAGCAGTGTGTGCTGCAACAGAATGGCTCCATGGTCCTGGTCCTATTGAGTTGAAGGCTTGTATCTGAATCTGGTACTGGGTCCAGGGATTTAAGGCCTCTATTGTGACCTCAGTGCTATCCCCTCCGCCTTCAGCATCCTCAATCTTGTCCTCTCCCTGGCTGTCTGTCCTGCATACACGCAGTCTGTAGCCTACAGTTTCTGGACTGCCATTGTATTCAGACTCTGGAAGAGGCTTTAAGGTAGTAAAGAGAAAGAGGATGTTGAAAAGAACAGATATGAGAGATTTTCTGCTTTGTTTATTATTGTCAAGGTGCCACGTAATCAAGTTATCACTACTCTCTGAATAACATTAGTGGGCGAAGTTATGCATGCTTAAAAATTCAAAACAAATCCAAATACTTCAGCATTTGACTAAAAGTAAACTTAATAAATGACTCATAATAATTAAGTTGATTATAATTTGCAAATGCAATTTTTCTGTGTCAAATATCCAGAGTTTTGCATCTGTATTCCAAAGCAGCGGTGTCTAAACTCCAGACCTCGAGGGCCGCTGTCCTGCAAGTCTTGGATGTTTTCTCTGCTTCAGCACACCGGATTCAAATGAATGGGTCATTAACAGACTTATGCAGACCTGGTTGACAGGCTGGTGGTGATCCATTGATTAGAATCAGGTGTGTTGTGCCAGGGAAACATCTAAGACTTGCATGACAGCAGCCCTCAAGGACTGGGTTTGGACACCCCTATTCTAAAGCAATAAAGTCAGAAACAAAAGTCAGAAAGTGTCAAGTGAATTCACCACAACAGCTGAGCAAAACATCAGCATGTAAGGCCAACACACGAAACTACACTTAACTGAAATGGCTCCAGATATTAAAGGTTAACTGATATGAATTGTGTTGAAGTCTTCACAAACTGGCACAAAGAAATACAAAGAAAAAAAAACACTCACAAGTCAAAGTGTTTTTTGAAGCATTCAAGACTATGATTTATTTTTGTGATTACATCAATCTCTAAATTGGCATAAGAAAACTTTTTAAAGCTTAATACCTTTTGATGACCCAACTTCTGATTCTGGATTTGACTTCATTTTCCTTCACTCCATACATTTTTTCCATCATTCAATTTTCTATACATCAGACCACCACACGAACTATATTACATCCACAATGCACTGTCCTAAAATCATGTTAGCTAAAGGTTTGGTTTGTTCAGTGTACATAATTAATTAAACAGAATATTTTAATCAACACTGCATAGTAGTTGCTTTATGCTGAGCAGATGAAAAGGAAGTGAGACACTCATTTTAAATATCCGAATAATTTAGGACAGCTTAGCATTTAGGAGCCATAATACAGAATGTTACATCAGCTTTATTACCTTTAATATGCAGCTTAGAATAATAGCCTTAGCTAAAACCATTGTGACGGTTCCATTATAGCAGAAAACTAGCATAGCTCTGGCCGAGTGCTAACACACAGGTAAAATCCCATTAGCATGCTGTACGTGTAGTCCACAGAGCCTCGGAGTCGGTGTCTGATCTGACAGGCTTTTTTTTTTCTCATTCCAACTCTTAAATGGAAAATACTCTGAGCTCCATTTATGTTACAACAGAAAAGTTGATGGGGCAGTAAAAGGGAGATGGAGGGAAAGAGAGACAGATGACAAGAAAGAGCAAAACCAAAAAAAAAGGAGATAGAAAAGAGAGTGAGGAGAAAATTACATTGCAGCCTGTGTTGGTAGAGGTCTAAGATGGTGAATGGGAAATGTGACAGATTAGCGTTAGCACTGATAACCAGGAGAGACACTGATTATAGGATGACAGCCACTCATCCAGTTCAGTCTTGCTACTGGGAAATGAACAGGCACGTGTATCCTCTGCACGGAGCACTGATGTGAAAATGAGTGCGAATAAAGAGGGTTCGCAAAAGAAATCCCAGTCAAATAACCAATATTTAAATGGGTGTAAAGGGGCAGAATAAGGGTTAATGGTTTCGCAAAGTAAAGGTGTGCAGTTGTGGAGTATTTGTGTGTTTAGTACCTTCCAGCTAAAACGTAGGCTGGTCTGTGTAGCAGACACGAGGTTGAGGTTGGAGGGGTGTGTGTCAGGGGCAGCTTGTAAGGTCTGAATCAGCCTAGAGGGGGCGCTCATGGGACTGGAACCGACAATGTTCTCCTGCTGCATCCTGAACCTAGTGACAACAAAAAAAAAGCCATTAAAAACATTCTTGGTGTGTGTTTTTGCCTCTGGGTGTGTCAAAATAAGTGAAGAATTCTGATGTTAGTGTTATAGTGATCAGGGTTCTCAACTTTAAAGGCTACAGTTTGTTATAATTCATAACAAAGCCTATTTTATGAACCGAAGGTGCGCACTGATTTTATACATTAGCTCAACTATTTCCAAATGTATTTCAAGAGCTATCAGTCTCAGCAGGACTTTGTGTTGAGCATTAACATTTGAAAACCTGTTAAGCAAAGATGGAAAGGATGATAAAGATTGCATCTACTAAACACTGTTATTCTTATTGTGAATATGTTTAAACTTGCTTTAGAGTAGACTTGGGGCCACACATGCACACACATGAGCATGACTACCAAAGATTTCTGTATCATAAGTAATGGTGTTATCCAGGTTGAGAGAGACAAGATCAAGATCAATATTCATTATGATCGAAAAGAGAACAAATCAGCCGGGGGGGGGGGGTTAGGATAAAATCACACAGCCATATTTAAGTCACAGCAACTTAATTAAACAAACAAGAAAAAGAAAAACACACAAATGTTGATAAGTATAGGCTACATAAAGTATTATCAATTACCAACAGATAGAAATTCAAACAGTGAGTTTCTGGCACACAAGTATGTGACTCAACAGTTTTTACCAAAATGCATGTTGGAATCTGAGAGAAACTTGTGTCCAGATCAACCCAGTTTTACAACAAACTGAAATACCAGATGGTTTGCTATACAGTTTCATCACAAAGGCTGTCAATTAAAAGCACTTTTAAAAAAATACTTGGCAGGTGATTGGATGAGCCATCTGTCTGTCAAGGGCTACACTCAATTACAGTAATGAAGGGGAGTTAATCCGTTAATCAAAGTAAGTCTCACTAAAGCCAGTCAGAGGACATGTGAAAACATGAGAAAAAAACCCACAAAAAACAAACTGCATTAAATTCTGATTTAGATTACGCAATGTTCTTTTATATTTCTTTGTAAGTATGGTCCAAGTGTTTTTAATCTGTATATTCTCCCCATTGGGGACACGGGGGACACGGCACCAGCCTCCACAGTTACACAGATGATACACAGCTGTACATTGCCTGATGACACAGGGTCTATTGATACCCTTTTTAAATTTATTTCAAATATCAAGACATGGATGGCAGAGAAATTCCTATAGCTCAACCAGGACAAAACTGAGGTCTTAGTTATTGGTCCTGAAGGCAAGAGAGATAAACTTTTACTAAAACTACAAGACCTGAAACCTGCACAATGTGTAAAGAATCTGGGCGTCACTTTTGACTCTGAGCTTAATTTATTCCTCACATCAAAAATGTAACAAAGATAGGTTTTTATCATAAGAATATAGCCAGAGTCCGCCCAGTTCTCTTTCAGGCTAACACGGAGGTGCTGATGCTTTTATCTTCTGTTGTTTAGACCACTGTAATGCCCTGCTCTCGGGTCTTCCCAAAAATACCATTTCTGATGTACAACTGCTCTAAAACTAAGCAGCATGTGTGCTGACGAAGACCAGGGGGCAGGAACACATTACACCGGTTTTAAAATCACTGCACTGGCTCCCCGTGCGTTTCAGGTTGATTTTAAGGTTCTTTTATTAGTTTTTAAATGTCTTAACGGTCTTGAGCCATCATATTTATCTGACCTGCTTTTATCATATCAACCCTCGCAGACACTGAGGTCATCTGGTACTGGCCTTTTAATCCTCCCAAGAGTTAGAACAAAAACCCACGGAGAGGCTGCATTCAGCCATTACAGGCTTCATCTGTGGAACAGCCTGCCAGAGACATCAGGACTGCAGAGACTGTTGAGATTTTTAAATGGAGGCTCAAGACTCACCTTTTTACTCTGGTGTTTACCTGATTTCTTTTAGTCTTTGATTTTTTTTTTTTCATTAATCTGTAATGATTGCGATGACTTAAATTAAGTGTTAAATTCATTTTGAGTATTTGTGTATTTTTTTTTTACTATTTAATTTTAAAATTTTATCTTTAAATCCTAAACTTTTAAATTTCCAGATTTTCACATTTTTCTACATTTTATCATTATTGTATCTATTGTCTCTTTTTATCCTTTTTTTTTACTGTCTTTTAATCTTTTAGTTTTTAGCTCCAGTGTTTCCTCATGGGGGCCCTTCACAATGGGAGTTGTGTCTGGTCTGCCCCTGGGGACGTCGTCTTGGAGATCCCTCAGGCCTGGAGGACTGGGGGGCTCTGCACAATGTGTAGTCTACCCTGGTCTATCTGGGTTGAGGTGGTCTCTGTGGCGGTGCTCCCTGTGAGCGCTCCCTGCCTCTCGGTGTGAATGGCCTCCCATAGGTGGTATTTCCTCACCTGGATTCTCAGTGTCCTGTCATGTTACTAAACTATTTACTTTGTGCTGTGAGGGTGTGTCTGTGTTTTGTGTGTGCGCGTGGGGTTTAATGTGGGGTTGAGAGGGAGGGGTTTTTAATATTTGTTGTGTTCCTGTTTCATGTTTTATTTTATGAAGAACTCTGTGTTGTGTTTTATATGTATGAAAAGTGCTATATAAATAGCTTATATTTTAAATAGTTTGTGGAGTAGACACACCACAAACGAAATAAGCAGTGAGATAAGGATAACTGAGATTAAACTGAATATGAAAGGTTTTCCAGTGAAATAATGATGGTTCCACTTATCAATCTTTAATTTTATGCAACTTATGAAATATTTACAACAGACTGCAAAGCATTGCTAGAGGAAGATTTAGACGATGGACTGCAATTTGTCCTGTTAAAAAGTTTTGAAACTATTTTGTGTATTCTCACTTTTAAATTGGGTACATGGGTAAACACTGTTAATTGTTAATTTGTTTAACAATAGAAAATAAAGTTCAGATTTATCCTGTTCCAGAGTGATGAGAGCATCAGGGTAAGAAGAGAAGCAAAGTCAGGCACCTATCATGCCGAGTGCTTACCATGGAGGTCCTCCACGTGAAGACAGAGTAATGATTCACAGTTGTATCAGTTGGTCAGGCCTAGGTTCAGTAATTTCATGTTCCCAAAGAATGAGGTCAGTTGACTAACTGAATAAAATTAGTGACCAAGTTTTTTCATCAATAGCTTTATTCTTCCTATTGACATATTCCATGACAATTTCAGGATTCATCAGGCTCAAATTATGGAAGAGTGATCCACGGAGCATGAGACATCATTTTCACACATCTCAATCCCTTTGAGAGTCTTTGGGATGTGTTCAAGACTTTAGTCAGAGTCTTTGGGATGTGGTCAAGACTTTAGTCAGAGTCTTTGGGATGTGGTCAAGCCTTTAGTCAGTGGTTTAAATCTCCTATCATCAATACAAGATGGTTGAGGAAGAAATAATGCCACTCTGGACAGAAATAAATGTTATAACATGGCAGAAATCTGTTTGTATGATGCCATGTTGAATGCATGCTGTAACAAAAAATGACAGTGGTCCATTAAAAATATTTTTTTTTTAGCTTGGTAGTGTACTTGAAGGCATGAGGAAATGTTTATTACATTTGTTACTTCCAAATACAACCACACTTCCATGTGGCTGCAAGTGATAAAATGTGTGACCGTGCAAAAGTACATCTATGAGCTGAAGTCCCCGTGTTGGGGGGGATAGAGAGCAGGGTGTAAAGAGGGACTTAAAGCAGGGGATAAGAAATACAGACAAGTGCATCACTTCATCTAACATCCTGGTGGTGTTGCCTGTCACAACATAATCCCTATGAGTGTACGATGTGTGCATACACTGCAATCCCATTACAGATGAAGGCAGAGATTCTGGGAGCAAGAGGCTGACCCACAGACTGGTAAACACAGAGGACAGACAGATGAATAAGAAAGTGAGGGACAGAGGGAAGCTGTTTCAAGTGGCAATAGATCACTTTTACAAAACTGTAACCTCTTAACAGCTCTTGAGGAGGGATTAGACACTCCTCGCTCCTCATCCATTTCCCTTTCGCCTTGTCTCTTATCCCCTGTCTGTTCTCCTCTTTAATGCTGCCCTTCCCGCTTTCTCATCAACTTTCTTCTCCTCTGCCCTCATCTGTCCTTCCCCCTCCCTTTTGCTAGTTGCAGGAGGATAATAAGGATCTGCATGAGGCACCTGTGAAGGTGCTGACAAACAGAAAAGTCTCAGATGGAAACTGTCTGTGTTTCTGTGTGATTTATTGAGCTTCAGCTGGGCCTTGCAATCCTGCAGAAACTGGTGGAGAGTGTGACGCGGATGAGTTGGTGTGCGTATCTAAGCGTGTGTTTGTGTAGGGTGAGTGTGTTTGCTTCTCACCTGTACTGAGTGAATGGAATGAGATTGGGGATCTCCAGCATGTCTGCATCCGGCTGGTTGTTTCTCTGGTAGACAACTCTCCATGCTTCCTCTAGTCCATCCTTGTTGACCACCTGTGAAAGTGAAGGCAAAACAGCTCTCCTGCTGTGATTCACCACTGGCATTCACCGCAGCTGTGTTCAACACAAGCACGGACACACACCTGTCCTTCTACTGTCCATCTGGATATGGCAGTCTTGCCATCAGAACCGGGGCGGAACCTAAGTGTTGCTGTCCGAGGGCTGATGTTAGAGATGACTAAGTTAGAAGGAGCACCAGGAAGTTCTGCAAATAGAACAGAAATAACGCTGCTTTACCTAAAGCTGCAAACAACCTTCTGTAAATTTAGTTCTCACCTAGCTAGCGCCTGTAGGTAATTTAATATAATCTTACAAGTATAAGAAATATTTACTGACCAAAACCTTTAGGTGTATTAATCTCATAATAATGTTATTCCTCGAAAGAAGGTTCTGTAATTTCAAAAGGGACTTACACATTTTTTCATATAATAATTATAAAAGGATCTTGCTGGTCCAGTCACAACTGCATGGAAAACACATTTATTTACAGAGTGCAGTGGACTGCATCACAGCATGACAAATTATTTCAGTAGAGCATATAAGAAAACTTACTGCAGAGACTCCAATGAAATGACAAAAATATATATACAATACCAAAACTGGGAAAAAACATGGTCAGGACTATAGGAAGGCACTTAGTAAAACTGATAACAGAAATAGCAGAGGAGGAAAATCATGTTGCCAGTGATGGCATCTGTTCTAAGGGTTTCTAGGAACAGTAAACCAAGGAAATTGTCCCTGGTTTTTTCCCCAACAAGTTCATCTTCTGTCATAAAAAACATAAACATGAAAAAGCTACAGTTGCGCTGCTCTCTTTCTGTCTCTCTGTCTCCATCAGAACATGACTCACGACTCAGGCAAAATGGCTAGTAAACTATAGTTTCTTTCCTTCTGAAAACATAGTAAGTGAATTGTGCAACACTAACTCTTAATCTTTTTAAAGTATTTATTTTTTGTAAAGCCAAGTTGATTAGGAAGAATAATTTGACACCAGACAGCATTGATTGAGGAAATAATTTTTGGACATCATATGACTGAGCAAATGATACCAAGAAATGCCTCACAATTGTATGACTGATGTTGCACAGGTTTGCTCTATTGCATGTGCTAATTCATAACGCTGATTAAAATTGGAGCAGTTTGCATTGTCGGACGTAAGTCTGTTTCATTTCTAGTGAGAGTTGGACTACATCAGAGCTTCTGTTTTGTCATAGATTCCAACTTTTATAGACAGAATTTCTAGGTGCAGCCAAGGAGTGGGTTCTGATTTTGTGGTGTCAAGATTGCTTCTCTGCCTTTTGCAGATGATGTGGCCCTATTGGTTTCATTCAGTGGGGATCTTCAGCTCACACTAGAGCGGTTCGCAGCTGAGTGTGAGGCAGCATCCCAATCTGAGACCATGGTTCTAAGTCTGAAATGGGTGGAATGCCTTCTTCGGGTTCAGAGTGAGGTTCTGGTTCAAGTGGAGGAGTTTAAGTACCTCAGGGTCTTGTTCATGAGTGGGGAAAGAGAAGCTGTCAGCAGAGAGGATCAGGGAGGCAGGTAGAAAGTGCAAAAACTTAATTGAAGAAGAGTCAAACAGGACGGATCAGGAAAAAGGGAGGGCAAGACAAGACAATATATAGGCACAGGGGCCGACAAGACACAGGTGAAAAAGATCAGGACAAATGGGACAAATGGGACATGTGGAGCAGCTCGCACTTGCTGTCGCTGCTGGCAGCCCAAGTCCCGGGTATAATGAACCGGGGGGTGGACCTGCTGTCCAGGGGCAACCCTCAGTACAGGGAATGGAAACTCCACAACGAAGTGGTGGCCCAAATATGGAACATTTACGGCCGAGCGGAGGTCAACCTTTTTGCATCAGAGAAGAATGCTAGGTGTCCGATGTTCCATTCTCTGATCGATCAGAGCGCTCCGCTGGGGCTGGATGCTCTGGCCACGCGTAATCCTGTACGCTTTCCCACCGCTGGAACTGATCATTCCTACCCTTGTCAAGGGTTCGAGAGAGGGAACACTCTCTCATCCTCATAGTGCTCCGATGGCCCGGGGAAACACTGGCTAGCGGAAATCGTTCAGATGCTGCATGGCCAACTGTGGCCTCTGCCTCTCCGCAGGGATCTCCTGTCGCAGGCGCGCAGGGAGATTTGCCACCCTCATCCGGAGCGCATGGCTCTGTGGGCCTAGCCCGTGAAAGGTTGAACCTTGTGGCTGTGGGAACTCCCGCAAAACGTTGTTGCCACAATACAGAGCAGCAGGGTGTCCTCTACGCATTGAAGTGTATGGCGCCAAATTGCTTTTTGAGGAATGGTGCCCTAAATCTGCGGTGGTGTCATTCCAGAGCTCTGTCCCTGTCATTCTGTCATTCCTTTAGGACCTGTTGGTCAAAGGTCTGACTTTCTCCACAGTGAAAGTCGATCTAGCCGCTATTTCAGCCTGCCATGTAGGTTTTGGTGACAAAACAGCGGGCCGGCACCAACTCATTTGTCAGTTTAATGAGGGGCGTGCACCGGCTTCAGCTGGCGTCGAAAAGCCTCGTTTCCTCGTGGGATTTACCAACGGTACTTGAAGTGCTGTCACGCGTACCGTTTGAACCACTGAGGCAGGCTGACCAGCAAGCACAGAAATACCCTGTTCTTCACCAACCTGAGTTTTTAGATGAAGCAGCAGCTCTCATGTATCTATTAATCTGTTGCTACAGTAACAAGAAGGAACTTTTCCTTCACTTCATGTAGCCTCATAGTACCTTTTTGTTTTCATATTCAGATATATTACACAACACAGCTGAGCTACCATGCAATGAAAAACAACAATCCGCATGGTGCATGCTTGTTCTCAGTTCCAGTACACAAACTAAGTGCATGTCAAGCATAGGTGTTCTATGATGCCAGGTAAAGCGAGGTATACTGCTGTAGCAAACATGTTTGCTACAGGACTGCAACCTGGGATGCCAAAGACACTAAGAGGGTAAGAACTGGCATGCTGAGCATGCGCTCCAGGACACAGGCTCATCTGTCTGGTATCTGGTTCTGTGCATTATTACAGCATTCTCCAGCCAGTGTGGACTGAACAGTATGTGGTAACTTCCAGCATCACACGTGCAGAATCTTGGGGATTCTGTCACATTATGTGCAACGCCTGCAATCCTGCACAGACATTCAAGTCCTGAAAAAATGTGTTACATGCACAGTTCAACCTCAATGACATATTCCTTGTAAAACTTTTTACAACACAACCATTTAAATGTCACACACAATTTATGACTGACTGAAAAGGCAGCTTCACTGACAGCTGCTGAATTGATCTGGCAGTAGTCTGGCATGTGACAAGTACAGCAACATCTTTTTAAAACCATGTCCTATCAAACCAAATATGTGACAGCTTGTTTCTGGTAATCACACTAACAAACTCAACAATCAACACAGCGCACTTCCCTCTAAACTGCTTAACTCAAACATAAAAACAGACCACATCAGGTCCATTTTTCATGCACATTTTACTACTGTGTTTGGTTAACACTTGGTGTGCCTGGAGAATGTAAGCCCATTAAGATTTAGTATAATCTAATCAATTCTGCTTCAAAGTCATAAGTTAGTGATAAACATTACAACACATGCATCTGCAAAATCTATTTGTTAAAGCAAATGATGTGTTCTCTAATACATCACAACACCAGGGCACATCAGACAGTTTCAGTAAAATATAAAGTGGGTTTTCTATTGCAATAGGACAGTCAAATTTAACTGTGTCCTGTTTTTATATTTTTTGTTCCAGATATAGCAAGGTACATGTGCGCAACATTAAACTAATTTGCATTTTACAGTTACTGCTGCCCAGTAAACCCATGGAGCAAACTTGTAAGGGTTATAATGTGGAAATGTTGAAATCAGCTGCCTTGCTTAGATGAATGACAAAATTCTCTCATCCCAAGAAATCATGAATAAATAAACCATCCAAGAATCCATGTTTGGTGGATCTCTCCCTTTCTCTCTGTTCATTCTTTAGTTCTTTTTCCTAATCTTCAGTCCTTCGTCTTTCTTTCAATCTTTTGCTTTCATGAATTAATGAATAACCTCTGAATCTAAGGACTGTCTATATCCATCTTGCTTTCACTTTTTCTGCTTTTACTCATAAATTAGTCATCAGAAAATGTTAGGACAAAAATCTTGCTTGTATGAACTAGGTTTTTTCTTCCTTTTCTGAAAAACTTCCACTCGGTCAATTTCTGAGACCTTGGTCCTGCCCTCCATGCTTTGGAATTTGCTTTTTTCCTCTTTTTTTTAGAGGGAGGCATTTTTTGCTCTTCTATCACTCTGCCCTTGTCTCTCATTTCTTTGGTCTGGTTCTTGGATTGTCTCCTTCCCTCTCTCATCAAAAGCTGAGTTTTTTTTTTTTTTTTTTTCGGTTTCCATTTGCACTTAATCAGCACTAATAATGACTGCAAACTTGAACCTATTACATTTCCATGCACTGATGTACATCCAGTCATTTTCTGCCCATGGTACACACACAAATATAACTTAGACTAAAGTGTTCTTTGAGTTCTTCTAAACAGTTAACTCTTCTGAGTGACTGAGTATGTGAATGTGTTGGCTGTGTGGGTGATGATTCATGGATGCACGGTAACAGCCACTTATCAGCCTGAGGAAAGACAATGGCATCGTGAGAGCTCATCACTTATATTTACTCTGCTGCATGAACATATCCACACAAGAAGAAAACACTTATTAACACCCACTTTCATCATCTTAAGTGTATATGTATTTACAGTACCTGGTGGGACTCCAGTGGAGATGGTGGTGGATGTGACCACGCCCTGTCCTGCAGCTGTGAGAGCAGCCACCTGAAGAGTGTACATAGTGGTGGACGTGAGTCCTGTCAGCTGATACTGTAGGGTGGAGTTGGACAAGGAGCATTCCTCATGGCTTGACTCAACATTAGGCACTTCCCAGTGTAGCATATAGCCTGTTGGGTGTAGAGGATATGCTTGCTTAATAAAGATGCATAAAAACATGAAGAGTTATGCATACACACACACAAGTACACCCACATGAAATGAGAGGTATAGAGCCAAACAGGAGTAAAGCGTGTAGGAGGAGAAACTAGAGTTAAAATTCCTGTCTGTCCTTTCGCATCTTCACAGCCATGCATCACACTCCAACACTCTCAAATCTGTGCGTGAACGAGGCCACTTGTGTGTAAAGCCCCGAGGAGAGCGACTGGTCCCTCATCTGTCTCTGTGTTCACCAGGTGCTGGATTAAAAGCCAGTTGAGGAGAAAGAAGTAAATGTGCAAGGTGACCTTGATTGAATACCCATTTTCCCACTCCTCTGAGTGTGTAAGCTGACTGTAAAGGCACTGGTGGCTTGTACTGTTTTTTTGTGGTGTTCTTGTGTAGGTGTGTGATGAATGTCGGACATGATGCCATAACAAAGTGCACACACACATGCGTGCACGCACACATACAAGCGCACACACATTCACGCATGCATTGCAGAGTAATAGCAGCAGCTTGTGTTAGCCAGTGCCATTGTCTGACAGTCGTGAAGGAGCTGAGTGGGATGGAGGTGTTGTCTTGTGGTGTGTGATGTACCACACATACAACACCCTGGGTGTTAGAACGTGTGAGGTGGAGCATTTTTGAGATAACAGGAGACAAAATGCAGTAGGAATGGATTAGCTGATGATAAATCAAATGTACACAAATCTAATGTCAAAAATGAAGGGGTGTCTGTGGAAGACCAGCAGAAGATTTTCAGGGCTAAGTAGAAAAATATTGAAGAGTCTGTGAAAGTTTAAGGATTCTCTCAAATGTATGTTTTTACTTTTTAATATTGTATTTATGTAGGTACAACTATATGTTGTGAAAAAAAAGGTCATATCGTTTTTAATCAATGTACATATTAGTTTATTTCAAGCACACACTAACTGACCTGAAAGTTGTGTCATTATCATAAAAGGCAAATAACATGCGAGAAAAAAAAATCTTCTTGATTTTGTAGGGTTAGGCTGAATGGACAAAATAGATAGTTATTAAGAAATATTATGTGCATGAATGTACAGTATCAAACTGTAATACTCTAACCAGTTATGATGCCATTCTTGTCTTCAGGCTCATCCCAGCTGATGCGAAGTGACGTGTCCAAGATTTCAGTGAAGCTCAAGTGGCGGACAGGTCCGGGTGCTGAAAGCAAATGAAAGACATCAGGTAGTACTAGATCAGATAGTTGTAACAAAATCTGAACAGTTTTTAACAGATTAGACTTTACATAGTAAATCATCACTGCACATGTAAACGCCCTATGATGCTGCTTATCAGTTTAGTGGTTCACTTTACATAGTCTCCTTTTAACATTTGTAAGCCCCCCCCCCATCATTTCTCATGCATCCATGCCTCTCTAACTAACCTCTTTTTCTGCAGACTGATTAAGCTATGGACCTGAAACATTCAACAACACTCATACATGATCACAATCACTCGTGCATGCGCACACACATGCACGCACGCACAAAAAGGTATCATCAAGCAAGAATTACACCCACCGTTAACCCTGTAACACACCCAGCAACCAATCAATACCTGTCCACTGCTGTGGGAATGCGTATGTGAGTGTGTACATGTTTGTTTGTGTGCACACACATTGCTTCTAATATCCCTCTCCCCACTCTATAATTGCTGGTTGGTAATAATTACTTGTCTATCTGCCTATAGGCTGTTGTGCTTATTTGATGGTGTGACTGTGTGCATGTCCTCCTGTAAATGGGAGTGCCAGCTTTTATGTTTATCCATGGAAGAGTGAGCTATAAATACCAGCATGCATGAAAGCACAGGAATCAATCCCTTTAAAAAGACACAGTGGACAGGATGGCAGCAACGGGGAAACTAATAACAAAAAATCTGATGAGCCTGAGAATATGCAGAGACTGTTGGTAAATTGTGTTTACTACGTATTATGAATATGGCTGCGTATTACACTGATAAAAACAGTTGAATTCAACACAGCTAGCCAATACACCTTTATTATTATCCACATGCGAGACTGATAAAGTTTTCATTGTTTTGTGTCTGCGACCTAATTTATTCACACTGATGTGGGTGCACTTACTGTCTTCGTGTGTCTGCAGCAAAGTGGCTGGGCTCCGGGGCCCATCTCCAGGTGTAGTAAAGCAAAGGATAGAGCCGTAGTACCAGGTGAACTTCCTGAGCCCACTGACTAATCCTGTGTGCCGTAAACTGGGGTAGTCTGGAGTGATGGTTACTATGGTTACATCCTCTGGAGACTGCTCTGGCCAGACCAGCAGCTGTGTAAAATTGGAAAAATTGTCAACAGTGGCATGCATGATGTCTAAATCCTGAAGTTAGTTAATTTATTGTCCAGAGTTATTTTACTGTCATCTTCTTCCCATTATTTCCTTTTCAGGAGCTTCAGTCTTATGAATAAGCTCCTATAATACACACTGCAATTACGAAACATAAAAAACGTGTACTATGGGCTATATCTTTATTTTTATTTGTTTCTTTTTTTTCCCAATTTAGCTTAAAAGTGAAAAAGGACAAAACCATTTCATGATCCATTCCCTGAAAAAGATATTTGCATTCACAACATTTACCAATTGATTCAACAACATAAATACAGTCAGCCATATAGAATACCTGAAAATAAAAACTGTCTGTGATTATCTGTCTAGCTCGATGTCCAATAAAAGGTTAATTTAATGTAGTGAAACTTACATTCATCAAGACAGCAGTTGGGTTGGTTTCATTACTTTAGTCACAAAAACAAACACTGAGAGGCATACATGTACATATACATTAAGAGAGACAGCCCACAGGCAACGATTGGATGTGGTACCCATATTTGCAGTTGCTAATATAAAAAAATAAAAAAATAAATAAAATGAAAAAACAGACTAAAATTTGAAGTAAGACCTAAGTTTTAATCAAAATTAAAGCCAGCATTGTGCTAGAATTGCTTTAAAAGACTTAAAAAGTTTATTCACAGGTTGAAAATGATGGATTTCTGCATGTCTCTTCCTGGAATAATCTAGAGAATTTACATAAATTGGTTATAACTACCAGTAGTAGCAGAATGTAACCTTCTATTTGCATCAGATTTCGATGACTCCAAATACCTGTGTGCATAATCCCTTACTACTGTTTTCTCTCTTTGTCTCAAAGCTTCAATGCATTCTTGCTTGCAGCAGTATGTTTCAGCAGCGCTGTTAATTGGTGGATATGCTGCTTCTGTTGAAAGCATCCCAAATGTGACAGACAGTACAACCCACACAATTGCCATTTAACAAACGCTCTGTTATTTTATAGACATTGCACATTCACTGTTTATTCAGTCTAAATCAGTGGTTCTTAACCTGGGTTCAATCGAACCTTAGGGGTTTGGTGAGTCAATCTCAAGGGTTCGGTGGATGTCAAAACACGCATCTGACTCATATGATTCATGATGACACCCCCTGCTTGGCCATCACTGGCTACAGGTGATCGTGTTACATTGCTTGGCCAATCTGTGCTGCAGGGAATTTGGTGCGCTCAGTAGTCGACTTATGACTGTCATGATGGTACATCATAATTTCTTTAATATTTTAATCCATACCAACTATGTCAAGCAAAAAAAGAAAGTGGTCGGATGACTCTGCACAGAAAACACATTAAAAAAAAAACAGTGATTCTTACATTTATATTCCCTTCAGAAGGTTTGAAAAAATTACATTTTTTTGTTTTTGTTTCAAATTTCTTTATACATTCTCTACTGCGGACAGGTCAGGACTGCAGACAGGCCAGCCCAATCAGTACGGTATCTTCTTTTCGCATTTTTCTTTTAGGAAAGTGCAGATATACCCCTAGAAGAGAGACCTTGAAGGCAGCGTGTTGCTTTCAACTCTCAATGTATTTTTTACAAGAGTGTCCTGATGCCACGTGCATTTATGGACACTCTTATGCTTGAACATGGTGTTGGTTATGGACAAACTGTAACTAGCACAGAAGTCCAACAACAAAACTTCACTCGGGTTCTGAAACCATATGGGATCAGAGAGGCCGTTCCTCCTAATCACGCCCCTCCAGGTACCACTGTCATTGCCAACGTGAGCATTGAAGTCCCCGAGCAGGATAAAGGAGTCCCCATTCATGGCGCGTTCCAGCACCCCCGCCAAGGACTCCAAGAAGGCTGGGTACTCTGAACTGTCATTTGGCGCATAAGCGCAAATGACAGTCAGAGCCTATTCCCTGACCCGAAGGCACAGGAAAGCTACCCTCTCATCCACTGGGGAAAACCCCAACGTACAGGCTCCAAGCTGGGGAGCTATAAGCAAGCCCACACCAGCCCATCGCCTCTCACCCTGCGCAACTCCAGAATAGAATAAGGTCCAGCCTCTCTCAAGAAGATTGGTTCCAGAGCCCAGGCTGAGCGATGAGGTGAGCCCGACTTTATTCAGTCGGTACCTCTCAACCTCACGCACAAGCTCAGGCTCCTTCCCCACCAGAGAGGTAACGTTCCATGTCCCAGTAGCCAGTTTAGTCAGCTGGGGGTCGGCACGCCAAAGCCCACGCTTTCGGCTGCCACCCATAACACAATGCACCCTACTCCTATGACCCTCCCTGCGGGTGGTGGGCCCACAGGGAGGCGAACCCATGTAGCCTGTTCGGGCTGAGCCCGGCCGGGCCCCATGGGTGAAGGCCCGGCCACCAGGTGCTCCCAAACGAGCCCATCCCCCTGGCCTGGCTCCAGGGTGGGGTCCCGGTAACCCTAACTCGGGCGAGGGACATTGAGCTTTTGTTTTAATTTTATCCATAAGAATCGTATGAATCACGCTTAGTCTGGCTCGTCCCCCAGGACCAGTTTGCCTTGGGTGACCCTACCAGGGGCAAATGCCCCCGACAACATAGCTCCTGAGATCATTCAGGCACACAAACTCTTCCACCACCTTAAGGTGGCGATTTTAATTATTATTTGTATTTTTTTCTCAAAGGAGATATGAAATCAAACAATCATGTTTGTACTGCTGAAGTCAGACAATGTTTTCCCTGTAAAGTTGTGCCAGTTTGGATAATTCTCCTCACTCATGGCACTGCCCAAAGCCTGTAGTTGTGGAAAATATGTTACTGTGTTTCAGAAGAGTTCAACTACTGTTCTACAGCAAGAAAACAAAGCAGCAAAGGTGAATGCTGAAATTGCTAAAATAGGGTAGAGACGCATTCAAGGTAGTATTAAAATCAGTAAGGACAGTGGTGAACCATCATCTTTGATGAAGAAATGTAGTTGGAAAATAATCTTTAATGACTGTAATTAGGGATCCTTTAAATGTTTGGTTAAATCCAATATAAGAAAATCAAAAGTAGACCTCAGGACAATGTTTAATAGTAAGTGTAAGACTGTTTCCAGGGGACTGAAAAGCTTTGTAGCCAATATTAAAACCACTTATCAGTAAGACTAATAGGAAAAAAAAAATGCTAGGGATCATAAAGATTTCTGGAGAAATGGAAAGAAGATCATGTGGCCTGATGAGTCCAGATTTACATAGTTTCAGAATGTTGGGATCATGCCTACCCTGTAAACCTGTCAGGGCGGTGGTATGATCTGGGCTAGCTTCAGTTCGTCAGGTATAGATTCGGTCATTTTATGTCCCTGAAACATCAGGTCAACAGGCCACCTGAATAAAACAAAAGACTAAATTTTTCTATCGATATCTATCTATGGATAAATATATTCTATCCAGGCATATTTCAAGACAACAATGCAAGGATTCATCGGGCTCAAATTATGAAAGAGTGACTCAAGGAGCATGAGACATAATTTTCACAAATGGATTGGTTGCCACACTGTCCAGACCTTAATCCCATTGAGAATCTTTGGGATATGGTGGAAAAGACTTTACACAGCAGTGTCAATCTCCCATCATTCAGAAAATCTCCATAAAAAATGTATGCAACTCGCGAGAGAAATCAGTGTTGTGACATTCCATACACTTTCATACACAACTGTAACAATGACACAGTGAATGTATGCTGTAATCAAAACAAAAGGTAGACCAAAAAAATACCAAAGTGTAACCTGTCTGACAGTTAGGCTGTCAGATTTATAGATAAATAGGCACAGTAAGTACGTAGGTAGTAAATGTTATTAGCCCTGCAAAACAGTAAAGGCACTTTCAATGTCATGCAAATAGAAGATGATAAAGTTATTGAAGGAGACTGTAGCCACTTCTACGGCAATGAAATTCGAACTATATTATTAACTATATTGTATATAGTCAGTGATCTGTGGGAGGGATGAAATTTGATGAGGTTTTGCTTCATATCCTCTTTTAATTGAAAATATCAACAACTCCCTCTCGCCAACGCAACCCAGAAATGCACACCCACATAAACAGCAGCACCGAGGGGCTTCATGGATTCAGAGTGACAGACCCTGATTGACAGAGACAACGCCCAACAAAGAGCCATGTAATATTTATCAGCCAATAAAGGTAACAAAATTCCCACTTCAAAACAGACTCACAAGCATAGATCTAATGATAGAATCTCACCTTGTATCCCTGGTTGATTCCATTAATGAACTGCTGAGGAGGAGGGTTCCATGTGAAGCGGATGGTTGTTGAGTTTACAGCTACAACTTCCACTTCCTGCGGAGGTGCTGTTGGAACTGAGAGAAGAAACACACGCAGAGAAATGTTAACTTCTCAGTTGAAGCAATGGTTGTATGTACAGTATCTCATACATCATTAAATATTTAATGGGTCATTTTGGCTCATTTTCTAAATTAGAAATATCTGCAAAGCTTGCAAAAACTAAATGCCAAACCTGCCCTTCTGAGCTTTACTGCAAAGTGATCTCATTTCTCAAAACAATCACATCTAACCTACTGTGATTTGCATTTATATGTTCTGCACATTATTACCTCTGAAATGACTTCATAACTATACTACGGTGATCCATCACTAACTGATTCTAAACCACAGTGGATCTCTGATTAATTTGCATGAACCAAGCATCCTTCATATGTTTTATCATGCACATGATCCAACTACACAGTATGATATGATGTATTTATTGCAAGCAGAAAGAATCTCATTAAAGAATCACATTTGATCAATATTAATATTTCAACTTAAAACAGGCACTGCCATAAATTAGTACTGTACTTGCTTTAGAAACACAATTAGCTCCTTTATATTGTAAATGCCCAATTCTTTCAGATCCCCCACTTCCTCTTTATTATTTTTGTTAAACCTTTTGTTCAAAGTGTAAAAAATCAAGATTGCTCTGATGACATCATTTGATTTGCTTCACAGTTTATCTCATAAACAGGATGCACCAGTGCCAACAGTGTTTATTACTTGTATACTGCAGAAATATAGAATATCTGAATTACAGTTCAATGATTTTAAAATAAATAGTTGAAAAACAAAACCGTGCAGTCCAACTAAAATGGAAAAGTAATTCCTTTGAAAAGTCTGTGTCTAGACTTTTATCATCTAACAAGGAGTGAGACAGGGAAGACAGATAAGAATCTGCATCATATAAAGTGTTTATTGCAGCAGTTTTTCAATTTTAGTATATGAAATATTACAAAATGAAGGGAAATACCGCTAACTGTAAATATATTGTAAATAAGTAATGAAAATGTTTAGTTCTTGAGACTCGATTTTATGCTAATTCATCCACTCTAATACTGAACCTTTGTTCTTTTTTTATACTTCCATCCCCTTGAGTTGCGTGGCATATGAATGCTTCTCTACATGTGGTTCTTTAGCTGCTGTGTGAAGCCTAACAGTCGAGTCAGTGAGTCAGAGAAAGCTGATCCATCGTGAATGGACGAATCAAAGTTAAGCATGCGCATGTCTGTAGGTACATGTCGTGGTTATAACACTGCGAGGGATTGATGCTGAAGCTTCAAAGCCAGAGTAAAATGCACTGTTGCATGATGGGAATCATTGCAGCTATCATGGCCAGATCACAAACAAATACACAATATGCAAAGTGGAAAGAACCCAGAACAAAAACTACTGAAAAATGAACAAGATGGTGCAAGACATTACATTTAAGTTTGATAGGACACAGAGGGAGAAAGACGATTAATTGATGTTAAAGACACTGTCTCACTATCTGCTATGCTGACCATACTCCTGGGGAGCAGCTTCTAGCCTCTTGCAGCTCACAGTTTCAGATAAAATACTAAAATGTGCCCTTTGGGGAAATCTAAGTATGCACTAAGGCTGCATGTGAGAGAGGAGAAAAGTAATATTATCAGAGTTTAATGCAGATTTCAGCTGCATCCTCTGAGAGACAGTAAGAGGGAGGAAATGTCCAATCCA
This sequence comes from Hirundichthys speculiger, assembly GCA_018398805.1. Classification (NCBI taxonomy): domain Eukaryota; kingdom Metazoa; phylum Chordata; class Actinopteri; order Beloniformes; family Exocoetidae; genus Hirundichthys; species Hirundichthys speculiger. Next base: position 2,051,784 of record JAGFBZ010000044.1, read on the forward strand.
TCCCAGCCACCCCCATTAAACTACATTAGAATAATTAATGAGCCTAACTCCTTCTCGTGAGTCTATAAACCTGTCTTAAACTCTTGTAATGATGACTGTGAATTTTATGTGCATGTGTGAATGTGTGTGCATGTGTATCTCAGCTCATCTTTAATAATAATATACTGTTGGAATAAAAGTCAGAAGGAGACAAGCACGTGTTGAAAGGAGATTTATCCCTGCAACTACTTCCTCTCATCTCCCTTAAAATCTTCACTTACACTCTTTCCTGTTTCAAAACCACCTCATTGATTTATGCTTGAGAGTGTTGAAGGTGTGTTCGTCTGTGCAGCCCTGTTTATTATGATAAACACACTCCTATCTGTCATATTATACATTTATAGATCAACAGAAGAAACTCTTTCCCCATCAATTCCCTCCATTTTGCAGCGTCCCAAACTCTTGTGGGCCAGACTGGACAAGTACTGAGGCTTCCTCCAGGACATCCAGAGTCACACTTAGGGTCTTTTCCTAGATGACTGAAGCCACATTGCCTGTGAGGGGATGCCTCAGGCGCAACTTTAACATAGGTCTGAATCACATTAAAACTCTTCTCAATAAAATTGTTAAATCTGAGTCATACTGTAGCCTGAAAAGCAATGGAGAGAGCTCAGTGCAGCTATATGTTACTCATCCGAAATGCCTGATCACTTTTATATGAGGGTTTGATATCTTAAACATTAAACATTTTAGGCTTAAGATTTTTCTAATCCCTATTTCCCTGCCTTATAAACAAATAAAGTGAAAATGTAAGTAAAAAATATAATGCAGAATTACCTAAATGCTTTTTGGTCAAGTGTTTAAAGATTCACAAACAAGGAGGATTTCTTTGTGTTTATATCACGTTTGTTTGTGTTTATCTCGTCTTTTAGGTGCAGATTAGACTGAAAACTGAAATCTTCTTTTTCTTCTAGTCTAAGATCTTACATGTCTGGGTAAGTGGCTGAATATATGCAATAATATGGGTTTTTACTGCTATTGCACCAAAACAAAATGAGCTTTTCTTGAATTTTCTTAATGAAAAAATACCCTCTGCTGAATTCTTAAGGAGTTGTTTTGGTTTTGTTCTGGTTATATGTTGATGGACATATTAAAACTTTAAATTAGAAATGTCTGCAAAGCTTGCAAAAACTAAATGCCAAACTTGACCTTCTGAGCTTTACTGAAAAGTGAACATTTATTTTTTTGGATGTATTCTGTGCATGATTGAATGTTTTTCCTTTTTTCAAAATTCTGTAATGTTATACTTGAAATGATCAATCATTCTTGGAAAAAAAATTTTCACACAAAAAAAGTTATTCCTGAACTCAAGATCCATATTTTTGAGGAACTGTGCCTGAATTTCTCATCTCATATCAAGAAAAAGAATGCAATGAAGTTTATCAAATTAGTCAGGGATAAACAACATGCAGAGAAGCCCTAGCACTACTGCAGAATTCCCTCACTCACCACAATATTTCTTTTATCCAATTTCCTTTTTTTCTTTCTTTCATTCTTCCACTTTTTTGTAATACTAATCACCTTTGTTGATTATATTGCACTGTATGCTATTTTGGCTTTTTATGTAAATTTGCCATTAAAGAGAAAGAAAAAAACAACAAAACAGAGTACATCACATAGTTCGCAGTTTACAGTTTTGAAAACAGCCTGATGTGTTTTCTGTCTACTTCTCTGCCAATGTATACCAGGAGATACAAAGTCTTGAACACCCTGTAAGAGAAATTTAGAGAGGTTTTTTATTAATCAAGTTATCTTTTATCAGATGTTTTGCCTGTCATTAGTATGTGGGCCAAAAGATTTGGTTGAGATCATCTGTTATCGTTTAGTCAGCCTGGTCAGGATCCATCATGGCCACCAATGATGCAGGACATGCTCTCCACAGGGTGTGTAATTACTTTTTAGTTATACTTATTTTCAATAAAACAACAATTTACTTTTATAAAACAAAGCAAGACCATTGCGTTAACATTCTCTTGATGAAAAAATATTCTAACTATGATTGTAGTGTTGTTTAGGGACCTTAGAAATGTATGTATTCCACAATATGCATTGCCAGATTAGGGATATAAAATGCAGAAATTTGCTAATGTGTATTCTTTGAAGTTTTTGTATCAAACTGGAAGATATGTTAATATTTACTACAAAATCATATATTATCATGCAATTGTTTGTACATTATAGCAACACAACTGTATTTTATGCTTCAATATTTCAACAGTCATTTCTTACACAGGGTATCTCAGTTAGCTTTTTTTATGGGAAAAGAAAGGCAAGTATGCGGATGAGAGTAATAGAGGATAACCCCACAAGCTCTTCAGACTGAATCAGGCAGAGATAAAGATGAGGAAGTAATTTTCACTCAGCATGAGACAGAAACAGAGGATGAGGACAGTTCTGATGAGGGGAGGATGAGGATGAGGAGAGGAATCAAAAGTCCAAGCAAGCCAAGAGATTCATGTGGCTGTGGGTTTATTTTGGGGGACTAGCAAGTGCAATATTGAATAAACCTTTAAAAGGGGCAATGCATAATTATTTTATTTATGTACTTTGTTAATAAAGTAATAAATAATATCATATACTTGATGATATTTAAAAGGTATAGCACAGTTGAGTACATGTTGTTTTATATTAGTATTTTGTATTGATATAAACTATTGTTTGTGGTTAAAGATAATTGTAAAATTAGTATCTGGTCTGTTTACAGTTATTATGGTTATTTCTTCTACAGCTGGTGCAAGAAGAGGTTTGAGCACCAGTCAGTGGCAGTTACCACCAATTTCAGAGCACCCAATGAGCTGTCTACTCCTTGCAGCTATTTCGCCAGATTTTTCGATGATGAACCCATCCAGCATATTGCAGCACAGACAAATCTCTACAGCTGTCAACAAATTGGAGCCAGTATTAACACGACTGTTGACAAACTCAAGTCATTTGTTGGTATAAAGCTAATCATGGGAGTGGTGAGAATGCCATTATTGGATGATTACTGGTCAGAAGACACATGCTATCCCATGATAGCCAATGTGATGCCAGTAAAAAGATTTAAATGTCCACTTTTCAAGATAATAAAACATCAGACCCTACCCAGAGTCAACTCTGCAAAATTAAACCAGTGCTGGAGCAGATAAGGAAGAAGTGCCTGGAAATTGAAATTGAAATTGAAATAATGTTTACATGAATTCTACACATGCGCACAGGCCTATTGTTTGGTAAAAGGTGTTCATCCAGTTTTCTGTTAGTAGTTTTCTCTACTTTCTATATATTATCTTTGTTTGTCACAACACAATCCACTACACAACACCTCTCACACTTCACAACCCAGCACACACCACACCCCCACTGTCGTGTCTCTTTAATTGTCTTGTCTTTAAATGTCTCACTGCTGGTGTTTTTTAGTCCTCTCTCACGCAATCAGGATTTAGGATGTTAATGAAGATATTAGAATTTACTGCCAGAGAGGACTGGTGAAGGACACGTTCACCCTCCACATTAACAGGAGGAAAAAAAAAAAAAAAAAAAAAAACTCTGCAAGACCATCTGAAATCCATCCGAGTGTGTTGTGTACTTTGACAACTTTTTCACCTCCCTGCCACTCATAGTGCATTTGAAGGAGTCCTTTGACTTGTGAAGTCTGGGAACCATTCACAAAAATACGCTAAAAGGATGTACCCTTGAGGATGACTGTACACTGCTCAGGCAAGGCAGGGGCAGTTATGACTACAGGGTGGATAATAAGGCAGGAGTGGCTATTGTGAAATGGATTGACGACAACGCTTTGTCACTTTGGCTAGCTCCTGTGCTGCAATAAGCTCCATCAAAGAAGTCAGATGTTTATCTAGAGAGGAGCAAAGAAAAGTCAGTGTTCCTTGCCCAAACATTGTGTCACAATACAATGTCCACATGGGAGGAGTTGACCTCGCTGACATGATGGTGGCCTTATATCGCACCCCAGCAAAGTCCCACCGGTGGTACTTGTGTCTCTTTTGGCAAATGGCTGATATAGCAATCAAAAATGGATGACTACTGTATCACCGGGACTCCAAAAACATGGGTGTGCAAAAGCTCAAAAGGCTCAAAGCGTTCAGGCTGGAGGTTGCAGATGCACTCATCTGTGGAGCAAAGAAGAAGGGAAGAGAGGAGGATGTGCACAATCCCACCAGATGCATCCAAAGACCAAGAACCCCAAGACCAGTGCCTGATGTCTGCTATGATCAAGTGGATCATTTCCCAATCTTTATTGACAAGGAAAGGTGCAGATTCTGTCCAGATGGACAGACAACAATCTCCTGCAGTAAATGTGTTGTTCGTCTGTGTATTGTGACTGGGAAAAGCCAACGAAACTGCTTCCAATTGTTCCACAAAAAGTAAATGGAAACAGAAAAAGGAAAGAGACAGACAATATGGATACAGGCAATATGGATTTTAATTTGAATAAATCTTGTTCTTATTTGTTCCGTTGTTAAGAAAAAAAAAAGTTCTTTGTGAGTCCAAAAAGTTGAGGGTCAGGTTGCAGGTGCAGTTATTGTACAGAAAGGGAAAGATGGGAATAAGATGCCCCCCATTAACTCAAACAACACTGGATTGTTTGTTAACGTGTTTCCGATTTTGGGTCTGTTTTTCAAACCTCAATAAGGCATCGTGTCCTGGGAGATACAACTCATAAAAAAAAAAAAAAAAAAAAAAAAAAAAAAAATATATATATATATATATATATATATATATATATATATATATATATTTATTAGGGCTGGGCAACGACGATTAAAAGTTTTAAACTGGATTAATCGCATGATTTCCCTGATTAATAACGATTAATCACATTGTATATGCAAAATCAAATAATGAATTCAAAAGTAGTGTAAAGGTCACTATTACTTACATGTTCTGCTGCCATATGAACTAAAATGCCATAATATTTGTTGTTCAAACACTTTTAACATCAGAACCTGTCAGTAACACATATTTAGTATAAATCTCATCTTAAAAAATGTAAAATAAAATAAAGCTTATTGCCACCACCAGTTCAGGTAGCACGGTGCCAATGGAATCACATTCTATAATATTTACAATATTGTAAAAATCTGAATGAAAACTCAGCTCATATATAGATAGAACCAAAGTGCTCACCAGCTCTGCGTCTGACATAAATCTTTTCCTCCTCAGATCATGACGAGCACAGAATCTTCTGATGCTAATTTCCAGCATTGCGAGATACCAATCTGCTGTTGAATAAGTCCTTGAATCAAACTACCATATTGGCCCGAATATAGGACGATATTTAAATCTAGAAGTCATATTCTCAAAAATGGGGGTCGTTTTATAATCAAGGAATAGACTTTCTGTTGTCATTAAACATCTGTGCCAGTAGATGGAGCTGCACTGAAGTAACCAGTAAGAGAATAGCACGACAGTGAACACATGGAGCAGATCTGATGATAAATGGAGGAATGACGTGATCATCTTGAACAAAGGGGTTTGAAAGTATTTTTTTCAGACATAATTGTTAATATTGCTACCTGAGTTGCTACCCGAACTGTAAAGTACACTGACTTTTACCGCTCCCCATGTCTGTTTTAGCTTTCCTGCATGTTTACCTGCCAATTATCTTCTGGTTCCGCAGCAGCCAGTAACAGACTTTTCAAAACAAAAGCATGTGAGCAACATGTGCTAACGCGCAATAAAATAAACGTCGGCATTAATAAATTAACGAGTTAACGCGATAATAACGCGTTAACGTGTCCAGCCCTAATATATATACAAGTTATTAAAAAAAATAACATGAATGTTTAACTTGGGTCTTAAATAGAATAATAATAACATTAAAACATTTTTTGTGATTTGATTTCCATTGCTCCCTGTTTAAGGGTTAATAGAAGCCTCCTGGCAGTTTCAGAAGGAAAAACTATTTTTCCTATCACTTGACTGGTTACGGAATGTAGCACCAGATCCTGTGCCTTCTTCTTCTCAGGTCCAGTGCTAATACTGGAGGAACTGTAAAAATTGGTGGTGAGTGCTTGGAGTCTAGGGAAGCAAGGAGTCAAATAACCATGTCCACATATTTTTGTGATGTGCCATTAGCAACATGTTATACACATGCATCTTTCTCATACCGAAAGTAGCTCTCATGGTTGTTGCACACCTGTAAAAAGATTCAGATCCTTTGCAGCACAGGCCAGATTTTTTGTAGAATAAGTGACATACTGTATATGTTGTATTGCACAGCCCTGCTCTGAAATCTCTGAATCAGGAATGAAAATGTATTGTTTCAGTGGATCTTTACCTCCTTGCAGTGTGTATTCAGTGACAGGACTGCTGTAGACACCTAAGCCGACACCTGTGTAGGCAGCCACCTGGATCTGGTACTGAGTCCAGATGATGAGATCTTTCAGCAGGCAGTAGTTAGTTTCGGGACTGCTGATGTTCTTTTCCTGGTAGTCCCCTGGCAACCCTGCCAGACGATACCTGCAAAGTATGAATAAGAATTGGTATGAATGCAAACACACAATAAGCATATGCAGTAGATCCTGAATGTTTTAACATTTTCTAATACTTCAGACTCATCTAAACAACACAAACTACTCCACACTGATAAAGCCCAACTGTTTTTTTTTAGGTTTTGAATGTATCAATAACGAAACAGAAACATTGCATTTACATCAAGTATTCAAACCCCTGGTTGTGACATTCATATCTATCAGTGTTCTTAGCAATGCTTTTATGACTTGAGTCCATCTGTGGCTACACCACTTTAAGCCTCTCCTGGATGACAGAGCTTTTTCACTCTATCTCTAAAGGAGAATATAGCCCCCCAGTTAAGGAAACTAAATTAGCCACTTGCATCCACAATCTCATTCTTTTGGACAGAATCCACAGTTTATGACTACAGGTGAGGGTAGGAATGCCAAATGACCGTTAAACAGAAAGTCTAACCTTTTGGCCAAGGTCTTTCTTTGCCACAACTGATTGGTACAAAATCTGCACTACTGCAAAGATTGCACTAACCTGTCTCTCAATCCTCAGCTCCATTCTTCCTCACTCATAAACAAGACCCTGAGATATTTGAACTCATCTACATGAGGCAGTAACTCACTTCTAACCTGGAAAGGGCATTCCACTCTTTTTCAATTGAGAACCATGATCTCAGACTTGGAGATACTGGTTCTCATACCTGCCTCTTCATACTCAGCTGCAAATTGCTCCAGTGAGAGCTGAAGATAATATCAAAAAGCCCAGATCGTGTCCAGAAGCAGAGATGTAATCCTGAGGCCACTAAACCAAATATCTTCCGACTCTTGACTGTGCCTAGAAATCTTCTCCATAAAAGTTATGAACATAATCAATGACACCGGGCAGCCCTGATTGAGCTCAGCTGCCCCGTGGAAAGAATCTGCCTTACTGCAGGCAAAGCAGAAGCAAACTCTCATTCTATTTCTATAGAGACTGAATGGCAGACAACAATGCACCAGTATGCTGCAATTGAGGAGCACCATCACAGCACACCCTGAGGGACACAGTTGGAGGGCTTCTCCAAGTCCACAAACCAAATGTGGACAGTCGGGTAAACTCTCATGACCCCTCCAAGAACTAAGCAAAGGTACACAGCTGGTACATTGCTCCAGTGTCAAGACAGAATCCACACTGTTCTTCCTAAATCCAAAGTTTGATTATCAACCAGACCCAAGCAGCCCTGTGTAGACCTTACCAGGGAGGTTAAGGAGTGTGATTAAACTTTAACTAAATGCACTCACAGAAATGCACCTGAAGAGTTAATAATAATACAATGTATTTTTATAATTGTGTGAATACTGTATATGCCAGTTTCAGTCCATCTAAGAATCTCTAAAGTCTGAAATCCTTTAAGGTCAACTCTGAAGAGTACATCTTTGAGGTGCTGGTGGCGAAGGTGGTGGTAACTCTCAAAGGTTTGAATCGAGGTGATTGGACTTCTTTTTTTCTGAGTTCTTGAAGATGTTTCACCTTTCATCCAGAAGGCTTTGTCAAGTGAACCATTTCACTTGACAAAGCCTTCTGGATGGAAGGTGAAACAAGAACAAAGAAAAAGAAGTCCAGTTACCTTGATTCAAACCTTTGCGAGTTATACCTTCAGCGCCTTTGCTTTAGTACATGTGATATAAATGTCTCCTTAAAAGGATATCTGACCCAACTAGACATGAGCTGGCATACAACTCTAAATAATAGTAATAATAGTAATAATTCCCATGTCAGTGTTTTAATATAATGCCCATTCACCATAACAGGTTATTCTCTATATTCACCAGCTGAGTCAACACTTAATTACACATGCTTACTGTGCACAATCATAAGTGCAGAAAATGATGCACAAAGCAAAGGGATTGTAGCGGCCGACAAGAGGACAACACCCCCCCCCCCCCATGATGTGACAACACACTGACATACTAGGAGAGATGATGAAAGGAGTGATGACAGAGTGAAAGAGGAAGAAAATGGAAAAAAGAGAATTAATAGTGTAACAGCCAATATAATAATAAGAAAGGGGAATCGGGGGGGAAGGGGGGGGGGGGGGTCTCTGTCTGGGAAAGCTGAAATGACACAGTTGGGATATATGAAAGTGTAATTCTATTTTTATTTTATTTTACTGATTTCTGAAGTGGAAGCAGTGAAGGAGGGTAAAGACCTGATAACTTCTACCGCAATTATATGCAAATCTGTGTGGAGCAGCTGATGACAGCTTGATTGCACCTGGTGTGTCACACTCACGGGTAGATATCAAAGAGAAGATCAGCAGAACATTCTTCTGTGTGTGAAAATATCCAGCAAGTATATTTTAGAAAAGAAAGCAGGAGCAAAATCCAACAAAGGGGAAAAAAAAGGTAACTTTAACTACTTTTAAATATCACAAAAGCTCAAAACATTTAGGCATGTAGACATAATAAAGACAGCCTGATTTAAGTAACTTAATAGGAGGAAATGTTGGTACCAGAGAGGCTGGACTGGCAACAACCAAGTGACCTTGGTTGGTGCCCAGTGAGCATGATTCGTGGTAATCCTCTTAAGATGCTTCCAGTCTGAATCACAGTAGACTGTTTTAGCATATTGTGACTGGATGGTGACGTTACTTGAATAAATAAAAGTCGCTGTGTGATGTATAGCGCACAAAAAATCACCATAACACTCATTCAGGAATGTGACAAAATTGGAAAGAGATTTAAGGAAACTGGAATGTTAACATCAAGAAATTGCTGGCTGCTTGTGCTAAGGAATAGATTAGATTAGTGATACTGATGCAGTCAGCTACTATAAAATGATTGAATAAAATAGATGAAAACATTCTAAAAGATTAATAAACTGAAATCGCTGAGAGTAGAAACATCATAACATCATTAAGCATTATTGCTTAAGCAGCAGCGGGTGAGAAAGTTTCATATGGAACATATGGACGTTCTGCGGCAGGGAGGGCTGCCGACCCGCCCGCATGAGACGTACATGCGAAACGGATTCTGCCAGAGCTTTTCTTGATTCAGAGATGCATTAGCAGTGGGTGAGAGAGCTGGACCTATTTTGATATGCGAAGTCACAAATCAGTTGGGATTTGCTGATCAGCTCCTGATCCAAGCTGCTCACAGTCCTGCAGCTCTGTGAGTAGTTTGGATATAGATTCAGGAATCAAAGGATAGTTGACAAAAGCAGCCGGCCAGGTTCAGATTGAAGAAGGGGCCAGATTTCTTCAATATCACATTAATCACAAACTATTCTGAATGTTGGCCAGCGTTAATTTCATGGTATTTTAAGGCCTGCCCCTCCTGCTGTGTAGTACAATTGTTACATAAACAGGTTTTTTATGTCTGACAGCAGTATAAGTAACTTAACAAAGAAAAGCACATTAATGTTTTAGACATTCTTGTGTTACTTTGAATTGTGGGTGAAAAGTACAAGGAGAACATCACACTGAAAAGCATCTTCTGATTTGGTGATAATTAGAGGCATCTGCAGGACAGGTAATGCTCCAACAGTGATGCCACAGGCCCAACAATTAGTTTCCACTTGATTGAAGTTCCAGCTGTGAGAGAACTGAATGAAGATGTCACTGGTTATATAGTGGAGAAGATGCTCTAAACATCAACTGTAGAGTTAGTTTCTCAACATAAGATCGCCAATAAAATCCTCAAAGCTTTTATTAAACTCCTTATGCTTATTTTGATATTTGTTGAAAAATCACCATCACTGTTAAAAAAAACAACTCAACATGTCACTGCTTTTGCCATTCTTACAAGGTTCCAGATTCAGATTATAAAAAAAAAAAGCTTATTCAGTTAAAAGCTAGCATGTCCGTTGGTCTGACATTGTAACCAAAGTATCTTGACATCACCCAACAAGGCTGGGAGGTAATGTTTGTTACTGAACTTCAATAAATATGTAACAAAAATATAAATAAATAAAAGATCTTCACAAGTGACATTTTGGTGTGAGCAGATAAAACTATCACAGGGACCTGATCAGAATCATGAATTCCCACTGTATGGAGTAAGACAGCTGTCAAAAACATTGTGCGAGTACAAGTTAGCGTTCCTGCATATTCATCTAAAGTTCTGCATAAATTCTCATATGACTAAAATCATATTTAAAATGTTTAGTTTATATTTTGTCTGTGAGAATACAATCCAAATAATTACAACCTTAAAAGATTATGAATACAAAGTACAGTTTACAATGGTGGTTTCTTCATTCTGACTAAGAAGATACAACTGAGAATTTCCTGTCAGAAATACTGTCAAAGATAAAAGGCCAAACATTTTTATTTATTTATTTAGCCTTTATTTAATGAGGTCAATCCCAATGAGACAAAAGGATCTCTTTTTTAAGGGAAGCCTGGCCAAGAAGCAGCTTAAAAACATTAAGCTACAACACATAAACAATAAAATCGACAAAAGTACAATCTCGTCAGATCATAGAGAAGAATGTGGGGCTTTCATGGGCAGGAATAAAAATGATACAAAGCAGCTTCTAAGTCACTCAGAATAAACATCCATACAATTCTTTTATCTCCCTTTATCAACTCATTTCTCTCCCATTTCAATATAGTCATTGATGGTTCAATCTAAAGGCAGTAATATATATGTATGTGTTTTGGATGTGCTACCTGAGTACATATCCTCGCATAACTCCGTTCAGCTCAGGTTCTGGAGGAGGCTGCCACTGGACCATAATAGACTGGTTTGTTCGGCCGCTGGCCACGACATTCTTAGGGGGAGCACTGGGCGCTTCTTCTCGCAGCATTAACCTAACAAACGCAATAAAGAAGATATAGTTAAAGACAGGAAAAGAGAGAAAACTGATTATATTAGGTTTATTTAGCATCTCAAATATAAGAACATCAGCTGAGGAGGTTAAGTCAGAGCATCTCTGGATGCTACAGCTGTGATTTATCCTACAGTCACAGTAAAGTCACAAAAAAGTTTGGGGACCAGTGTTGTAGAGGCAAAGAACAGAGTTTGAACTTATTACAGAGCATTATCTTACAATATAAAAACCTCAAAAGAATTGCAGAGAAATTTTGAGCTAAGCAGTTCGGCTGCTCATCTCTTTGTGCATCTCAGTATTTCATTTAATGCATTTGTTTTCCATATCTGCCTATACTCATTTCATATTATTTCAAATAAACCACTGCTGTGGCTACAGATGGAAATCTTTAATGTATGACTTCAAGTTCTCCAGAGGAATGATCAAGCGTTGACTGAATGTTAAATGCCACTAATCTAAAAGTCTTCATCAACTCCATGCAAGTTGAACTACTTTCATATTTCAATCACTAGCAACTCAGAAAAATAAACCAGCTGTTATTGTTTCTGTGGTGCAGATTAATTAAAATACTATTTGATTGTCACATCTTAACTGGAACGGTTGTCTGCACATTTACTATTCTCTTACAAAGGCATCTGCCAGCAGGTGGGATATGTTTTTTTGTGTTTGGAACCGGTACACAAAATGGATGGATGAATGGCTTGAACACTGGGTTAGGAAGTGATTAGTACCTATCAAAAGTAGTGCAAAGAAACATGATTAAACGATTAAAATGACAGCAGAACAGGGATTTAGAAGTGTACAGCTATTTAATTACATATAGCTGAAAAATGTAACTTTTTCTTCTTACAACATGTGGTTGTTTTTGGCTCAGGGACCTCTACCAGGTGACACTGATCAGGTCCGCTGCTGGGCATGCTCTAATCAGCCTCTTTATATCTTTCATAGTTGTGTGAGGAGACTGGAGCTTTAAAACAGCCATACTAGAAACATCAGCCACAAAAGAAAAGGCAGAGCACCTGCCTGAGCGCCTTTGTCACTGTTGGTAGTATTTGGGAAATGCATAAAGTTTGTGTGCCCCTCAGGTAGTGAGGCACTTCAGGGAGTGCATTGTTGTTTGCTGCATAATGTGGTTTCTGGAAAAATTCAATTCAGTTTATTCATATAGCACCGGTTCACAACAAAAGCCTTTTTAGGGCACTTTGAAGAGAAAGAACGGTTTATTCCCCAGGCTGTCCTCGGCTATGTTTTAACTGACCACATGGAGACAGAAGCTACTGCAAAGCTGTTCTGTATGAACCTGTGCAGCTCCAGAACAGCCAGTGCCTAAATCGACCAAAGTGCCAAGACCACATGCGAGTCAGTGCTCGATCATAGGTTGTAGAAGAAGGTATCCTGGTCAATTTCTTTTACATAATTTTCATTTGATCAGGCAGAGATCATCATCGAAGCAAATTATGTTGGTGACTTTCTTTTTCTTGTGATGCTCCTTCTTCAGCCACGTCAGTTGATAACCTCTGTAGGAGGTGACAGCAGTTGGCATCTGTTTGATTTGCTGGAAAAACAAACTGATTTGATGGAGACCCCATATTGTATTGTGAAGGACTGCTGTCCCTCTGAACCTTTTTTGGCAGCACATTTTTGCAACTGCCAGAGTCTGATTTTGATGTTCAAGCATCCCAATCACAACCCCCACAGCAGACAAGCTATAGAATGCAACAGCAAAATATTATCAAGTCACTACTGGTACAGGATGTGCAAAGGCTTTGCCTTTTTATTGCTGGTGAAAGAGTGATTCCCCACTGCTTTTGTGCTCTCTCCAAACCATCTTCTCATCTTTCTTTAGACATTTTGATACACTGCTTTATTTCCTCCTCATCTGCAAACTTTCACCTTTCATTTATCAAGTCCTTTGGCCTCAATTATTTCATCCTTCAATCTATCACTCATCTCAGCCCTCTAACTTCATCCATGATTAAAGCTCCCTCCCTTCTCATGGCTGGTAAAGCACACAGGCTGAGCTGGTCAGCCTCTGGCTTTGCTGTAAGAAGCTCAGCAAACCTAATCAGAGCCAAATGTGATACACATTTGCAGAGACATAAAAACACACACACGCACGTTGACAAACTGCTACATCCAAAGGTCTTTTCCCTTCCATGGATTATGTCTGGAGATTTATACTACCTTCTCCTCACAACCCCCCCTCCTACACACACACACACACACTTTCCCTCTGTGCCCCATCTCTCTCTGAATGATTCTCTATAAGCTATTGAACCATTAGCTGTGATATGACTCCAGTATGTGTGTGCCTGAACCTGTGCACGTCTAGAAATGGGTATGCAGATCTATATGAGTGTTTGTGTGAAAGCAGGGGTGTGAAAGCTGTTAGCTAGAGACTTGCGCAGGCGGATATATAGCACAGGCCAGTGGTTTTACAGCTTTGCTTTACTTCCATTAGGTTAGGCACTGTCAGACACCAGGTGCTGCAGGCGTGCACACACGCACACACACACATATACATATTTATATATACACACACACAAGCTGATGGGCTTTGTGTGAATGAGACGGGCATTTAGGTAGCTGTCTGGAAACAGGGTATACATAATGCTCAACTATCTAGCTTTTGACTGTAATTATTGATGCAGAGTAATTCACACAGGCAAACTTACACCACACTAACATCCGTGTCGTAGTGCACAGATGCAGTCATTTAGTGTTTGACTGCAAATGAAACACACAAATGCAGGCTGACACACTTATACTAAGCAGCAAAAAATCCCTGTGAATTGCCATAATTCCATCCCGTCCATTTACCGGTAAATATTTCCTCCAGCTGGTTCAGCATTAGGCCATCAACTTTATAAAAGAGATTAACTGTACAAACTTAAACCGCCTCACTCTTGGAAAACGTCATTCTCCTGAACATTTTCCAACGTTCATTTAGGTTCTGCAACAGAAGAAAACAAACTTAAACAAGCCTCAACACTGTGTGACACACTTTGTCTGCCCCTTGTTATTTGGAAAAGAGGACATTCCCTGCAGGAACTCTTCATAAGTCTCTTGTCTGTGTTTGAGTGTATGCGAGTCCCCATGTTGTGGGAGTTAGGGACGGTATCTGTGTCATTCTCAAATGTTTAATGCCTGCTGGCTTTCTTGGCAGATCTACGTTTAGTCTTAAATTCAATAGTGTTACTGGGATGTTAAATCTGCCCCAAATGGAACACAAGAGAACAATTCAGATTCAGTCGGAGGGAAAAAAAACAGTGGCATGAATAGAAGGCAACAACAAGAACAAGCACAATGTGAGACTGAGGGACAAAGCAGGTGTGATGTGACTGAGTCCAACCAGATGAATAGATAAGCTCATTGTCATCTTGTTTGATCCTTAAATTCTTGTCTCCTTTTAAATATTGTGCAGTTTTGCCTGAGGTTAAATGATGTACAAACGGAGAAGGAAGGAACAGTCAAATTATTCCACCAGGGGGAAAAGAAATACTTTGAACATAATCACACAATGAATGAAAATCAGCTGCAGAGAACACTTGAAACTGCATTTGTAAATGGTTGTTATTTCAGTAAACATATATATCCGTCCTCAAATTATATTCTCTATGGCTTTTTATTTTTTTTGCTGAATACCAGCAAAACTGTGAAGACATTGGGCCTAATTAATGAAAAGAGAGCAGAGCAGATTCTGCATAAACTGAGAAAGCAAAGGAAAATTTACGCATTTTGGCAGTCATGAAAATATTAGTAGTTTCAAACTTTTGGTAGGTGCAAACAATATCTGCATTGCCCGACTATGTGTAAGCCTTGTGTCATTCTCAGACATTACAACGCTGTGTTATATGAACTGTTATTTTCATAATATGCAGATATCCTCTGCTGCCAGCCAGCCGAACTTCATCGCGCCCTGGCCTTTGCAGGCAGCACCATTTGGCTGAAGGAGCTGACCCACTCACAGAGAATCATATCAGGACTCTTCCAGGTGGAATTATGCTGGGACCGGCAGTCAAACATCCCAGCCGGCCCTTCCACTGTGGATCCCTCTTGCACCATGGTGGAGCTCCATGGCCGGCTTCGGCTTCTTCACCAGCTGCCAGTATTCCTCCACTGCGATCTCTAGTTGCACCAAGCTCAGCCAATGAGCTCTGTCGTGGGGTCTCCTATCATACTGAATCCCTGTAGCACTTGTTTCATTCCAGATGACATTTCAGAAGCAACGCTTGAAATGAGGATGTTCAGACAAATTGGGGGGGGGGGGGGGGGGTTATGAAGTAATATGAACTAAAATCCTGGGATAGCAGAAGCTAAGCCAGCCAAGCTAAAACAGCTAATTGGTGGGCATGTTCCAGCTGGCTGCTCTGCGCTGCTGGTTCCACCTCTTTGCAA